>RYFJ01001083.1:0-332447 GCA_003991445.1 Oryza meyeriana var. granulata | reverse complement strand
CAGCGTGGGCAATACTACATTGGCGCGTTCACTATGGGCGCTATCGGTATGGCAGTCATGGGTCTACTCGGTGCCACCATAATCAGTTATATATGGCAATGAGCAGTGTTTTAACCGTGGGAGACTAACATTCGGCTCTAGGAGAATTTTTTGAGAATGCAGTTGCGCCGATGATTTATAATTTGACTGAGATGAACTTGACAGATTCTGATGGTTAACGAGGGCGTTGTGGAAAGGATCAAGGAATATAATGGGTATGGGCAGCACGGCAGTTAAAACAAAAAGTGGTGATAAGTCGTTTGCCGAGGCGGACTCTTGTTGTGGAAGTTGATTTTGGCCGATCGGGTCGCAGAGGCAATAAGCTTCGGGAAGTGGTTCGGGCCTACTTTGGGAAGGCCCTAACGGATTAATTGTTGTGTGCTGGTAACGGCAGTATATTTGAAGATCTTGAGCGACAAAGTTTGGCTAAAGCGCTAGAACCGGCATATCTCAAGAAGTAGTTCGCAGCGTTTGGATTTGATTTTAGATCGGCTGTTTAAGTGCAGCCGAGTTCAAGTGGTTTGGAAGCCGGTGTTTTTTCCACATCGCCTAAAGAAGCTGATTCAATTGATTCCCTTAGATCAAACAAGGGCAAAAATATTATTCAGGTTGAAAGAGATAAAGTAGCGCGATAGATATATTGACAGCAGAAGGTGATCGGGCATGTTCGCGGAATCGTCGGCTTTTTTTTTTACAGTTTAGATTTAAGATTTTTGGATCACTTCAATTGCGCGTAGGCGGATCTGATCAATTCTTGATAGCAGCGATGTCATCACTCATCAGAGCCCGGGATGGATTTTCAGGTTCTTGCGCGGCGATGAAGACTTGACGTAATATCGGTACGTTTGGCCTCTTGGTGCCTGGCGATGCGGTAGGCGTGCCGTTAGTTGGGATTGTTGTTTGGGCTGTGAGGTCTTCTGCGACTATTTCAGTTCTGCAGAAATGCTCCTTTTGTCTTCAGGCTGGTCTACTGGGTTGGAGCTCTGGGGGTCGCGCGGCCATGATCATGAGCTTTTTCTTCTCTGGTTGGGCTAATAACCGATCGGCTTGGATGTTTCGGTGGTCTTCTTCTGTTGGTCGGGCGATCGTCTTGCACTGTCTATGCTGATGAAGTTTTGAAGTAATGAGATTCCAATTTGTATGGGCTGCGCGGGTCAAGGGCATGCAAAGTTCTCGGGCGGTGGTGTTCAATTTGCAATCTTGCCGGATTGGCCCACCAGTCTTCTCCATGTGGCTCGGATCGATTTCCAGCCGACTGATGATGCTCGTTAGAACTCGCTGCACATCGGCTGAGAATGACGGTTGGAGACGATGGTGCTTAGGTTCATTCTACTTCTAAGTACTCTTGCTGATGTAAGAGCAGCAGATCGGTATGCAAGGCTGCAAATTGGGCATGGTAAGGAATCAGTAATTTAGCGCGAGTATGAAAAAGAATTCTGAGGGAGGATGAAATCGGTAGGCTTGCGCGCATCGGCTTCAGGGGGATGCATGCGGGTTCTTCGAGGGACCGTGAGCCGATGGGTAGGGACGTTATCCCAACCAAGTTGGTATTGGAGGGGAGGCAGGCTGGAAAGTCATCGGCTCAAAACGTTGGGACGTCAGAGAGATGGTGAGGTTCTGGGTGCTGATGACTCAATGAAAGGGACTTTGGTGGAAAATGAGGAAGTGGATAATAATATGTAGGCTTGGCGCCTACTGAGGGGACGAAGGAGCGATGTGGTCTGGGAGAAGCATGCATCATGGCAGCGACTCGGATGGTCTTCGTTTTCTTCAAGAAGGGCGAATGCGGCAACTTTTTACGTTTTGTCCTCGCCTGAGGCGCTTGAGAAGAGCGATGGAGAGGAGCATCACGCACTAATTTGGGGTGGCGATGAAGGTGATACTGGATGGTGACCGCTGTTGCTTGTTTTGGGTTTCGACGCTGCGGCCCAGATGCAAGATTAGGTGAGAGTTGGTTGAAGAAGGCGATTTAAAGCTTGCAGGGTTACTGTCTTCGGATTCAGCGGTAGTCGGGTCAGACGGGCAGTAAGTAGGTGGGTGTCAGCAGAAAGATTGTTTCTTCCTTCTGACACCATCGGAACAAAGAGCCTGGTGTTGGCAGTCAGATGACACTCGTGGCGGCGCCTAGCAGGAGGGAATCTGTCAAAGACCGAGCGATCATATCCGGGCCTGCTGACGTGTCCCGGGCTGGAGTTTGTCGAGCAGAATAGGCTTCGGAGCTACCAGGCAAATTGGCGAAGCCGATTGATGGATGTAGAACTCATACGATGGCTGAGTTCGGCCCAAGAGCGGTTGGCGCAGACAAGGGCTGATGCGCGATAGGAATATAGATTTAGACTCGTCATCATTCAAGTTTGGTGGTCAATTCGAAGGCATCTCGAATGATGATGCGTCATTGTGCCGTTGCCCGCCCCTGGCCAAACCAGGTGGCATCCCTGGTAAGCGTGAATAACCTTGACTGACTAACTTCAGCGGGGGTTTATTTGCCGCCAGAAAGTGCGATGCAGCTTCGCCCATAAGAGTGCATCGGCGGTAAAAGGTCTGATCTTCTGGAATCGGTCCGGAGGATTGCTTGAGGAAGAAGTTCTGTGATAGCTTTGGATGTATAATCTTGGCAGGCTGAAGCCCAACGAAGGCCAATGTGGCGACGGGCTGCAGCCGATAGCTTATGTTGCACTGTGAAGTGTGGTAGGTGGCGCCAAGGGATGTGCCCACGAGTTTGTTTCCTCTGGGCCAAGCACCGGCAGGCATTGCATATTGGTTCGTCGGCGCCGATGGGTTGCAGGACAGAGAACCGTTCCACAATTCCAGAAAAGCGACATGCTCCGATCATACGGTCCGTTTCTTTGTTTGGAGAGATATTACTGGACACGCCGATGTTTTTTTGTTTGGAGCCGGTGAGCAGGTTGAGGAGTTTGAGGGGTTTGATGTGTTGTGTATCAGGCAGGTGGCATGGTCACGTCCACAAGTGGGTATCGGCCCTGCCGAACATGAAAGCATTAAGAGGATCAGACCAGTAGTATGAGGCCGATGCAAGTAGGGTCTCGTTCTTTCCATATAGCCAGGAGAGATTGATGCGTGGCGATGTGAGATTCGTTACCATTAAGGTCTCTTATACACAGGATGTCTGAGGTTCCAATTCTCCTCCACAGCTCCTCGGCCCATGATTGAAGCTGTTGTTCTCATGAACCAACATAGTAGATTCTTTGAAGGGAAGAGTTGTTCGGCGACGATGCATGGTGGATCTTCCGCTACCATGGGCATGATGAGAAAAAGCTGGGGTAATCGGCGGCTGGCATCAGATCTGGGCTCTAAGATGCTACAGTAAACAAGAATCACGAGAAGAACGGTGAAGACTTAGGCAGTCGGGTTCGTATAGATTGGCAGATTGGGAAATACTCGGGGGAGAAGATTACCTAGGAACTGCAGATGCGATGCCATCGGGAATAGGGAGAAGTTTAAGGGTGACGGGGGAGAGGTTGCAGGATTCGTCTGGTTCGATAGAGCTTGGTGAGGATGGTGGAAGATTAAGCGTGGTGTCTGGTGTGTGAAGATAACAAAGCAGAAGACGAAGCGTTTATGAGAGGTAAGCCGGCGGAACGAGGCCGTTGGCACTGGGTTTAAACATTTATGGCAAGGTGGGCAATCTTGGCCGTCGGTTGGGAGAATCTGAGCCAAAAGAAAGAATTTGAAGTCTATTGAGAATCCGATTGGGTGGCATGTGTTAACGCAAATTTGGTAGGCCGTTGGTATAGATTGCGGTCAAACGACGTTGCAGTCAGATAATGGATGATACCAAGAAGCAGAGATGTCCGAGAAGGAGCATGAAGCGGCGTGGAAGTTTATTACTATAGTTTTTGGAAAGGTTTATTTCTTAGGAAACCTGACATCGTGTCGGCTCAGACTTGTTGTGTTTTTGTTATAGATAGGAATCGTATACGTGTCCTGATCGGACCATGAATCGGGTTCTATACTATCCCGGACTTGTAAATTAAACAGTAATAAAATCGGCGCATCGACACGACTTTCGACGGGATCTCTGCTTCTCGAGCCGGCTGCATTCGTAGGTCCGAATCTGCGAAGGGTAGTTCGTCGGTACCAATCGGACTAGGACTTCTCGGTTTAGGTGATATTTGTTGTTTATGGTAGTCGGCTTCACGATGAATTTTACTTTATCTATGCTGCATCAGTCCGTTTGACCTCATAGATTGATTAGTATATCCATCACGCGTGCATAGATCGTATCCGGCTTACTGGGCGATTATCAATCGGTTCGTGCCCTGAATCGGTTGGGTCCGTACTGAACCGTCTACTAAGTTCGATATCTTGAACCGGCATGATAACTGATTTATTCTTCCTAGCCCTCGCCAATCCAACTTCAGATCGGATTTCCTATCTGGTCCTGATGATAAACTGTACTGAGCACCTTCTCTCTGATATTTTCTTTTCGCCTCTTGAATCGGTCTTCATGAGTGATTTTGTACCAGGTGCGCCAGGGACTGAACTCCTCTGATGAAACCTGTCTGTTTTGGCGCTAAGAGCCCTGAAAGCAGTTGCTATATGCCGTCACTGATCAAACTGTAAAATGTTTTAACTCCGACATCTAGCCTATTGGCATCGTTTTCGTCTGGTCTCTGCCTAACCGATGGTTAAATCTGTCAGTCTCATCTCATGGATTCCAGCAAAGAAGTATTGTGGAACTGTTTTTCTAGATCGGCCCATCTCGAACTGAATTTGGCGGTAATGAGGAGAACCATGTAAAGGCCGATCCAGACAGTGACAAGGGGAAAAACCTAACTCTCAGAGCCTCCTCAGCCGATGCTTCTCCACACTGTGCCAAGAATCGACTAATATGCTCCACTGTAGATATGATGTCCTGCCCTGAGAACTTGGGAAAAATCTGGGACTCTGTATCGGTGTGGTAATGGCACTCTGTCAAACCACTCGGGATATGGATGCCGATACATAAATGTTTGCTCCTTGCGCTTTATCCCAAACTGTTCCCTCACTATTTTCGCAACCCTTGCCGATAAATCTTCTTCTCTTGGGATTTCCTACTAATACTGTATAGGTGGAGTTTGTAGCCGATTCTGCCTGGGATATTCTCTCTGATAATTACCTGAATCGGCAATACCTCCTGGGTAGTTCTGTTGATATCCTCCATAATAAGCAGACCGATGGTATCCAGCAGGAATATTGTTGCCCCCCCAGCCTGGTTGTGTGAAAACAAGTTTTCCGGACATTTTTATTGCATAGGTAACTTGATTTGGGCTCATCTTTGCGGAGATATACAGGACCTCGAGTAGGCTCTTGAGCAATCTATCCATCCACTGGCTTCTTGATGAGGTTATGGAGCGTGTTCACCAGGATCCCAGATTGATTGCTGAGCGAATGTACTGCTTCATTCACCATCTCCTGTAAGGGTTTTACTGGTGACTCTCAGGTGGTTACGGCTCGATTCTCCCACCAGAACTGGTTTTGGAAACTGAGATTTTGAATCGGCCCTGTTGCGTCATGCCGAAAGATTCAAGCAGAGTTCTGAAATTGTCCATATTTTGCTCGACTTGCTGTCTTGTGCTCGTCTATTAAATCTCCATGCTAACCATGGATCACGTTGTCTTGTTTTGATCTCTTTTCCGGCCATGTTGAAATTCCGGGTCCCACCGGGTGCCAAAAACGTGTGTTGACGCCGAAAATCACCGGCAGGCGTCGGGAACGAGCCGACGATATGGTTCTGGCGTCTAAGACACGCGAAGGCCTGGGAGATTTGCTTAACTCCAGTGCAGGTCCTAAATCTTGAGGTTCGTAGGCGTGCCAGTCAATTTGACCTTGCAATTGACAAAGAGATAGAAAATATTAGATCAATGAGCCAATCGGCTAGAAGCCGAATTGGACTCGCTCCATCGGCCGATGGCCGATATAAACGAAGCACTTATACATCGACTGGAAGCCGATGATGGCATAGATGAATAAAATAAGTAAAACATATGGACAATTCCCCGACACCAGGCTAAGATGAGTTCATTCCACTCAAATACCTTTGAATAGCGCTGGCTAAGGAACCAATAACAATATAAATAAATAAACTAGCCGATTACTGATATGAAGTGTATCGGCTGGAAAGCCGATAAAGTGCCAAAAACGTGTAGCGGTGCAATCGGCCTTAATTAACAAAAGATAACCTATCGGCTAGGCACTCCGATAGAGCATTGCATAAGTATCCATTGGCTCATTAAGGATAGAATTATTATCACCAGTCTAATAGATCGGACCTAACCGTTGTAGCACAGACTGACAATGATAATAGAACCTCGATGGGCCGATAGATCTAATGCAATCGTGATGTGATATATGATAACTTATCGGCCATACATCCCGATAAAACGCTTGCATAAAACTGATCAACCTAGCAGGAATAACTTATCACGCAGTTTAGTAGGTCGGACCTAACCGATGCAGCACAAACTGATGATAAGTTACACCCAGTAAGCCGATAAATCTATGCACGCGTGATGTGATATATCTACTCAGCCTATGAGATCAAACCTAACTGATGCAACCGTAGACAGAACAGATATATCGTGGTAAGCCGACTACCGCAGGCCGACTAGAATCTCGGACCTAACCGAGGAAGTCCTAGTCGGAACGGTAGTCAGGGTAATGAGACTTACCCTCTTGCAGGAGGTCGAACTTAACCGATGCAGCCCGGCTCGAGTAGCAAGAACCCGTTGAATAGGGTGGCGATGCGCCGAAGTTTGTATTGATCTGATTGATGATTTACAAGGTACCCGGGCATTCGTATTTATACCCCAAGTTGATACAGTCCTGATCGGATACGAAATAGGAGTTTCCTAACTATAAAAGGAAAAACAACAAGCCCTGACCGGACACCAGACCAGGTTTTCCTAAAAATCGTTAAAGCTACCTAATTTACAGATAAAATAATTAACGGCCATGCTATGGTCTTCACGACTCCCTGAATTCGGCTCCTTCTGGATTTAATTCCTGCCAGTTGACCGTGATTTTTCCTTAACCGAATCCAATAAAGATCCGTACCAAATTTTGGTGTTAACAGACCCTCATGGGGCATACCTCACCCAGCAGAGTTGTGACCGAATAAGGTACCCGAACCTAGCATTAGCGTAGGATTCGACTGGCGACCTTTATGGGGTGTACCTCACCGAGCCGAGTGGTACCCGAGCTCCGACTGGCGCCGGAGGTCGGCTTTTTAGCCCACACATGAGTCCTGACTAGTGCGAGTACTCGGACAATGGCTCTCGTGAAGCATTCCAAGTGTATCTTGGCAGACTGTTCTAGCCCCGAGCGTAGAAGATAGCCTCGTAGCCTTGAGTTCCTGCTACGCGTATCCGGAACTGGCCCTGCATTATAAACATATTGGATGAGTAGCATCTGATGATGAAAACAATCACCCGAAGAAAATTTATATATTTTATAATATATATAAATATGTGTTCCTCCTCTTATTGATATTAATTTCCCCGAGTAGTTGACCCCTTACGTTTAAGCACTCTGCCCGACTAGTCATAGCCCCCTAGCGTCGGGAGTTGGCTCATAGCTCTTTCCCAGACACGCGTTTTGGGTGACTTGAGTTCGTCTTTCATGGAGCAAAGTTTCACGGATCAGAATTTATGCTACTCGAGTACTTTTGCAATCATTAAGAGAAAAAACAGAAAAAAGTGTGCAACTTGTACACCTATTAGGTGTAAGCGGCTGCGGCATTGGCGAGGCCGAGTGAGGAAATATTTATCAAAAAACGACTTAGCTATTCGGTATTTGGGAGCGGGGATGCCATCCTTGCGTTTGGGCTTTTGAGCCCCCGAGCATGTCACTTGTTGTTCTGATAATCTTCAGTTGTAGGAGGTTGAAGACGCTTGTGACCCACTACCACAATGAAGTCGTCCGACTTGCATTTACGGTTCCCAGCCTTAGTCGGGGCCGCGTCATCAGTGTCCTTCCGCTTCTTCTGTCAGGGTGCCTTTTTGTCATCGAGAGCCTCAGCAACAGCGTCGGCTGAGTCGGCATACTTGTTCGCTATGTCAAATAGAGACTTGACAGAGTTGGGAGGCTTCCGAGTGAATTTGGCAATGAATGGGATGTCTTTGATTCCTTTTCGAAAGGCGGTGATGACGACCTCGTCCTTGATCATTGGGATTGAATTCTTCTTCTCAGAAAACCTCTTGATGAAGTCACGAAGAGACCCGTTCTTCCTTTGATGCAACTGATATAGGTTGTACTCGGAAGATGGTCTCTCGTATGTTCCCTGGAAGTTGGCGATGAAGCGTTCCTAGAGTTCTCCCTAGGAGCCGATTGATTGCTTAGGAAGTCCCGTTAGCCATATCCTCGCCAAGTCGGCTAGAGCGACTGTGAGGTAGTTGGCCATGGCTTTGTGGTCTCCTCCAGCTGCTCGGATCGCCAGAGTGTAGACTGTGAGCCAAGACTCGGGGTTGGTCTTCCCATCGTATTTTTCAATTCTAGTCGGCTTGAAGCTTGGCGGCCAGTCGACTTGTTGTAGCTCCTGGGTGAAGGCTAGTACTCCTTCATCTGTGTGAGGACTCCGGCTCCGACTGCAATGGTGAAACCGCTCATGGCAGAGGCCAAAGCTCTCATTGTCGTCGTCTAGTCGGTGATGCTCATCTTCCTCCCGTTCGCGGCGTCGAGCATTGATGTCCTGTCGAAGGTCACGCCGTAATCGGCCTTGGAGATCCCGGTTGTCCCGATGGTCATCTGGATGTCGGCGCCGCCGGGTATTATTGTGGTTGCCGAGTGATGTGTGGCGTGACTCCGTGTGTAGCCGACTAGAACCGACCGCTCGACGTCGTGTTGAGGCAAATAAGATCGTGGTTGGAGAAGTTGACTGATTGGTTGGTATGAGGGTATCGCTCGACTGTTGACGCTGCTGGCATGCAGCAGCAGTAATCATGGCTTTTATCCTTGCTATAGTCAGGATGGCCTGATGATCAGGTCCAAACTGGAGCGTGTCCAGGAGAGTTGCAGTGGCTACAACGTTCTGTTGAGGTGTAACGAAGACGTCGTGGTCGCCGACTCGGGTTTGGAGGATTTGTTGCTGAACAATCCGTCGAGCCCTGCGCAGGTCTTTGTTGCGAGCGTGTAGGCGTCTTGCTTCTTTCTCTTGTTGTTCTCGCAATCGGCGGGCCTCCTCCTCTTGCTCATGTAGTCGGCGTGATTCCTGAGTAGGCGCTGAACCTTTGGATATCATAAAGACTTTACATGGCAGCGAGAAGCTTGCCGACCTGCTGTCCGACTTAGAGTTGAAATCTGACTTAGAGTCGAAGTCGGAATAGTTGAAGGGGGTAATGACGACTCCGACTTCCCTTGATCTAATCTCGAGCGGCTCTGGGCCATATCCGAGTTGAATCCCAGGGGATCGGGTTTGCCGCATCGGATGTTGATTGAAGATATCCGCGGCGTTGCCGAGTCGGAACGAGAGATTGACGATCTCTTCTTTTCTTAGCCTGATCTTGGCCGGCTCAAGGCCGAATCCAAGTCGAACACCGAAAGAAAGAGTTGTCCCGAGACCCAGGCATGTTGAAGATCGCCGCAGCATGTCGTCGTAGGTTGCTGCAGTGTTGAGTAGGGCGACCGGCGTGGAGTCGGTTTGATCCCTGGCCGATCGGATCGAATCTAAGTTGGACAGGGTAAGGTTGTCGAATTCGTTGGCGATGAAGTCGAGGCTCCTGAAGCTGATTGTTTGCCCGGGAAAGAAGTTGATGCCGTGGACTCTAGTGATTGGATCCATTAGGCTTGATATAGATGATCTCGATGAAGCCCCTACCTGGCACGCCAACTGTCGATGTTTTAGATGAATTGCAAAGGAACACAAGCGATTTATACTAGTTCATGCCTTCGAGATGAGGTAATACCCTACGTCTAGTTGTTGTGTATTACCTTCGATTTATACTAGTTCATGCCTTCGAGATGAGGTAATACCCTACGTCTAGTTGTTGTGTATTACCTTTGAGGTTTTTCTGGTGAGATTTCTTCTTCCGTCCTCAAGGGGCGCCCTGCCTCCCCTTATATTCTGGGGGACAGGGTTGCAAAGTAGGAGTTCCAGTCGGACTACGACCAAGGGATCTCCTTCTAGAGATACGACTACGACCAAGGGATCTCCTTCTAGAAATACAACGTGCCTGACTAGGACTGTATTTTCCCTATCATATAAGGTTAAGTCTATCGAGTCCTATTATATCCCTAATTACAAGGCTAGGCCCATCCCCCCAACCACCCCGAGGCGACGTGCTGACACCAACCCCTGCCAGCACGCCCGTCCCATCCGCTCATGCCTCTGCCATCTTGGCCGAGCCGCGCCATGCCGCTCTGTGCCATCGCCTCGCTATTGATGCCACTGCTGCACGCGTCACAGCCTTCGTGAATCTTGCTACCACAACGCTCATACCCTGCGCACCGGCAACGCACCGACGCCAGCCGCAACAACCACCATCCATCACCTTCCTTGTTGGGTCGCGTCGAAGCTGCACGCACGCCACACCGCCGTGTCAATGCCCTGAGGCGTCACCTCCGCCCATGCCCAGCACCAACCTCGCCCCGTCGCATCCACTGACTTGCACCGGTGACGACAGCCGCGAATCCCGCTGACCCCGTCCTCGCCGCACCGCCCCTTTGCCCACTTGACCAAGCGCGTCGCCACCGAGTCAGCTCTCCCGCACTCCCTTTTTGCCCCCGGTCTGACGCCCTCGGCCCCCCTTGGACCGCCAGACAGACGCCGTGCCGCCAAGGCTGTAAAAGCCGAGGAGCTGCGCCGTCTCGCCCCATCGACCACCGCCACCACCACACCGTGCCCAGTCCGACTAGCTGAGCCCCTCTCATTTCACCACCACCGGTCGCTGCCTCACCCACTGGCCACCTTCCCCCTCCCCCCCAATCAGTCGTCGCCGTCGCCGTTGCTCCGCCGTCCCAACTCCCGAGCCGCCGCCGCACCGGTCGATTTGACCCCGCGAGCGCCTCCCGTCAGCAGCCGTCGCTCTCTGGAGCACCGCCGCCAGTCTCCTACGCTGCCAGTGCCCCGAGGGCCCGCACCCCTCTCGGCCGCCTCACCGACCTACGCGAGAGAAGGACAGGAGAGAAGAGAACAGGCAAGAAGAGAGGAGAACGAAGAAGAGAGGAAGAAAGGAAAAACAAAAAAAAGAAAAGAAAGAAAGGGAGCCGCCGATAGGTGGGACAGCCGGTCCCACCCCTATTTTTTCTGTCACTCTCACCGACAAGTGGGCCCCACCCCTTTCATTTTGAGAAAAATCAATTTTTAATCCATCCCAAAAGCACGAGTCTATGACATGTGGGCCCTTTCCTTTTTAAAACCCCTTCTCTCACTGATAACCTGGTCCCATGACCATGAATATTCCTTTAGAATATTCTTTCTTTTTTCCCTGAGAATTAATATTTCTAAAATTCCCCCAAAAATCCTTTTAACTTCAGAAATCCATATATTTTGAACCATAACTCCGTTTAACCCTATTCAACGTCCAATATTTTTCTAAAAATGAGATCTACTTAATGGCACCATAGAGTTAGGAGCTGAGACGGCTCGTTGGATGTTGGTGTAACTGAGATGGCTTGTTGAACAGGAAATGTTTGATGGGCTGCGATGGCTCAACTCGAAGTGATATTTAAAGTTAGGAAAAGATGGTCAAAGAAAGATGGAGGAAAATAATAGAGAAAAAGAAGAGAAAATGACAGAAGAGAATTTAATTTAGGTCAAAGAAAGATGGAGGAAAATAATAGAGAAAAAGAAGAGAAAATGACAGAAGAGAATTTAATTTACTAATCACCGTGGCAAGTTGCTGCAAAGCAACTTGCGGAATGGGATGAGGCGTGAGCCTCGTTCCGATACAAAAAACATGATTTACTAGTGCTTTTGCAAAACAAACATCTTAAAAGGCTGTTTCTACAAAGTGAACCCCTAGCTCCCTTGTTTAGCCAAACATGTCATTTTTTTCTATGGCTTGCTGAGTACGAAAATACTCACCTTTGCTTCTATATAAATATATTAGGATTTGATGGCGAAGAAGATGACGACCCAACCACCGAGAAGTACCTCCAGGAGTAGACGAACTATGAAGACTTCTAGGGTTTCGGGCCTAGCCCCAAACATGCCTGTGGAATAAGTTAGATGTTTAATTCGCTCAGTCTAGCGCGCAGTCGTATAGTTACCTTCCGCTATTAGCTTCCGCTTACCTTTTGTCGCCCTCCACTGCTATCTTTTGTAATGTGGTGTTGCTCATCTGGGGACTGTCCATGATGGTAACTTGTGTAAGAACTATCCCAGTACTGTAATGAAGTTAAGTACTTTGATCCACTGTTGTTCTGTGTGTACTAGCTTGTGCATCCTGAGACTGGTACTACAATCATAGGTACAGATGTGATGCTCCGAGCCGAACCGTCATGTGTATTCGGGTTAGTGAGGTTTGGGGCGTTACACAGAAGCAACAGTTCTAGACCGAGTATTAGTCATCCTGCATAGATACGACATCAGAAGATCGAGTCATAAGAGCTACTTGGTTATATAAATGATAGAAATTCACAGAAATGATCATAGTCCATAATTAAGTGCTGGAATTTAGGTAAGGTGGCTCGATTTGAAACTCCGTACATTCAACTCATATATTTAAACCGTTTAGGACAGCAAGCAACCAGTGCTGAAATCTCATCCTAAGCCGAGTTTCATTCCAACAACAATTGTCACACATAATGGGAGGTACATGGCAGCCATCATTAGCCTTTAACAAACTATTGTAGTACAAAATTTGACTACCGGATACAACAGAGATACACATTCTTAACCTAGGAGAAAGATACTTAGATTCTAAACATTCATAAGATCACTTCTAAAGACTGCCGAAGCCATTTGGTGGATTATCTGGAAGGTCGGAATCAGGGGAAGTCATGGTCAGGCGGAAGTAGCGACGCCCAAACTAATACATCTAGGATGCCCCCGGCTCCATGGGATCACCAATCGGTACTGAGGTAGGGATAGCCATAGTACGGTAGTTACGGCGGTAACTGGTGCTCATACGGGGTCTTTGATTCACCTACTCATAGTAACCTAAGGAATGTGGAAGGAAATCTACAGGGGCCATGTGTTCATCTATCCCATATATGATTTCCTCATTGAAAAGTCCCAAGTTACCCATGGGCTCTATATGACGGTCAATCATGATAATCCTAGCCCGAGCCCTGTAAAGCTCCTCACAAACTAGAGCCAAGTACCTGTCCATCAAACGAACCATGTCTGCAAGGCACAGAAACTGGGTGTCGAATACCCCTGGCGTGGCATCTAACTCCGGATACAGGGAGTCATCAGTGGATTGAGCCTGAGCTAGAAAATAACGGTACAAGTTAGCTAGTAATGGGAATCGATAGCGAAGCTGAGTAATTGCTCAGTAAGCGGCTTCATGCATGGTGGTCAGGGCTGTTCATCCGACTCCGCAAAAATAAAGGGGCGCTTCACCAGAGTATCGTCCTGGAATAGTGATATCCGCTCCATACACAACGATGGAGGAACCACGCCGTGAAGTGAATATATGGTACTGTGGTGGTCGGGGATAGTTGAGATGTTGTAGCATGGTCCAGAGGGTATACTGCATAGACCCCTCAAGGAACCCTCCGGATTAACTCACCGGCTGCCAGGCGTTGGACATCTACAAAAGGGAGGCAATAGCTAGTCAGAAATCCTTAAGTGAGGTCAAAAGAATGTGAACTAATGCATGGTAATGTTCTGTCCTGCACGTCATTTGGCAGAAAAAAAACAAAATGGCCAAGCTAGAAGTATGATAAAATTTCAAAAATTTTATATTCAGGTCCCTGGTAAAGACTCCTTCCTTCCAAGAAAAATTTGGAATTTTTATGTAAATAGATTTCTGTAAAGAAAATAAACAAGGCAGACTGTGCAGTTTTGCGGCAGATTGTCTAACGTTCTTGTCGAATTTTTATCTACAGACTCACTGATCCAAAAATTCTGGAAACATTCATGGTTGTTACTGGGCATGTTAGGAGGCTACTGTTATATTTTTGGAATTTTTGCAGTTACAGAGAGGGCTACATAAATTCGTGAAGACTGCTGGCTCTAGGTTACAGAACACAGGTAGTGTGTACTATTCAAAATTTTAGACTATGTTATAGGCGTCCTAAATTAATCATCCTTTGGTAACGTGCTTGTGGTTATGACCAGAAACTACTCAAATTTTTGGAGGGCCAAACTTGCAAGCAACCTAGAGGTCAAGGTACAATGATTCCATCCTACCCCGATTCTACCCATTCTAGGCCATTCCACCAATTTCTTTGAAACATCGAGATAGGAAAAATTTAAAATTCATTTATTTCAACTTTGATGTAGAGAAATCATGTTGAAGCCTCATAATCTATCATGCCTACCCATTTTTACAAGTTACTTCATAAAAAAAAGTTCCACCATTAAACCGACATTTGACCCAAAATTTTTCAGAAACTTGTACCTAGCTATAGAAACCATTTTTCCTAAAATTACTTTTCTCAAGCCTTTCGGTCATTTATTAAAATAGAGGTATAGGAAAGAGTATCCTTTCTAGAGATGGAGGAGAGATATAAGAATTGACATGGTTCTCGCAAATAGTTGTAACCAAGAACTAAGTTCTCAAAAATATTTTCGGGAAGCCATTCTATCAACCATTTCAAAAGGGTTCCTACAGTCGGTCTTGGCTCTGATACTAACGCTGTGGGGTCACTCTGAGGCTTGTACCGAGTTTCGCAATTCGCCATGTCAACGCTAACTCTTGGAGTGGTGGTGTCTCAAATAAAACCAAATAAATGCTATAACCACCATCCCCTCAAAGCTGACCTGATATTGTGAATGACGAACCGGTACAAACTCAAAGTGCCGAACCCGAAACAGGTGAGATACTTAACAACATAGCCTATGCCAGTCCCCCCTAAGGTATGCCCATCAACCACTCGATGGTGGCGACCATAGAATACATACCACAGAGGACTTGATCCCCACCAACTATTAAGTAAATATCTTAGATGTTTCAAGCCCATACTCGTGCAAAGCTAGCCCCAGGAGTCGATGCTAGCTCTGCACTTTCATTTTAGCAATTGACATCACAAATTAAGGTAGTAGTCTAACTAGACAAGTAACTTAGAGGTACATCCATAATTTACATAGGCTGACTAGCCAAATAGATAGTGGTTCACGGAAGCTTGTTCTACCCAAAATACCCCACCGGCAATCAACCAGGGTAAGCCCTAGTGAAAACCATCCTAGAATTCAGCAACATCCCCATCAAGCAAAACATCATCCTCTAACTCCTCACCTACATCAAGGTCTAAAAACAACATACGAAATACAAGTGCAAGGGTTAGTACATCATTACAATGTACTGGCAATACCAAGCCTAACATACATGAAAATTAATATCAAAGGAAGGACTAATAGAGCTATTCAATTGCATAAAGTTAAGATTTGATTTCATAAACATTTCACAACGTATTGTTCACAAGCATGTATTTGAAACTCATAGTATAAAGCTTAAATCCATCAAAAGTCATAAAAGAGGTACTTACCACCCTCCATGGTGGCAAGCCCAAAGAGTTCACAATTTATTCCTCTTTTAAACTTTCCACTTATACACACACTGTTTAACACACATTTATAAATCTATACTTAATATAAGTCACTAGGCTGCTCATGACCGCGAGCATGGCTAATCGATTAGTTCTAAATCTGCAGAGTGCGTACACTTTAGCCACACGATGTGAAATAGTGATCATGCCTAACATGCCACACGAGACCGTAGTACCCGTTTCACTACTCACAACATAGGCTTTACATTGCTTACCATTTAGCCCTGCACCAGCGACGGCAAGCGAAGATCCACCCTAGGAGCAACCCTTGAGCCGCTAGGTGTGGAGGCTATGGGCCCCGGGTACCTCAAGGAGGGCAATTACGGCCACTCGGACAAAGGGTAGGACGGTCCCTACAATTGGAGATAGAGTAGGAATTGGCTTCATATTACCTTGCATGACAAGGAAAGGGATATAGTCCTAGCCGGATACTCTATGTACTGATAAGGAAAGCCCTTGGTCGTATCCGACTGGGTTTTCTACCCTGTAATCCTCATCCCTCAGTATATAAGGAGGGGTAGGGAGCCCCCTGGGCATATGACAATCTCACCAGAGAATACCACGAAAGCAATACACCACAACTAGAAGTAGGGTATTACCTCACACCGAGGGCCTGAACCAGGATAAATTGTTTGGTGTCCTTTGCAATCCATCAAGTTTAGGTCTCACGAGTAGCCCCATATTATTATTGCCGATACAAAACATCGACAGTTGGTGTGCCAGGTAGGGGCCTCGTCGAGATCATCTTCATCAAGCCTGATGGATCCAATCACTGGAGTCGACGGCGTCAAGTTCTTCCCTGGGCAGACGATCAGCTTCGGGAGCCTCGACTTCGTCGCTGATAGATTCGGCAACCTCATCCTGTTCGACTCGGACTTAATCCGATCGACCGGGAACCAAGCTGACTTCGTGCCAGTTGGCCTGCTCAACACTGTAGCAATCTTCAATGACATGCTGCGGCAATCCCCAAGATGCGTGAGTCTCAGGACAATTCTTTCTTTTGGTGTTCGACTCGGACTTGGCCTTGAGCCAACCGAGATCGGGCTAAGAGAGGAGGAGATCGTCAATCTCCCATTCGGACTCAGCAATGCCACAGACAACTTCAATCTCACTCCGAAGCAGCAGATCCAATCCCCCAAGGTTCGACTTGGATACAGCCCAAAGCCGCTTGCGATCGGATCTAGGGAGGTTGGAGTTGTAATTACTCCGAAGCAGCAGCTCGGGAAGTTTTTCTCCACCACGCGAGGTCTTCATGGCATCAAAGGGATCAACTCCAACACAAGATGCATGCCGACTACGCGATCAACAGGAGCAAGAGGCTCGCCAACTGTGCGAACAACAGGAGGAAGACGCACGACGCTTGCAAGCCGAGCGCGACGCTCGTAATGACAACCTATGCAAGGCTGGGCGGACTGCTCAACTGGAGATCCTCCAAACCTGAGTCGGCGACCATGACATCTTCGTGACACCGCAACATAACGTCGTGGCCACTGCCGCATTACTCAACACCTTGCAGTTCGGGCCCGACCACCAGGCCACCCCGACCATCGCAAGGATCAAAGCAATGATCACCGCTACGGCCTGCCAGCAATGACAACAATCTAGAGACACCCTAATACTGTCGAACAAGATGGCTTCAGACAGGGTGATCTCATCTGCCTCAGCACGGAGCCGCACAGCCGGCTCTAGCCAGCCTCACTTGGAGTCATGCCACACGTCACTCGGAAATCAGAACAATGATCGACGGCGGTACCATCATGATGACTGCTGCAACAATTGAGATGCCCGAGGCCGACTACGACACAATCTCCGCCAAGACATCAACACCTGACGTTGAGAGCGCGAGGAAGACTAGTGCCGCTGACTAGAAGATGAGCACGAGCGTTTCGGCCCCCACCACGAGCGATTTCATCGCCGTAGCTGGAGTCGGAGCCCTCAGTTAGACAAAGGAGTACCGGTGTTCACCTACGAGTTACAATAGGTCGACTGGCCATCTGGCTTCAAGCCGACTAGAATTGAAAAGTACGATGGGAAGACCAACCCGGAGTCCTGGCTCACAGTCTATACTTTGGCGATTCGCATAGCTGGAGGCGATCACAAAGCCATGGCTAACTACCTCCCAGTCGCCTTGGCCGACTCGGCGAGGACATGGCTAACAGGCCTTCCCAAGCGGTCAATTGGCTCTTGGGGAGAACTTCGTGAGCGCTTCCTTACAAATTTCTAAGGAACATACGAGAGGCCGTCTTCTGAGTACGACTTGTATCAGTGCCACCAGAGGAAGAACGAGTCCCTCTGCGATTTCATCAAGAGGTTCTCTGAGAAGAGAAACTCAATACCTAAAATCAAGGACGAGGTCGTCATCGCCACCTTTCGCAAGGGAGTCAGAGATGTGCCGTTCATCGCCAAGTTCACTAGGAAGTCACCCAACTCCGTCAAAGCTCTCTTTGAGATGGCCAATAAATATGTTGATTCAGCCGACACAGTGGCAGAGGCACTTGATGACAAGCCCCGACAAAAGGAGTGTAACGCCCAGAAATTCGCTACCAAAAATCTGAGCATTCATGTGTAATAAATCCCTGCCCAGGAAAGCCAGGGTACACAAACCAAGTTGCCATACAGAGTGTCTTACAAACAGAGTAAAATCATATTACAAAAATGCAGCGAAAAAGGTAAAATGTAGTCTATAGACAGCGGGTCCATCAGCAGCATCCATCCCACAAGCACCTTGACGGCGGAGCCAGCCTATTCCTCGGGACGATCCTCGTCAGACGTGTTCTCCAACACTGAGAGGGGGGGGGGGGGAAATTGAGCAAGGCTGAGTGCCACCCAGAGTACTCAACAAATCACACCCACAATTATGCATATGCACCGGGTACAAAGATGGGATAGGGTTTGTTTTGCATAAAAGCAGTTGCAAATAGTAGTAGTTCGCAAACAATAAAAAGTTAATTAATTTAACAATATTAATCCTCTACTGATTAACGTTACACCACATTAACCAGGCCCAACCATTCCCAACTGATTGACGTTACACCATGTCAACCAGTCTCCACTGATAAACGCTACACCACGTTCACCAGACTCCTCCGGTTACCGTTACACCACGATAACTGGACTCTACTGATTAACGTTACACCATGTTAACCAGTCTCCACTGGACAACGTTACACCACGCTGACCAGTTTTTCCTGATCAACGCTACACCACGTTGACCAGGCCGCGCTGATGAACGCTACACCACGTCCACCAGGCGTCACTGATGAGCGTTACACCACGCTCACTAGTTTCCACCGATTAGCGTTACACCACGCTAACCGGCCACCCCCGGACAACTCAACCACGTCGACTGGACTCACACCTTCCACCATACCAGTTTCATAAAGCCAGATTAATTATCTAAAGGTGAGACTAATCACGGTGAGTCTTGGCCAATGTGCCCATAACTGCGGGCGCGGCTATTCGAATAGGTTTACTCTGATCAGAGGTGTACAACTGTACCCACAAGACACAGCCCCACACACGTTCCCGTGTGCCAGTGCATCACCACGATGCCCCGTGAGAGGCTGACAGGACTGCTCATGAAACCTCTCCCTAACCATCCACACCACACTGAGGTTGCACCTGCCGACAGGGCACGCCATATTGGCTAGGCTACCCTCCTTGCGCCACGGTGAATCCGAAAGCTGATCAGCCCTACCCCGGGCCGACCCAACTCCATCCCGCTCACCCTCTTCTTCGGTGCCTAGGAGAGGGAGAAGAAACGCTTGAAGCCCAGCCGTTGCCCACGCTGGCTTGTGAAAAGTATGGGTAGTTGCCCAAGTGGTTCCCGCGAACCGGTCCTTAATTGCCATGGGTGTGACAAGCAAAAGCATACACACACAGCCCACCATTTAGTTCAAATTTTAATCATTTAACATCAGCCTATCCAAAATTCCATTTTTGTGACATTGAGTCGAATCATATCAGAAGAGAATATTTAATTCCCATGTGAGCTATGTTGCTAAGCATGGCTAAGCATTCCTAAGAATAGTAACCTAATCATGTTATTACCCAGGTGACAAGGATTCAGGTTTCAAAGCTAAGGCAAAGTCCTAACATTGCATAAGTTATGACCCACCCACATGAAATATAGAAATAATGCGGTTTATTTAAGTAAACAAGGCAATTTAGCAAAAAACGGGTACAAAGTGATCAAGGGAACAATGCGACTTGCCTTGCTCCGGCTGGATGTACTCGGCAACGACCTCGTAAAACACAGGAGTGTCACCAACGTCGGATTGTATAACAAACAATGCACAAATAATTAAAGCAGTACATGTGGGCAATCAAACATGGGCTGAAAGTATTTTTAATGAATTCTTGGCATTTTTCTGGATTTAATGAAATTTGAATGGGCTTAATCAGAGTTCGTATGAATTAGTTATGAATTATTGAAGTTTTACTGTGTTTTCTAATGCAAATATAATTAATAAGTGATTTATTGCGAATTATCACGATTTATGGAGTCACCCGAGGGAGAGGCGGTGCCGACCAGTGGGCCCCACCCGGCAGGGACTCAAAGGCACCGGCGCACGGTGGACTCGGTCCACCGAGCCGGAAACGGGTGCGCCATGTGGCGCACACGTGGCGCCAGCACGGCGGCCACGCGGGCGACCACGTGGGCGGCCCCAGGGAACGGTTGCCACACCGGCCATCCCGGGCAAGAGGCGGTGGCGCGCACGCAACCCGATGGTCGCTGGCAGTGACCACACGGCGCGGCGGCGGCACGCAGAGAGGCAAAATGGAACAGGGAGAGGAAGGGGATTCTCACTAGCGGCTCATGGCGGCGAGCGACGGCACGAGGACGACGGTGGCGATGAAGAAGCAGTGGCGGCTTTGGGACAACGTCCGTTGACGGTGCTCCAACGGCGGTGAACGAGCGAGAGGTGGCGGCCTAGGTGTCCTAGAAGATGAGGAGGACGGGAAAGGAGTTAGGGCGGAGAACGGAGATGTGGCACGGTGGAAATTGCTGGCTGGAGAGGAGACAGAGGGCTGGAACTCACCGTGCGCGAGGGCGGGGCGTTCCGGCGAACTTCGGCTTCCACGGAGTGGTGGCTGAGGTGCGACACGGCACGGCGGAGATGATGGCGGTGGCGGTGTGGCTTGGCGACGTCCGGAACGGCGGCGAGCGACGGCTGGAGTAGGTGAAAAGCGGCGGGGGCTCGGGCGCACAGTGGCGACGGGGTTCTAGGGCACGGGGAGGCTCGGCATGTTGGGGAAAAGGCGGAGGAGAGGGCAGGGAGGCTTTTTATGCACGTGGGCGAGAGAGATCGAGGCCGAACGGCTCCAATCGTGCGGGAGAGAGGGCGGCGGCGTGGGGATCGTGCGCGTGATTCGCGAGAGAGAGAGGACGAGGACGCCGGAGAACATGGGGAGTGGGCGCGGACTCGGTCAGCGCTCGTTTGAACCGAGTGCAAGCGGGCGCGAAGGCGGGTGGCGGCGCGGGATCGGATGGTGGAGGGATTTTTCCCCTCCGCCCGATTCGGACGGAGGAGGGTGACGATGCTGACAAGCGGGCCCAGTCTGTCAGCGGGGAGGCGCGCGGGTGACGCGGCCTAACGAGCGGGCCCCAAGCGCAGAGAGAGAGCGGGAAAGGCAGGCGCATGCGCGGGATGGGTCGGCCCAGCGCGGGGAGGAAGAGGTCGGAGAGGAGGGCAGGCAGCGGATGCGCGGGGTGGCTGGCACAGGAGCGGGCCGACGGCCCAGGAGAAGAAAAGAAAGGAAAAAGAGAAAAGGATTTCCAGGGCGATTTTAATTCTAGTAAACGTTTTGATTTATTAAAAATAGTTCCTGTGCTCTGAAAATTCCACTAAAAATCCAGTTAATGTATTTTGGCACAGGGAACATAAGAAAAATATTCTCGGCTATAATAATTTATTAGTTTGTATTTTACACCTTTAATTAATTCATTTGGCCTTTTTAAATTTATTTTTCTTGGGTATTTTTCTTAGGTATTATTTAGTGTGGCTAATATCAGGGTGTGACAAACCTACCCCCCCTTAAACAGAATCTCATCCCCGAGATTCGGACGTGCTAGCGAAGAGGTGGGGATAGGCGGACTTTAATTCGTCTTCTCGTTCCCAGGTGACCTCTTCTTCTGAGTGATGACTCCACTGTACCTCGCAGAATCTGATTACCCTGCTCCTGGTGTTTCTTTCACTAATTTCCAAGATCTGAATCGGCTTCTCCTCATAGGTGAGGTCTTCCTGGATCTCGATCTGTTCCGGATCCGCCTGTTCTGCTGGTATCCTCAGACACTTCTTCAATTGTGACATGTGGAACACATCGTGTATACCTGTCATTGAAGCTGGGAGGCTCAACTGATATGCCACTTCACCTTTACGAGCTAGTACTTGGTAGGGTCCCACGAAGCGAGGTGCTAGCTTCCCTTTGGTTTGGAACCTGTGTACCCCGCGGAGTAGTGTGACACGAAGGTACACGTAGTCTCCTTCCTCGAAGCTTAAGTCTCGGCGACGGTTGTCAGTGTAGCTTTTCTGTCTGGATTGAGCCGTCTTCAAACACTCCCGTATTATGGCCACCTTCTCTTCTGCCTCTTTGAGTGCGTCAGTTCTGAATACCTGGCGTTCACCTGTCTGATCCCAGAAAAGGGGTGTGCGACATTTCCTGCCATACAGAGCTTCAAACGGTGCCATCTGCAAACTGGCTTGGTAGCTGTTATTGTACGAGAATTCCACATAGGGTAAGCTCTTATCCCATGTTCCTCCGAAGTCCAGTGCGCAAACCCTTAGCATATCCTCTAATATCTGATTGACTCTTTCAGTCTGGCCATCTGTTTGTGGATGATATGCTGTGCTGAAGATCAGTCGGGTTCCCAATTCTGCTTGTAGCTTCTGCCAAAACTTAGAAGTGAACTGACTACCACGATCGGAGATGATCCTCTTGGGTACTCCGTGTAAACACATTATACGAGCCATATATAGTTCAGCCAGCTTTTTACCCGAATACATTGTATGTACCGGGATGAAATGTGCCACTTTGGTGAGTCGGTCAACGATCACCCAGATTGAGTCGTACCCCGAAGATGTGCGGGGCAAACCAGTGATGAAATCCATCCTGATCTCCTCCCACTTCCACTCTGGAACGTTGAGAGGCTGTAACAGTCCAGCAGGCTGTTGGTGTTCTGCCTTGACTCGCTGGCATACATCACAAAGTGCCACGAATTCAGTGATTTCCCTTCTCATGCTAGCCCACCGAAACTTAGTTCTAAGATCTTGGTACATCTTTGTGCTTCCGGGATGAATGGAGTACTGCATCTCATGGGCTTCCCGAAGTATTAGGTCCTTGAGTTCTTTATCCTCTGGAACGCACAAACGTTCCCCCATCCATACTGTCCCGTTTTCATCCTCCGTAAAACCTGAGCCTTTCCGACTCTCATGTTCTTCTTAAGCTCTTTGATTTCTGGATCATTTGCTTGTGCCTCGCGAACTTGATCAAAAAGCATGGGCTGAGCCTCTAGGGCTACCACGAATCCATGTTCGATAATGCCCAGATTCAAGCGTTCGAATTCCTATTGCATTTCCTTGCACAATGCCTCCGCTTGAGCAGTGTTGCAGGAACTTTTTCTGCTCAAGGCGTCTGCCACGACATTGGCTTTCCCTGGGTGGTTTGTCACACCCTGATATTAGCCACATAAAATAATACCTGAGAAAATGCCTAAAGAAAAAAATAAATTTAAATGGCAAGAGGAATTAATTAAATATGAAAAATGCAAAATAATAAATTATTATGGCCGAGAATATTTTTCTTATGTTCTCCTTGCCAAAATACATTAACTGGATTTTTAGTGGAATTTTCAGAGCACGGGAACTATTTTTAAAAAATTAAAAACGCTTATCGGAATTAATTTCACTCTGGAAATCATTTTCCTTTCTTTTTCTTTCGGTTTTTTTTCTTCTTTTTCTCCTCCGCTGGGCTGTCGGCCCAGCATTGTGCTGACGGCCTCCGCCAGCCCACGCGTGCCTGCCTCCCGCCGACCCCACCTGCCAGCCGCCTCCTCCCGCTCTCTCTCTGCGCTGCGGGGTGTCGGACCCGGGTTTGACCCCGAACCCTATGTGTGTACCGTGCTAGTCCCACGATCAATTTCTAGCACACACATTCAACATTGGCATCATAATCCATACATCACAGGTTCAGCTCACAGCAGTCCAAACATAAGTCGTACAAGAGTCTAGACTTTAGCGATTACATAGAGGCCGACAAGGCCAAATAGAACAACAAATTAACAAAGAGTTCAACAGCGGAAACAAGATAATAGAGGCACCAAAAACCAGCAAGTATGCCTCTGCCCGCCCATAGGCAACCAACCGGTAAGCCCTAGTAAGCACTGTCGTCGTCGTCTCCAAAACCCGCTGCATAGAAGTACCCGATTGTCGGGTCCTCCTCAACCATCTCTAAAAAAAAGAAGTCACACAAGCGTGTGTGAGTACAATATGTACTCCACAAGACTTATAGTGTTTGCAATGGTATTCCATAATATGCGAAGATAAACAAGGGATGGTTCAGGTCCTGCAGTTTGCATAAATCATAATATACATAGCGAAAACATTGCGGTTTTGCAACGAAATTTTTGTAAATCAAGCTAGCACAGCAAACAAGTATATAAGCATCAACCCCCAAGTGTTTCCAACCATATGGGCTCCCTGCCCATGCCAGCCAACAGTGGCAACACGCTGCCGCAACCATCCCAGCAAACTCCCCGTTCGCACCAAGATCTTTCCCCAAAACAGTTCCCAAAAATTAAAACTACTACGGTGGAGAATTTCCCAAGTCGTCCATAACCGAGGACACGGCTATTCGAATAGTTTTAACTCTCGAGAGTGTGTACAACTGTACCCACATGACAAGGACAATATGAGTTACCACACAGGAGGCTCACACCATCAATGACAAAGCCTTTCCACCGTTGACCTAGCAATATCCCGCACTTATGATCCATCCCTAGGGAGTTGGGAGGCCTCCCAAAATCCCCAAGGCTCATACGATGTGCTGGTCACCCTTGAACAATAATCAAGGTACCTTCGGGCTATGGACAAAAACCATAACCCGCACTATCCCAATGTCAACAATAATGACCTACTACTACCACCGGCGGGTCTATTGCTAGGTATCAACAATATACTAAGCTAGGAATTCCCCATAAGAGCCACATGTGGTTTGCACTGTGTTTCTTGGTTCTAGCTACACCATAGAATCGGTCCTTAGTGACCCAGGCAAGACAACCCCCTAATCAGTACCACAACAAGGCACTGAACACTACATCCACTCGCCCAAGTCCAAAAGCATGTTTTCAGTTTTTTTTTTCCACCAAGAGTACAGGGGAATTACCCACTGTTCATTTCCATATTTTCGCAAATGCTTCTTTTCCCCAACATCCCAAAATCAAGTAACAAGTAGCATTAATTAAATAGCAAACTAAGCATACCTATTGACATCTTCCCAACCACATGAACCCAAATTTTCAGTGGCAACATAAGTGACAAGGAATTCATGATACTCAAGTAACAAGGATAAGGCATATGCAACAAGAGGTTAACTACCCAAGAATCCCACACATTTTCAAGTAAAACATCGCATGCATAATAGTTTGCAATCAATATAGTTTGTAAGTTTGAAATATAGGAGCAATTGATCAAGGGGGTGCTTGCCTCGTTCCTGGGCTTCTTGGAACTCTTCTGATCCTTCCACAACAGGGTCAACAACGTCGTGTTCTACGAGAATACCAAACGAATGCAATGAAAATAACGGCAAAATATTTAACAGAACAGGAAGTACAAATATTTTTGCAGAATATGTAAGTGCACGATTTTAGATGAATTTAGGAAAAAGAATCGCTTGAATCCGAGTTCGTATGAGGGAGATACGGCTAAACGAAGTCTGCTCTGTCCTAAATCGAAAATAATTGAGAAACAGCGTTTTCGCTTGACCGAACTGCAGAAACGGCTGAAAACATTCTACCGACTTAACGGGTGGTCTATTTGGGACGTTTTTGGTTCTAGGTGCATTTTTATGGTACGAAACCTACATGTGTGCTGCTGTGAATCTAAGGACAACTCCCAAAAGTGGATATACTCCAACTCGCTAGGATATTAATCGCACACGCTCACACGTCACTAAAACGGCCTAACTCGTGAAATCCACCGGACGTGAAGTTTTAACCTAAGGCATTTGGGGGCGTGGAGGGTTTCCAGGGCCTAGGAGTCACTGGATGTACAGGTGGAACCTACGGGAAGGCTTCGGTAATGTCGAACGCCTCGGTCCAAAAACGATGTCTTCGCACGCGCGAACTACACATCTTCGCACGTTAACGACAACCGGCAAAAACGGGAAAACGACAGCAGCTACTCTACTTGGGGTTTTATCCCGCTCTGACGCTAGAGGGGCCAACCCGGCTTGCATGGGGCTGATGGGGTGGCTGCTACTCACTCAAACACAAGCGCACCTAAGGTGTTTGATGAAAAGCCAAGCTAATGCACGGCTTGTCTACCTCTGTCCTCTCATGCTCTAGTGCATGGCTAGCGTATGCAAGGCACGAGGAAGCTCTAGGGGTCCTGCATGCAAGATCGAAGGGCTCTACTACATGCGGCCATGCTCCGATTGAGCCTCATCCACACATATGGCCATGGTGGTGACGCTTGGGTGGATGGCAAAACAATGGCATGACAGGCCAAGCCAAGGACGTGGGGGAGAACTAGTGGCCTCCTAGGAATAAAAAGGAAGTACATGCAGAAACAGAAGCTCACCGAAGAGTGCAGGCCGTGGGGTGCGACGTTGAGGCGGTGGTCGGCTCGGCAACAGGGTCGCTCGTGATGGAGGCTGCAGACAAGTGCTGTGATGAGCTCAAAGAGTGAAGGGAAGATGGTGATACGGCCAAGACAGCGCTAACTCACTAGGGCGCAGTTTAGCGGCCGCAAGATCACGGCGGCACCCGGTCGGCGCTGCAAAACACGATGGGGCTGCAGTGGTGCCTGCTGCTTGCCGAGGGCGAAAACGGAGTTAGGTCGGGCAAGAACACGTGGTGACACAGCTGAGACAAGGTAAAACTCACCGGAGCTCTCAGACGGAAAGCGTGTGCTCGCCGGCACCGTGGGCGGCACCTCACGTTCTCAGCGAACCAAGGGGCAATCCTTTGGGTCCTTGGCAGGTGAGAAAGAGGGCGAGCTGGGGAAGCAGGAGGACATGGACTTGGTTAAGAAGGAAGGCAGGGAAGGGAGAGGAGAGGGGAGGGGCGCTGCTCTGCTCCACGGTCTCGCGATGGCGTGAGCGCGAGCAAGCGTGCAGCAGACAGATGGGATAGGGCAGGGCGCCGCTGAGGCTGTCGGGGGCATCTCGCGAGGTCCCAAGGCGGCTCTGCCTCTCCCTCTCACGTGGTCTGGGGCGCGCAGAGGAAGCCACCTGGTCGAGCCGCACGGGCGGGGAGAGATCCTTGTGTGATCTCGTTTGGACGATGGAGGACAGGGCACAAAAGATAGCATCTAGTATCAAAGATTCACACTTGAGGATTAACTCCAACAACCATGCGATCCCAACATGAGACCCATTGGATGAATGCGCGGGCGAGGGCGCGGGCGAGGGCGCAGACTCGCGAGAGAGGGCGCGGGTGCGGGCGCGGGCTCGGGAGAGGGTGCGGGCGCGAGCTCGGGAGCGAGAGGGCGCGGGCGCGGGCTCGCAAGAGAGGGCGCGGGCGCGAGCTCGGGACGAGAGGGCGCGGGCGCGGGATCGCAAGAGAGGGCGCGGGCGCGGGCTCGCAGGAGCGAGAGGGCGCGGGCGCGGGAGAGGGCGCGGACGCGGGCGCGAAAGAGAGCCCGGGTGCGAGAAAGGGCGCGGACTCGAGAGAGAGCCCGGGTGCGAGCTCGGGAGAGGGCGCGGGCGCGAGGGAGGGCGCGGGCGCGGGCGTATTTGCTCGTCCTCTATCCTTTCTCCTTGGGGCCCGACTACAGCCAAAGCCGCCGTCGCCGAGAAGCTCGCCGGCTCTGCTCTTTGCTTTGCTGGACCATCCACTTCCAGTCCGGATGGTCCGTTCCATTGTCACTGTCTACGCCTGCTCAGATTTGCCCCTAAGGCGCTGGTTTATACAGGTCGCATGATCTTTAACCCGTTGGCTGAGATTTTTCATGCATGAAAGATGACATAAAGAGCATGTAGATGGAAAAACGGTTTTATACACCAAAGATCAAAAGTGGGCTGTTACATGGGGCCCACCTATCAGGCCGCTCGCCCGCACGCCATTCTCCCAGGCGCCCCGCTGACAGGCCAGGCCCGCCTATCAGCATCATCTTCCTCCTCCGTCCGAATCGGGCGGAGGGGAAAATCCCCGGAGCCGTACGATCCGGCGCCACTTCCCGCCTCCTCCCGCGTTCGCCTGTGGTTCAAACAGAGCGGGACCGAGTCCGCGTCCACTCCCCCACGTCCTCCTGCTTCTTCGTCCCCTCTCCCTCGCGAATCTCACGCACGTTCTCGCCGCCGTCGCCCACACTCCCGTGCACGATTGGAGCCGTTACGGCCTCATTCTTGCCTAGCCGAGCGCATAAAAAGCCTCTCCATCCTCTCCTCCACCTTTTCCCCAACACGCCGAGCCTCCCCGTGCCCTAGAACCCCATCGCCACCGCGCACCCAAACCTCCGCCGCTTTACATCAACTCCGGCTGCCGCTCGCCGCCGATCTAGACACCGCCAAGCCACACCGCCACTGCCATCACCTCCGCCGTGCCATGTCACTCGTCGGCCGCCACTCCGTGGAAGCCGAAGCCCACCAGGACGCTTCGCCCTCGCATGCGGTGAGTTCCGGCTCTCTTCATCCTCTCTGGCCGGCAAATTCTGCCACGTCGCGTCTCCGTTCTCCGCCTTAATTCCTTTCCCGTCCTCCTCATCTCCCAAGGCACCTCGGCCGCCGCCTCACGCTTGTTCATCGCCGTCGGAGCTCCATCGCTGACGTCGACCCGAAGCCGCTGCCGCTTCTTCATCGCTGCCGTCGTCCTCGCGCCGTCGCTTGTCGCTGCGAGCCGTCGGTGAGAATCCCCGCCGTCTCCCCGTCCCTTTCCGCCTCTTCGCGTGCCCGCCGCCGCGCCAGTGGTCGCCGGCGACCATCGGGTCACGTGCGCGCCGCCGCTTCCCGCTCGGGATGGCCAACGTGGCCGCCGTTCTCTGGGGCCGTCCGATCTGCCGGGTGGCAGATCGGGGCTGTCCGTTGGCCACCCCTGTGGCCGCCCGCGTGGTCGCCGTGTCGGCGCCACGTGTACGCCACGTGGCGCGCCCGTTTCCAGCTCGGTGGACCGAGTCCACCATGCACTGACGCCTTGAGTCTCTGACGGGTGGGGCCTGCTGGTCGGCGCCGCCTCCCCCTCGGGTGACGCCATAAATCGGATTAATGCGCATTAAATCACTAGTTAATTATATTTGCACTGAAAATAACAGTAAAACTTCAATAAATCATAACTAATTCATACGAACTCCGATTAGGTCTATTCAAATTTCATTAAATCCAGAAAAATGCCAAGAATTCATTAAAAATACTTTCAGCCCATGTTTGTTTGTCCACATGTACTGTTTTTAATTGTTTATGCATTGTTTGTTGTAGAAACCAACGCCGGTAATTCTCCTGTGTATTACAAGGTTGTTGCAGAGTACCTTGAGCCAGAGCAAGGCAAGTCGCACTGTTCCATTGATCACTTTGTACCTGTTTTTCGCTAAAATTGCCTTGTTTACTTAAATAAACTGCATTATTTCTATATTTCATGTGGGTGGGTTATAACCTATGCAATGTTAGGACTTTGCCTTAGCTTTGAGACCTGAACCCTTGTCACCTGGGTAATAATATGATTAGGTTACTATTCTTAGGAATGCTTAGCCATGCTTAGCAACATAGCTCACATGGGAATTAAATATTATCTTTTCATATGATTCGACTCAATGTCGCAAAAATTGGAATTTTGGATAGGCTGATGTTAAATTATTAAAATTTGAACTAAATGGTGGGCTGTGGGTGTGGTTCTGCTTGTCACACCCATGGCAATTAAGGACCGGTTCGCGGAAACCACTTGGGCAACTACCGTACTTTCCACAAGCCAGCGTGGACAACGGCTGGGCTTGAAGCGTTTCTTCTCCCTCTCCTAGGCACCATAGAAGAGGGTGAGCGGGATGGAGTTGGGTCGGCCCGGGGTAGGGTTGATCGGCTGTTGGATTCACCGTGGCGCAAGGGGGGTAGCCTGGCCAATATGGTGTGCCCTGTCGACAGGTGCAACCTCAGCGTGGTGTGGATGGTTGGGGAGGGGTCTCGTTAACGGTCCTGTCACAGCCTCTCATGGGACATCGTGGTGATGTACTGGCACACAGGAATGTGTGTGGGGCTGTGTCTTGTGGGTACAGTTGTACACCTCTGATCAAAGTAAATCTATTTGAATAGCCGCGCCCACGGTTATGGGCACATTGGCCAAGACTCACCGTGATTAGTCTCACCCTAGATATTGAATATGGCTTGGTAAAACTGGTGTGGTGGAAGGTGTGAGTCCGGTCGATGTGGTGGAGTTGACCGGGGGTGGCCGGTTAGCGTGGTGTAACGCTAATCGTTTGAGACTGGTGAGTGTGGTGTAACGCTCATCAGTGACGCCTGGTGGACGTGGTGTAACATTCATCAGCGTGGCCTGATCAACGTGGTGTAGTGTTGATCAGGAAAAATTGGTCAGCGTGGTGTAACGTTGTCCGGTGGTGATTGGTTAACGTGGTGTAACGTTAATCAGTGGAGTCCTGGTAACGTGGTGTAACGGTACCCGGAGGAGTCTGGTGAACATGGTGTAACGTTCATCAGTGGAGACTGGTTGACGTGGTGTAGTGTCAATCGGTTGGGAATGGATGGGCCTAGTTAACGTGGTATAACATTAATCAGTGGTGAATTAATATTGCTAATAAACCAACTTTTTTACGGTTTGCGAACTACTACCGGTTGCAACTGCTTTTATGCAAAATAAACTCTATCCTATCTTTGTACCCTGTGCATATGCATAATTGTGGGTGTGTCTTGTTGAGTACTGTGGGTGGTACTCAGCCTTGCTCATCCCCCCCCTAGTGTTGAAGAACGCGTCTGATGAGGATCGTCCTGAGGAATAGGCTGGCTCCGCTGTCAAGGTGCTTGTGGGATGGGTGCTGCTGATGGACCCGCTGTGTATAGTCTATGTTTTACTTTTCCGCTGCATTTTTGTAATATGATTTTACTCTGTTTGTAAGGCACTCTGTATGGCAGCTTGGTTTGTGTACCCTGGCTTTCCTGAGCAGGGATTCTATACACATTAATGTTCAGATTTTCGGTAGCGAATTTCTGGGCGTTACTGTAATGTATCCCCACATCATAGTCTTTAATCAGTTCCAGCCACCTTCTTTGGCGGAGGTTCAGATCAGGCTGGGTGAATATGTACTTCAAGCTCTTGTGGTCTGTATAAATCTCACTGCAGTTACCGATGAGGTAATGCCGCCAAATCTTTAAAGCATGGACCACTGCGGCCAATTCCAGGTCGTGTGCTGGGTAGTTGCCCTCATGGGGGCGTAATTGGCACGATGCATAAGCTACAACTCTACCTTCTTGCATCAACACGCACCCTAGCCCTTGGCGGGATGCATCACAGTACACTTGAAAATCCTTCTTGGGATTTGGTAAGATCAGAACCGGTGCTGAAACCAAGTTCTTCTTGAGCTCTTCAAAGCTGTGATTGCACTCGGGTGTCTAGACAAACTTCACTTCCTTCTTCAGTAATTGCATCATAGGTCTAGTAATCTTCGAGAAATTCTCAATGAACCGGCGGTAGTAACCCGCAAGTCCAAGAAAACTCCGCACTTGTGTCACTGTCTTAGGCAGTTTCCAATTGGTGACGGATTCCACGTTCGTTGGGTCCACGGCAACTCCCTAGGCAGTGATGATGTGTCCGAAGAACTGCACTTCTCTTAGCCAGAAGTCGCACTTGCTGAACTTGGCATACAACTGGTGCTCTCTTAGCTTCTCAAGAACCAAACGAAGATGTCGTTCATGCTCTTCCGTTGACTTCGAGTAAATCAAGATGTCGTCGATGAAGACTACCACAAACTTGTCCAGAAACTCCATGAATACCTTGTTCATCAAATTCATGAAAAAGGTAGGTGCATTTGTCAGTCCGAAGGACATAATAGTGCACTCATACAACCCATACCGCGTGGTGAAGATTGTCTTCGGTATATCCTCTTCGCGAATTCTCAGTTGATGATAGCCTGATCACAGGTCTATCTTGGAGAAAACGGTGGCACCCTCCAATTGGTCGAAGAGATCATCAATCCTTGGCAGAGGGTACTTGTTCTTGATGGTGACATCGTTTAGTGCGCGATAGTCCACGCACATCCGTTTTGTCTTGTCCTTCTTTTCCACGAAGATGACTGGCGCTCCCCAAGGTGATGTGCTTGGTCGGATGTAGCCCTTCTGTAGCAGATCATCGACCTGCTTCTTAACTTCTGCCATCTCGTTCGGTGCCATTCTGTAAGGCCTCTTGTATATTGGCGCTGTTCCAGGTGCCAAATCGATCCTGAACTCAATCTCCCTTTCTGGTGGCATCCTTGGTAGGTCTTCCGGGAACACATCCAGATATTCCCTGGCTATCGGAATGTCCTCCACTTTCCTTTCTGGCTTCGTCCCATCTTTCGACAGTTGTTCTGCTGTGACCTGATTCAAGCTTGCTTCCTAATGCAGCGGCACAGGTGACTTGAAGATAACCACCTTTCCTTCCAGACTGGTCACTGTTACAGTGCGGTCCACACAGTCGATCACCCCTTTGTGTCGGGTCAACCAATCCATCCCTAGGATGACATCTAGGTCTTTGGATTTCAAGAGGATAAGATTGGCTAGAAAAGGTGATCCTTGGATTTCTAGGCTCACTGAAGGGCTATAGTGAGCGGTTATCATGCGGTTCCCAGGTGTATGAACCCTCATGGGGATTTTAAGTTCCACTACTTTTATCCCATATGTCCCCACACAGTTCTTGGATATAAAAGAATGTGTTGCACCAAAATCAAAAAGTATGGTTGCAGGTATTGAGTTCACAAAAAACGTACCCAATACCACCTCCGGTGCAGTCTACGCCTCTTCCACGGAGATATGGTTGACGCGCCCCTTTATCACCTGCTGATTGGTGTTGGGGTGCTGGGGAGCTACAGGCCTAGGTCCCATCCGCCTCGGCTTCGGACACTTGTCGGCAAAGTGACCCGGTTCATTGCAGTTGTAGTAGACGTAGTTCTTGCCCCCGTTGTCTTTCCGTGGCTGACCCTGCTGTACTGACACCATTGGTGGGCTTGGAGCGGACTGACAGTTGTACTGCCCGCTGTTGCTACTGCTTCCAGAGTGCCCTGGGTGGAATGGGCGTTGTTGGCGGACGATCATGGTGGCTGGTCCACCTTGCTGGCCCAACATTATCCATGGTCGCTGATGCTATCCTTGGTGAGTTCAGAACTGTGCTGCCTTCCTCTTGTGGTCCACCTTGTTGTGCTGGCTCTCCTGACGGATCGCTTTATCCACCAGCTTCTCGAAGTCTGGGTAATCGCTTGAGAGGAGCTGATTGGTCAGCTTGTCGTTCAATCCGTCCAAGAACCTCTCTTGTCTCTCCGCATGGGTGCGGACATCCTCAGGCGCGTAGCGCGCCAGGCGGTTGAACTAGTGGAGGTATTCTGTGACTGTCCTGTTCCCTTGGACCAAGTCCTTGAACTCTCTTTTCTTCTGTGCCACAATTCCTACCGGAATCTGAGATTTCCGAAAATTGTAGCAGAATTTTGCCCAAGTGACTTTCGTGGTAGCAGTGTGGGTCACCAGGAAGTTGTCCCACCAAGCTGATGCGGGACCTTGGAGTTGGTGAGTAGCGAAAGCGACCTTCTCTTGGTCGGTGCACTGGAGGAGGTTGAGCTTCTTCTCGATTGCCAACAGCCAGTCGTTGGCATCAGTGGGGTTGGGGGTGCTAGAGAATGTTGGCGACTTGACCCTCAGGAACTCAGGCAGTTTGGACTGAGGGGCAACGGCCTAGTTGCGTGGTTGCTGGTGTTGTTGCTGCAGATTGTTTGCAGCATCATCAAAGCCAACATCTGGTTCTGGTTGGCCAGAACCTGTGCCAAGGTTGGGTTCTCTGGTAGTGGTGGTGGCACGTGGTTGGGTGCTCCCTGATTCTGAGGTGCTCCTTCTCGCTGGTTAGTAGCGCTGGTGTCGCTGGCAGCACGGGCACTGCTCCTTGTGTTCACCATCTGAAGGGGAGAGTAGAGGAAGGGAAGGAGGAAAACAGGTGGCTCAGAAACAGGAGTGATAATTAAGTGGCTGAATTAAATTAATTGAACTTTTTGGTTGGGAAACATAGGGAAGATCAGTTCAACTCCTAATTACGGCGGACATACCACAATAGACGGTATGCCACCAACTAACCCCAAACAAACAAACATTCCTAACATTACAACTAAACAAGAAATCAAACTAAGAAAAATGACAAAACTAAGGGTGGCGCGTCTAATGCTCCGAGCGGCTTCGGCGATCATCAGAGTTGTACTCTGGCTCCTGCTCATCGCCCACCTCGTCATCGGTGTGGCTCCTGGATCCGCCCACATAGTCCACACTTCCGTGGGCCGGAGAACTGGCCTTGCTGCGGGTGCGGGACCCACTGAGGAGCTGCTGTCATTAGTGGAGGTGAAGCCCCCGTTGATGCTAGTGCCCCCCTGAGAGCCATCGTCGCCTAGCGACACACTGATCCATCCACCTGTCTGTGCTGGCATTGGGGCTAGAGCTGGCGCTGGAGCTGGTGCTGGAGCTGGTGGCGGTGGTGGTGCGTGTGGCCCGTTCCTAGGGGCCAACGGAACATGCACAGGAGGAAGGGTCATCTTCCTCAGAGTTAGCCAGATCCTGGCTCCACCGGGTGGCGGCTGTCCCTTAAGTTCCGCGACCTCCTTCTTCAGGCGGTCGATCTGGTTCTGGAGTCCCATGATAGTCATCCTGTTGGCGTCCTCCCGGTCGTGGGCAGCATGTACCCAGTTGGCGTGCATGTAGTCCATGGCCAACATCGCCCGCCTCAGGTGGACGATGGTGGTGTCGTTCTCATTGTCTACCAACTGAAACGCACTGTAGGTTTGGTAGTGCGCCCGGCAGGGGAGGTAGTGGTAGGCAGTGGTGCGGAGAGTAGCATGGTACTTCCGTCGTAGCTCTCCAATCAGGTGGAAAGCGGCCTCCTGGCAGACGTGACTGATAGTGCGCCCACCAACCTCGACTTCCATAGCAGGCAGGAGGTACATCTCGCCAGGTAACTCCAAGCGAACCCGGTGTGGTAGCTCACCCTCCATGGGCTCCACTATAGTGTACTCTGGGGCATGGCTGTACCCCAAAGTGAAACTCATCATCCGTAGTTCTTCCACAAAGCCACCCATGTCTGTGCCACGCTGGTTGGGGAGGTTGTCCATCTATAGATAGCAAGGAGGGGGAATCAATGTATGCTCAGATCTAAATAAGTAAACAGTAAATAATTCGGGAACAACCACGATTTTATGCAGAAAATAATTTTGTAAGTAAATGTGAGATCGACAAAATACCACTGCGAGACCAAATGAAACCAATTAAAATTCACATAACAATTGCAAAGCAAATAAAAATATTTTATGCATGCCATAAATCATACCTTCCCCTAGATTAAACAATGTTTTCCCAAAATTTGGACACCCATGTCAATCCTTGAATAAAAGTTTAACTCCAGGTTTGACTTGACTCAAATTTTCCATCAAATAAACGGCCAAGATTTTATCCCAATTCGAGAACGAATTCCCCACTTTTCCCAAAATAACTCCAAATGTGAGAAGCATATGCCAATGGGAATTTCAGAGGGCTCTTAGGGTTTCCATTTGGCTGGTCCTACGGTCAAGCTCGGCTCTGATACCAACTTGTAACGCCCAGAAATTCGCCACCGAAAATCTGAGCATTCATGTGTAATAAATCCCTGCCCAGGAAAGCCAGGGTACACAAACCAAGTTGCCATATAGAGTGTCTTACAAACAGAGTAAAATTATATTACAAAAATGCAGCGAAAAAGGTAAAACGTAGTCTATAGACAGCGGGTCCATCAGCAGCATCCATCCCACAAGCACCTTGACGGCAGAGCCAGCCTAATCCTCGGGACGATCCTCATCAGATGCGTTCTCCAACATTGAGGGTGGGGGGGGGGGAAAATTGAGCAAGGCTAAGTACCACCCAGAGTACTCAACAAATCACACCCACAATTATGCATATGCACCGGGTACAAAGATGGGATAGGGTTTGTTTTGCATAAAAGCAGTTGCAAACAGTAGTAGTTCGCAAATAGTAAAAAGTTAATTAATTTAAAAAAATTAATCCTCCACTGATTAACGTTACACCATGTTAACCAGGCCCAACCATTCCCAACTGATTGACGTTACACCACGTCAACCAATCTCCACTGATGAACGCTACACCACGTTCACCAGACTCCTCCGGTTACCATTACACCATAATAACCAGACTCCACTGATTAACGTTACACCACATTAACCAGTCTCCACTAGACGATGTTACACCACGCTGACCAGTTTTTCCTGATCAACGCTATACCACGTTGACTAGGCCGCGCTGATGAACGCTACACCACGTCCACCAGGCATCACTGATGAGCGTTACACCACGCTAACCGGCCACCCCCGGTCAACTCAACCACGTTGACCGGACTCACACCTTCCACCACACCAGTTTCATAAAGCCAGATTAATTATCTAAAGGTGAGACTAATCACGGTGAGTCTTGACCAATGTGCCAATAACCACAGGTGCGGCTATTCAAATAGGTTTACTCTGATCAGAGGTGTACAACTGTACCCACAAGACACAGCCCCACACACGTTCCCATGTGCTGGTGCATCACCACGATGCCCCGTGAGAGGCTGTGACAGGACCGTTCACGAAACCTCTCCCTAACCATCCACACCACACTGAGGTTGCACCTGCCGACAGGGCACGCCATATTGGCTAGGCTACCCTCCTTGCGCCACGGTAAATCCAGAAGCTGATCAGCCCTACCCCGGGCCGACCCAACTCCATCCCGCTCAGCCTCTTATTTGGTGCCTAGGAGAGGGAGAAGAAATGCTTCAAGCCAGCTGTTGCCCACGCTGGCTTGTGGAAAGTACGGGTAGTTGCCCAAGTGGTTCCCGCGAACCGGTCCTTAATTGCCATGGGTGTGAAGAGCAAAACCATACACCCACAGCCCCCCATTTAGTTCAAATTTTAATCATTTAACATCAGCCTATCCAAAATTCCATTTTTGCGACATTGAGTCGAAACATATGAGAAGAGAATATTTAATTCCCTTGTGAGCTATGTTGCTAAGCATGGCTAAGCATTCCTAAGAATAGTAACCTAATCATGTTATTACCCAGGTGACAAGGATTCAGGTTTCAAAGCTAAGGCAAAGTCCTAACATTGCATAGGTTATGACCCACCCACATGAAATATAGAAATAATGCAGTTTATTTAAGTAAACAAGGCAATTTAGCGAAAAACAGGTACAAAGTGATCAAGGGAACAGTGCGAGTTGCCTTGCTCTGGCTCGATGTACTCGGCAATGACCTCGTAAAACACAGGAGGGTCACCAATGTCGGATTCTATAACAAACAATGCACAAATAATTAAAACAGTACATGTGGGCAATCAAACATGGGCTGAAAGTATTTTTAATGAATTCTTGGCATTTTTTTGGATTTAATGAAATTTGAATGGGCTTAATCGGAGTTCGTATGAATTAGTTATGAATTATTGAAGTTTTACTGTGTTTTTAATGCAAATATAATTAATAAGCGATTTATTGCGCATTATCACGATTTATGGCGTCACCCGAGGGAGAGGCGGCACCGACCAACGGGCCCCACCCGGCAGGGACTCAAAGGCGCCGGCGCACGGTGGACTCGGTCCATCGAGCCAGAAACAGGTGCGCCGCGTGGCGCACACGTGGCGCCAGCACGGCGGCCACACGGGCAGCCCCGATCTGCCACCCGGCAGATTGGACGGTCTCGGGGAACGGCGGCCACGCCAACCATCCCAGGCGAGAGGCAGCGGCACGCACGCAACCCGATGGTCACCGGCGGTGACCACACGGCGCGGCAGTGGCACGCGGAAAGGCAAAATGGAACGGGGAGATGGAGGGCATTCTCACCAACGGCTCGCGGCGGCGAGCGACGGCACAAGGACGACGGCGGCGACGAAGAAGCGGCGGTGGCTTCGGGACAACGTCGGCGACGGTGCTCCGACGGCAGCAAACGAGCGAGAGGTGGCGGCCTAGGTGTCCTGGAAAATGAGGAGGACGGGAAAGGAGTTAGGGTGGAGAATGGAGACGCGGCACGGTGGAAATTGCCGGCCAGAGAGGAGACAGAGGACTGAAACTCACCATGCGCGAGGGCGGGTCGTTCCGGCGAGCTTCGGCTTCCACGGAGTGGCGGCCGAGGTGCGACGCGGCACGGCGGAGATGATGGCGGTGGCGGTGTGGCTTGGCGACGTCCAGAACGGCGGCGTGCGACGGCTGGAGTCGGTGAAAAGCGGCAGGGGCTCGGGCGCATGGTGGTGACGGTGTTCTAGGGCACGGGGAGGCTCGGCGTGTTGGGAAAATGGCGGAGGAGAGGGCGGGGAGGCTTTTTATGGACATGAGCGAGAGAGATCAAGGCCGAATGACTCCAATTGTGCACGGGAGAGAGGGCGGCGGCGTGGGGATCGTGCGTGTGATTCGCGAGAGAGAGAGGACGAGGATGCCGGAGAACGTGGGGAGTGGGCGCGGACTCGGTCCGCGTTCGTTTGAACCAAGTGCGAGCGGGCGCGAAGGCGGGTGGCGGCGCGGGATCGGACGGCGGAGGGATTTTTCCCCTCCGCCCGATTCGAACGGAGGAGGGTGACGATGCTGACAGGCGGGCCCGGCCTGTGAGTGGGAGGCGCGCGGGTGACGAAGCCTAATGAGCGGGCCCTGAGCGCAGAGGGAGAGAGCAAGAAAGGCAGGCGCATTCGCGGGATGGGACGGCCCAGTGCGGGGAGGAAGTGGCCGGAGAGGAGAGCAGGCCAGCGGGAGCGTGGGGAGGCCGGCGCAGGAGCGGGCCGACGGCCCAGGAGAAGAAAAGAAAGGAAAAGGAGAAAAGGATTTCTAGGGCGATTTTAATTCCAGTAAACGTTTTTGATTTATTAAAAATAGTTCCTGTGCTCTGAAAATTCCACTAAAAATCTAGTTAATGTATTTTGGCACAGGGAACATAAGAAAAATATTCCCGGCCACAATAATTTATTATTTTGTATTTTACACCTTTAATTAATTCCTCTGGCCTTTTTAAATTTATTTTTCTTGGGTATTTTTCTCAGGTATTATTTAGTGTGGCTAATATCAGGGTGTGACAAGGAGTGACGGGAGACAGACGACGCGGCTCTATCCAAGTCTGGGAACCGCAAGCGGAAATCTGGGGACTTCGTTGCAGCAGTCGATCGCAACCGTCCTCGACCTCCTAGAACCAAAGATTATCAGAATGACAAGTGACATGCTCGGGGGCTCAAATGGTCAAATGCAAGGATGGCATCCCCACTCCCAACTCGTGCAATATCGAACAATTAAGTCACTTTCTGATAAATATTTTCTCCTTTATATGATATTCTTATCAAAATGGGCCAGGAGGCAACTCACTTTCCTATGGTTTGACTCGGATACGACTTAACACTAGTCGGGATCGGACCTAGGGGGATGAAATCATCAATTCCTCACTCAGCCTCGCCAATGCCGTAACCGCTTACACCTAATAGGTATACATACTGCGCATTTTTTGTTTTTGCTCTTAATGATTGCAAAAGTACTCGAGTAGCATAAATTCTGATCCATGAAGCTTTGCTTCATGAAAGACGAACTCAAGTCACCCAAAATGCGTGTCTGGGAAAGAGCCATGAGCTAACTCCTAACGCTCGGGGGCTATGACTAGTTAGGCAGAGTGTTTAAACGTAAGGGGTCAACTACTTGGGGGAATTAATATCAATATGAGGAGGAACACAAATTTACATACATTGTAAAATATTTAGATTTTCCTCGGGTGATTGTTTTATACATCAGATGCTACTCATTCGATATGTTTATAATGCAGGGCCCAGTTCTGGATACGTGTAACAGGAACTCATGGCTACGAGCATATCTCCTACGCTCGAGGGCTAGACCAGTCTTCCATGATACACTTGGAGTGCGACGCTTCAAGAATCACTCAAAATGCTCCATGAGGGTTACTAACCGAGTACTTGCGCTAGTCGGGACACGGATGCCACCTTTACCTTGGTACGCCCCATGGGGGCTAATAACCAATCTCCGACACCAGTAAGGGGCTGGGTATCACACTGCTAGTTAGGGTACGCCCCATGAGGGTCGCTAGCCGAATCCTATGCTAATGCGAGGTTCGGGTACCTTATTTGGCCACAACTCAGTTAGGTAGCGTATGCCCCATGAGGGTCGCCAGCCAAATCATATGTTAATGCGGGGTTCGGGTACCTTATTAGGCTACAATTTTACTAGGTTAGGTATGCCCCAAAGAGGGTTGCCAGCCGAATCCTGCGCTAGCGCAGCGTTCGGGTACCTATTTGGCTAAAACAAGAAAAGAAACCACTATAGGAGCTCTCAGTCAAGAAGAAGCCAAAACCTGTACAATCGGAGGTTGCACAAAACCCGGAACCTACGGAGGTGCTTATTTTCTTTCAAGACTAGAGGACCCTAATTATTTGATTCCTATTGGAAGATGAACTTCCTAAAGATCACAACGAAGCCAAGTAAATCAAGCGACGGAGCAAAACCTTTATCGTAGTCAAAGAAGACATATAATCAAAGCACATCCGGAGTTCTCATGCACTGCGTCACACCTGAGGAGGGCAAGCAGATCCTGCAATCTATCCACTCGGGCATTTGTGGCAACCATGCTGCATCTAGAACATAAGTCGGAAAGGCTTGCAGACAAGGATTCCTCTGGCCGATTGCGGTTACCGACGCTGAAGCACTTGTCCTGTCATACAAGGGATGTCGATTTTTCGTTCAGCAAATTCACCTACTGGCATAGGAGTTGTAGACTATCATATGCGCAATGCATACTGAGTATAATCTATAGATCCGGAGTCCTCAATCGCATCATTATGGGCAATGCACTCAGTTCATGGGCGGCATATTCAAAGATTTTTGCGATGATTTTGGCATCAAAATCTTCTATGCTTCGGTGGCCTACCCCCAGAGCAATGGGCATGTTGAGCAATGATCAAAACCTTCGGATTTTACAGGGCTGCGCTGGGTAGGTCGGTTTGAGCCGGCTTATTTGGTAGTAGGCTGAAGATATGAGTTCTTAAATAGCATGCCCTATTAGGTCGCCCGTTGGTCGTGTTAAAATCGTGATGCAGGTGCTATTTTACAAGAACCGATTAAATAATCAGATGCGCTTCATGCTAAGCCTACAGCCGAGTGTATATATTCGGATATCTTGATTATTTTATGGTATTGAGGATATATCCTTATAACGATCAATAGCTGGTCTCCATTGAAATTGGGAATGCAGGTATCTTTCAAGTACACCTCATCACACATTGGATTTACTCCATAGTAATACTCGGCTTACATGCTTAGCCAAATTGCCTTGGGCAAAATTTCTAGCTAATATATAGCTGAAGAGTCCAATTTCTGAGAAACATATCACTCAGGAAAGACTTAAAGGTTAAAGATCTTTGACTTTATATTTAACTGTTTCCCAATTAAGCACAAAGTTGGGAGCTACACCTAATAGGTGCGTCTATTCGTTGCACATTATTCATCTATGAAACCCTTCATAGCCTCGTTGCCAGCTGACATGAAGTAGGACTCGAAAGAAGAAGCACTCGGACAATGAGTACTCGGGAGAAAAGCACACAGGAATCACTTCACCGTGGAGGATGAGCACTTGGCATTAGTTATGACTCAACTATGAAGGTCTCAGGAGCTACTGTGGAGGCCATGGGCCTAGGGTACCTGAAGGAGGGCAATTACGGCCACTCGGATAGAGGGTAGGCCGGTCTCTACAATTAGAGATAGAGTAGGACTCGGCTTCATATTACCTTGCATGACAAGGAAAGGGATATAGTCCTAGCCGGATACTCTATGTACTGATAAGGAAAGCCCTTGGTCGTATCTGACTGGGTTTCCTACCCTGTAATCCTCATCCCTCAGTATATAAGGAGGGGTAGGGAGCCCCCTGGGCATATGACAATCTCACCAGAGAATACCACGAAAGCAATACACCACAACTAGAAGTAGGGTATTACCTCACACCGAGGGCCTGAACCAGGATAAATTGTTTGGTGTCCTTTGCAATCCATCAAGTTTAGGTCTCACGAGTAGCCCCATATTATTATTGCCGATACAAAACATCGACAGTTGGCGTGCCAGGTAGGGGCCTCGTCGAGATCATCTTCATCAAGCCTGATAGATCCAATCACTGGAGTCGACAGCGTCAAGTTCTTCCCTGGGCAGACGATCAGCTTCGGGAGCCTCGACTTCGTCGCTGACATATTTGGCAACCTCATCTTGTCCGACTCGGACTTAATCCAATCGACCGGGAAGGTTATGACTCGGACTTAATAGGTAGTTCCTATGAGTCACTACAACATCATAACTCATACTACTCCAGCCTACCAAATGCAAGGCTAAATAATGAGCAACTTAGTAAGCTATGGCTATCCCATACTAGCACATGTGGTCATTCTGTATTCCATAGTAAAAGACATTGAGTTCAGTCCTTAACCGACTCAGGCGAGCACTCCCCCAATCGGTACGCAAATATCACATATGCGTACTACTTGCCGCCCAAGTCTTAAAACCATTTTTCATCATTTTAATTCATCATTTTTATCACCACTTCCATTTCTGTCCAGAATTATTAAAACACTCATTTTAGCATTTATAAAGTGACAAAAATGAATAAAAGCATAAATCTAGGCATGGCAAAGCATATAAATGTATATATAACACAGATAAGCCCATTTGAGTGCAAAAAGGCACTCCATACCCATCCTATGGCTACAACAGTGAGGAATTCAAGTTTTAGGGGTTCCATAATGCATCTATTTGGCATTAGCTACCATTTACCCATTTTTCAAACCATACTTACAAATACGCATGCAAATTTGGTAAAACAAACAAATTCCTTGCAAAACATAGGAGCAATATATTCAAAGCGAGAAGGGAAGTGACTTGCCTTGCTTAGTTGCAACTCCAGATCAGTGTCAAGTTTAGCGTCCTCGTCAAACACGACTTCCTCCTCTAAACAAATAACGTATAATCAAATAATTACAAAAAAGCGAGAAACTCAAAATGCTCTATTATGCATGCATGTTCTACAGTGGTTTGGTACTGCTATGGGAGGATTTTTCGTGGAAGAGTTTCGATTTTACTAGCTCGTATTTGGGAGATACAATTTTTAGAAGTTTCATAGTAGGAATATAGTATTTTAATATTATCCAAATTTTAAAGGTATTCTAGGGGCTTATATTGTGGATTTTAACCCTCTGGAAAAAAATAATTCATAATTTTGTGAATCTACTGCAATTTTTCCCATACCATTTGGAGTTAAAATGAATTTTCTATGAATTTCTAAAATTAAATCCATTTCTTAGTGCAAAAGAAAAACTTTTAACCCTTTTCTCAATTTTTTCTCCGATTTAAATCAATGGAGGCCCACAGGTCGGTGAAACAACATTTGCACTGAGGCCCCTCGGGTTCTTAGAAATTAACCCGCGGTCCTAATGCATGTGGGAGAGCGGTTTTCATTAAGAGTCCTCGTTGTTTTTAGTTATTACATTTAGATCCATGGCCCACTCGTCAGTGACTGGTACTTTTTCTAAAAAGACCTCGGGAGTTTTAAATCTTCATTGACAGCGGTCCTCACACGCTAACCACAGTGAGGCCTGCTCGTCAGTGGCTCAGGACAGAGCTTGCGATGGCGCACGTGGCCGACGAACTTCGCGGCCGTGACGACGGCAAACGGCGGCATATCTCGCCAAGCTACCAAAAGAGAAAAGCCAGAGGGGTTCCAGGCGTAGCTATCGGTGGCTTTCTTGGCTTCAATGGTGACTGAAATTGCTGCCGTCGGTGGTTTACGCAGTGGCGAGCTTTGGCATGCACTTGCATGACGAACTACAGCTCGGATTAATGCCAAAGAATGCATGCATGTGCTTTCTAAAGTTCCCAGGAGGCTTACCAAGCTTGGGAAGTGGTCTGGATGACGTCGTCGGCACTCGGGTTGGTTCGGCGGCGGTAACAGGCGGCGGCAACTAGGTGAGAGCTGGATCTACAAGGGGAGATGACATGCATGTGCGCGCATCGGGTCAGAGGGGTCCTAGGGAGAGTACACATGCAAGGAATCAAGATATTTTTCATCAGAGAGGGCAGATTTGAGATGGGGTCCGGTAGTCGGAGTTGGGGAAGAAGACGGCGTTCTGGCGTCCTAGGGTGTCTTGGCTCCGCAGGCTAGGGGTGCTGGATTCTTGGAAGATGGCGAAGCTACCCACAAAGCAGCGCGGCCGGATCTGTTGGGTTCAGCTGGAACAAGGTGGAGCGGCGTCGGCGCTGCGTCAAGGCCGACAGCGTGAACTACAGCGACACCACCGGATGAACCTGCACGATATGGAAATGAAAGGGCATGGATGGGTTAGGCATGTAATGGAGGTTGTGTTCCCATAGTTGGACTGCGGCGAAGCACACTAGAGGAAGAGCGCGGTGGTTGGGATCTCGCCGGCGCCGGAGAAGACACCTCCATTCTCAGAGCTCCTGAGGTGGGATCCCTCGGCTATTCCGCGGAACAAGACTAGGGTGAGAGAGAGAAATGGTAGGCGAGAGGGTTAGCTAAATGGTAGAGGTCTTCACTCGGTGAGGTGGAGAGGAGCTCGGCCGGCAAGCTGGCGCGTGCGTTCTATGGGGTGGGGCCATGCTAGAGGGTCTCTGAGGCTAACATGCGGGTCACACACGTCCAGGGGTCCACTGGTAGAGAGAGTGAGAAAGGATTGAAAAGGAGCCCAAAAATGGCTGTCTGTGGGCTGTGTTTAGGGTGGTTTTGCCATCTCCTTTAAACCATCTTCTAGAAGAAGGAACTTAGTTGAGCCAATTTTTTTGATTTTAGTGGGAAGTGTGGTCTACAAGCTGGCAAAATATATGGTTTGCAAATGACAAAGCTCCAAGGTGGGCCAAAAATTATGTTTTCCTGCAGATTAGCCTAAACCAGTGAGCTTCGGCTTATCATTTTATGTATAAATTTTTTGAGTCGGTTCCTGCAAGATTTACTGTAAATAGTTTATGTCTTGATCTATGTTCTGGCCAAGTTTTGAGGGAAGGAGAGTTGTGAATAAATTCTAACAAAAAGGACAAATGGTCTGTCTGCAGTGAAGATTATCAACTGTTTGGCTGATTTTGAAACATTTGTTTGAGGCCTTAAGTGAAATGATAAAATTTAATAAAAATTATAGTGCATATTTTATGTTGCGTAGTTTCTATGGAAAATTTCTCAGATTTTTATCTCTCCAAAAGGTTCCCTTAAATTTTTCTATAGCCATGGTTGTACCAATAATTTCTATTATGTCATACAAGGAAAAATCAAAATTAGAGGTGAAAATGCATTATATAGAATATATGCAACAGAGCGTGAGGGCTTTTCATTTATCTCCATAATAGCTCATGAGTTATCTAGGGTATATTTTTGGGTATGTTACAATAAAGATGTATTCTTATAAATTATTTATTGGGAAGAGTATATTAAAAATAAAATTATACACAAAAAGTTTAAGTAGAAAATTGTTTTAAAAAATTCATGTGAAATAATATCTAAGAATAGTTTTAACATGGACTAAAAATAAAATAGAATAAAATAAATGATTTAGAGTTGAAAAAAATTCCAAAATAAAACACCTAAATCACTAAAAATTTAGAGTTGAAAAATATCAATTGAGTCCAAGTAAAAATACCATCTAAAAGTTATTATATTTTGGAATGGATGGAGTAACAAAATTCAGAATAATCTGTAATAATTACAATAAATATATAAAAATGTATCCTTAATAATTATTTATTGAGAAGAATCTATTAAAATTAAATTATAAACAAAAATGTTAAGTGAAAATTATTTAAAAAACCTCATGTGAAATAATATCTAAGAAGAATTTTAGCTTGGACTAAAAATAATTATTTAAATATATAAAGATGTATGCTTAATAATTATTTATTGGGAAGAGTCTATTAAAATAAAATTATAAACAAAAAGTTTAAAAAGAAAATTATTTTAAAAAATTCATGTGAAATAATATCTAAGAATAATTTTAACATGGACTTAAAATAAAATAACAATTTAGAGTTGAAAAAATTTCACAATAAAATACGTAAATCACTAAAAATTTAGAGTTGAAAAAATATCAATTATGACCATGTGAAAATACCGTGTGAAAGTTGCTATATTTTGGAATGGATGGAGTAATAAAATTCAAAATAATATGTAGCAATTACAATAAATTTATAAAGATGTGTCCTTGATAAATATTTATTGGGGAGAGTCTACTCAAAATAAAATTATAAACGAAAATGTTAATACAAAAATTATTTAAAAAATTCCATCTGAAATAATATCAAAGGGTAAACAAAACAAAATTATAAACAAAATGTTAACCGCAGCTCCTATCCTTGCCTTACCCGATGTGCATAAGAGTTTCGATATTTATTGTGATGCATCTTGCCATGGACTCGGTTGTGTACTTATGCAAGAAGGCTCAGTTGTGGCATATGCTTCCTGTCAGTTGAGGCCTCATGAAGTAAATTATCCTACACATGACTTAGAGCTTGCCGCTGTTGTACATGCTCTCAAAATTTGGCGGCATTTTCTTATCGGCAATCGATGCGACATCTACACTGACCACAAAAGTGTTAAATATATCTTCGCACAATCAGATCTAAACCTTAGACAAAGAAGCTGGTTAGAACTCATCAAGGATTATGACATAGGTCTGCACTATCACCCGGGGAAGATGTCACGCCCAGAAATTCACCAGAATTTCCAAAGCTAATTTTTGCAATAAATCCTTGTCTAGGAATCAGCCGAGGTACACAAATCGACAATTTGATAAACATAACCAAAACGAAATAACGATAAATACTTACAACAGAGGCACTTTGTTCTCACACAAAAGAAATAGCAACGGAACGGCAACTAGCGTAGCTTCAGCTCCAAGCCACAGGCAGCTCAACTAGGGTATAAGCCAAACACCAACTTCTCCTCGCAAAGCTTCACTCTAAACATTGCAATAATGCAAGACTAAGTACCACCCACCGTACTCAACAAGCCACACTAGGGAATGCAATGTAATGCAACAGGATACCAAAGGAAAGGCATAGTATGGCTTATTTGCATAAAACAACATTTAAAATATTTGCATTTAAAACCATTAAAAACCGTATAGTTTAATTAATATCAACATTAAATCCATCTCTGAACAATGCTCCAACACAGTTCAGGCCCAAACCATAACTTCTCCAAACTGGAGCTATCAAATTCCATCATTTATCATTATCATTAAGCAGTGTGGGACTAATAACAGAAAACATTGCTAGGCCCGCTCATAACCGCGAGCACGGCTATCCGAATAGTTTTACTCTGGCCAGAGGTGTACCAATTTACCCACAAAACACAACTCCATAACACATCACTGTGCGCCTTAATACCACCATGGTACCTCGAAAAGGAATTGTGATAGGACCCTCCATGTAACCCGCACAACAGGGGAGCCACCCGCTGGACCACTAGTCTCCGGTAGGATTGATCAGATACCTAGTCTAGGAGACGGCCCAACGCCCAAGACATGGACTTATTGACGCAGCCATGGTGTTCTTATTGACACATCCACAACACACCATGGTGGACCCCGGTTGAATGTACTACACTTTGGTTCCCACCATTACCCATTCTAGCTTGTGGTTAGCACGAGTATTGCTTCGCAACAAGTAGTCCGCGAACCGGTCCTTAACTGTCATGAGCACCACTAGCAAAAATCACAATCCTGGTACTCACAACCCACCATCAATCAAGTTTTATTTGACATAGTTAATTAATCAACCACGACTCACTATTGTGAAATTGTAGCCATTATCCATTAATCATTGATAAGTGATTCATTAACTTTCCCCACATAAAATGTCACTATAGTTTCTAGGCATGGCTAAGCAAAATCCTAAATAATCTAGCCAGATAAATAATTAAACATCTATCTAGTCAATATTATTACCCGGGGTATCAAGGTAAAGGAATCAATATCAACATGGCCATAATAAATCAAGGATCATAGGATAGTAAATAAATACCCATATAATGGCATTCAAAAACATTTTATGCAATAACTTTAAAATAAAATAGATTTCGCAAATGGAATCAACATGCTCAAGGAGATTGTCGTGTGACTTGCCTTGCAATCGCAAAAGTCTTCAATTGCTCTTCCAAATCCTTCCATAGACTCCACGATCTTCCGAAACGGCAATATATGTAATCTACACATAAAATGATGAAAACCCTAAGAAATTCCAAATAAACAGTACATAAAAATATATAAACAAATAGATTATAATTTTAGATGAATTTAGGAAGAAGAACGGGTCAAATCGGAGTTCAAACGGAAAAGATACGGCTTTTGGAAAATTGAATTTGGAATAATTCCAAAAAGAAATAGAAAAGAACATTCTCGGGAATATTCTCTGGATTTTGGGATTAGATCAATTATTTTGGATAAATGCTGACATGTAGGGTCCATGGTTAGTGACCAGGTGTACGGTGGACTTGGTTCATGGATTTAGAAATAGAAGGGGCTTATGGACTGCTGAGGTGGATACCACATGGCCGAAGGGGATGAGGTGGCAACCAAAGTGGCAGCTGAGGTGGCTAGGGCTGACGTGGTACCGGATTGCGACATATGGATCCAACGATGGAGACTCTATCTAGACAACCCGACGGCTGGGATCGGCTTAGAATTTTATGTGGATTGGACGGCCCAAATTAGGTCTCAAAGGATTGACGACCGGGATGGCTTGAAGACATATTCGCCGGGGTCCATGCAGCAGTGGCATGCCGTGGAGCCAATCGAGCTCGGCCGTCCAGGGCGTAGCACGGGAGACACGCTGGCGATGGCCAGGGAGTTCGACAACGACGGCGATTGATGGTGCCACGACGGCGATGTGTTGGCGAGCCGAGACCTACGAGAGATGGGGCAATGCAATGGTGTCGTCGGCCTGGAGTGGAGAGAAGGGGATGTGGCGTACAAGTCCGGCATGTAGGCTCGCCAGAGGCAGGCGAGGCGACGACGGCTCGGGACGGCGGTGTTCGACGACCAGACGACAGCGGCGCACAGGAACAGGGGTGGCGGCCTAGGGTAGGGCACAACGGGCGGCAGCGCCGGGGAGGAGACGACGATGGCGGAATTGGTGGCGACGACAACGACGAACAGGGGAAAAGGACGAGGTGCTGGTGTAGATGACGACGGCGATGCCGACAACGACGATGGGGACGCAGCGGCAGGCACGGAGTAGGGCAGTGACGGTGACGGCGCACGGGAACAGGCGCAGGAGATCAGAGCAGGGCGGCGGCTTCGGGGCTCACCGAGGCAGTGCGAGACAACGATGGGGCGACTGCCCGGCGGCAGTGACATGGGAGCAGAGCAGGGCGGCGGCACGGTGTGCAGGGGAGGAGCAGGCCGAGGCGGCAGTGAAGATGGCGACGATGACGATGGCGACCTCTGGCGGTGGCGCAACTAGCGCACAGGGGAGGGACAGGTCGGTGGTGGTGGCGACGGCTCCAGGCAATGGCGGCAGATGGGGGAAGACAGAGGACGGCAGGGCAGCGACGTCGGCACTGGAGAGAACGGCGCACAGGCGATAGACGACGACGACGACTACCTGGCAACGGCGACGACGAACAGGAGGCAGAGGAGAATGGGTGACGATGCTGATTGGAAAAGAACGATGGCGGCGATGAATCAAAGAAGGGCGGCTTCGGTCCGGATGCTCACCAGTGGCGACCGGCGGTCGCGAAGACGACGACGACCTTCGGTGGCGGCGTTGGACGGTGGCGAGCAAGGGAGAGGCTGAGCGACGACGGCGGCACGAGGACGAGCTGGCAGTGGCGGCTAGATGTCGTGCGGCGGCGGCGCTGGCGACAGCAGGGCGGCACGAGGCAGTGCACGGAGCAGCGACTCAGGCGGCAGGGCGACGACGCACGGGAGTAGCAAAGAGGCGACGCGACGGGGTGGCGGCGGCGCTGGAAGCAGGGCGGCGGCACCGGCGGAAGTAGAGCAGGGCGGCGGCGGCTTCCTGTGGCGACGCTAGGGCACAAGGGCTAGCGGCGGCTATATATATGGGGCGACTTGGCAGCGGATTCGGCAGCGGCCGTTGCGGGGCGGAGGCGTAGGGGGCGCCGCTAGGCCGAGATTGGGCGCAGGCCGGCACGGAGTCGAGCGGGTCGGGGCCGAGGAGTGGGCCGGTGGCTGCGCGTGGCGCAGGCCGGGCCTAGGGGCTCGGCTCTGGCGGCAGGAGAGGCAGCTCGGCCTCGGGAAACAGAGGAGAGAAGAAGCAAGAAGAAGGAAGAGGAATAGTGCCCCGGAGAGAAAAAGAGAAAAAGAAAAGAAGGGGAAGAAAAAGAAATAAAAGGGTAAGATTGGAAAGGAAAAATAGGAGTCTTTTTTCGGAAAGTTCCAATTTCGCAAAAATTGGAATTTGGGGATATTTGTGGAATCTGAGTCGCGTTCTGGAATTTAGAAATTTCGAAAATATTCGGGACATTGGAATTATCTGGGTATGAGGATATATATATATATACGTACGTATATATATATACGTATATATATATATATATATACGTATATATATATATATATATATACGTATATATATATATATATTGGGGATCAAAGGGTATTTGGACGAATTTAGAAAATAAAAGTATATTTAGTGGGGTCCAGAAAATGGAATATTTTGTGGGATTCAGAGAATGAAGAATATTTTCTCGAGGAATATTTAGGGAATAAAATATCGGAATATTCGAGAAATATTTGAGGAATAAAATATCGGATTATTCTTCGGGTTCGGAACTGAAGGAGATTTTCCAGAAACTGGGAAATGGAATATTCCGAATAAAATATTTCGGGATTAGGGAATTGACGAGGGTGTTTTATTAGGACCGGAATTTGGAAAAATCTTAAACGATTGGAGATTTGGATTTATTTTGACCGAAAAGGGGTTTAAGGGAATATCTGGGATTTATCTCAAAAGAAAATATAAATATTTTAAATACAAAGGATCTCGAATTGGGAGTCCAAAAGAGTTCTAGGGTTTCAAAAATGAATAAATCCGGTAACTTCAAATTTAGGTTTTCAAGGTGACTTTAGGGTTTCGGGGACAACACAAAACCCTAGAAGAAAAGGGAGTCAGAGTTCACAATGAACGGGGAGACTTCAAAGGACTGAATCAGGAATGACCCAAACAGGGGAAAGGAAAAGGAATTTATTTTATATTTAATTAATTTACTGAAGTGATCTTTGTTGAATTAAAATTAATTCTGTAGCTCCGAAAAATCCGAGAAAATTTCAGAGAGTTTATTAAATCACGGGGAATTTATCAGAAGTAAATGCTATCACGAAACATGAAGAATTTATTATTATAAATACTCAAACACTTAAAATACTACGACAAAACCCCTGGAATATAAAAGCATCCAAGTATTTATTTAAAGATTTAAACTTGGGATTTTTAATATTGGAAATTTCAAAATTTTATTCAAACTCTTCTCTCAAACAAAAATTTTCTAGTGTATTCTCATATTTCCATTTACCCACGATAATTGTTAATTAAAACGATTTTCAGGGCGTTACAGAAGGCCAATGTTGTTGCCGATGCTTTAAGCCGAAAACCGTAATGCAATTGCTTGTCGTAACACCCCAATTGGAGACCCTATGTTCTTAATTTCAGAAGCTTGGTTTAGAGATGGTAGAACATGGTTTCCTTGCTGCTCTAGAGGTCAAACCTACCCTCTCCAACCAAATCAAAGAAGCCCAGAAGAATGACAAGGGCATAGAAATTTGTGCCAAAATCTCGCAAGGCATAGCCAAATGTTTCTCCAAGGACGCGGATGGTGTCCTATGGTTTGGAAAACGATTGGTTGTGCCCAAGAACCATGAGTTGAGAATGCTAATTCTTAGTGAAGTTTACAACTCTTTTTTCTCAATCCATCTCGGAAGTACAAAAATATACCAAGATCTTAAAGAAAGGGTTAGGTGGACACGAATGAAGTGTGAGATCGCACGGTATATCTCCGAATGTGACACTTGTGGAAGGGTGAAAGCTGAACACCTATGACCAGTGGGTGCACTCCAACCTTTGCCCATTCCCATGTGAAAGTGGGATGAGATCGATATGGATTTTATCACCGTTTTACCTACATCATCAAAAGGAAATGATTCTATTTGGGTGATCGTTGACCGCCTTACAAAGTCATCTCACTTCCTTCTAGTCCAATTGTAACATACCCAAATTTTGAATTTCAAAATTTGAACTGAAATAAATTAATAAAAATACCCTTTAAGGTAAAATCCTACAGTTCTCTGCATGGGAGCAAAATAAGAGGTATATTGACTAGAGTAAATCTTAAAAAGGGAAAAACACTAAAACTTTTATAGTTAAATTTTGAATTTACTCAAGAACTTACCCTAGGTCGAGATGTGAAAATATAAAAGAAAATAAAACACGGCACAGGAATCCGTACTACAAAACCCTAAAGTATTCCTTGGGTCAAATAAAAAGGAAATATTACATAGTTAATTATGTATAAGAAATTTTGATTAAGTTAAAATACATAAGGGTTTGGTGCATAAAAATATTAAGAGTTAATTTACAAAAATAGAAAATCTAAAAGGCCTAAAAGTGTATAAATAAAAGTTTTACATAAAAATGTGGAGATAAATAAATTCATTATCACTTATGTGCATAGCTTTCTTTTCAATGTTTTTGACTCTTAAAATGCATTTCCATAATAGGTTACATGTGCATTTGAATAGGCTAAGGAATTTCTAAAAAAAATGGTTCAACATAAAATCATGGAAAATTTCCTATAAGCACTATACAACCCGTTTAGTCTATTATAAATTTTAGATGATTTTATCACTTCAATAAGTACTCTAATAAAATCCTTCAAAACAGAAAAATAGGAAAACTAGCCAAAATAAATTGCTTAGTTCTTAATATCACCAAATAAATATAAAAACTATTATTGCAGTGCCCTTCTACCAAAGTGAGTATTAAAGTGGACCCTACAACCGGAAAATTTTGCTTAAATTAATTCTGAAAGAAACCACATAAAATGATAGGTACAAAGCTCTAGGAAATAAATTGACTGCAGAAAAACTGGGTTGCAATGCCCATTTCATCGTTTTGCCACATTAAAAATATAAGGTTTCTAACTTTGAGACTATGCAGATCCGTAAAACATATATCCATCTTCCCACATAAATTTTTCCAACCCTAGAAACCTTCTCTAAATTGGTAAAAACATCAGTGCAAGACAGCTAGCTAGAATAGCTCTCCACACTTAATCTCTAGAGAATTTGTCTCATCTTTACACTGCCATGTGGGACCACAGACTTCCTGGACCAACCTGCCAGCCGGAGCCACCGCCCTAGCTCGCCCACCGCTCTGGAACGTGCGCCATGCGGCCTCCACGCGTCGGCATCGCGTGGACACACCTAGATCACCCACCGTCAAACCAAACTCCATCATTTGAGCTCCAACTTCGCCAACACTTCCTCCTTTTCTCCCTCATCGTGTTCCAGGGCGAAACCAAGGGAAACCACCTCAGAATCGCCGGGAACATCGCCGTCATCACCGGTGCGGCCAGGTGTTCGATAGCCACCATCCAAGCTCTGATGAGCTTCGCCGTAAACCAGGGCAAGGAACATGATCCACACACCATGCCTAACATCCTGTGCTATTTGCACCCTATTCCGTGCAGGTCAGAGTCACGGCATCGCTGTCATCTTCGTCCTCAGTCCTAGGGCGCCACCGTGCGTTGCGTCGCCATTCCGGCCACACTGGACCACCGCATGTCAAGCCCTTGCGCCACCGACATCGCCTTGTTACCGCCTGCAAAACCCCCAAGGTCCCACCTCCTGCCGAGCCATGAACGTGGAGATCAAGCCACCGACGCGAGACTAGAAATTTCCTCTACTGCCGAGCGAGTTCGCCACCGTTCTGCCTTCGTAGCTGCTTATCTGCTTTCCTCAACCTCACGGTGAGCTTTAGCATATCGATTAGGTACTCCCTCATGCATCATTTTAGCCAAATCAAGCTTTTAACTCCATATACACCTGCAGCCCGACCGTTTCCACCGCTTCTTTACACTGCTGGGTGCAGCTCCGGTCACCCCTGGGCACGCCGCTGCCACTGTTGGGTGCGCAAGGTAGTCCTGTCCAACTTCTCTTTTGGTCACGACCCTAGCCGAGCCTCCGTTTGCCGCCTAGATCATCGTCAACCTGGCCGGCCACTGCAGCCAACTCGCGAGGACCTAGAAGCTAGAATTTTAAAAACGCCGAACATTGATTCATAAGACTCCCTGTGTTTGGCATGTGGACGTAGGAGCTATATGTAATTTCAATTAAACTATAGGATTCCAAACTTAAATAACTTGAACATGTGGGTAGTGCGGGTTGGTTTCCAAGAAACCAAAGGGTTTAAATGCAAGATGTCACTCACTTACATGTGGACCCATTTATATAAAATCTGTAAAAACAATGAAAATGGTTATTAGACTTTTCTGTTAAACTAGAAAATAGATTTAACTTCAACAATTCATAACTAATTCATTTTAACTCCAAATTAGGTGAAACAAAGTTTGTTAGAATCACAAAATTATATAATTTATTCCTGTAGATCAAAATCTAGGAAAGCTAGTACTTAATATACATTAAAATTAAAATAATAAGGAAAAGTCCATAAACACATTTAGAAATTTAAAATTTATTTCATCTTGCCTTCAATTTTGATAGATCAAGCTATGTTAGAGTCACAAAGTTTTGCACTTTATTTCTGAAACTTACACGTGATAAAAACTTGTATAGAAGACACTTTTATAAATTAGTAAGTAGATAAATATTTTAATTAGTGTATAGAATATATGTAATTAGTTCAAAAATTTGTAGACAATTCATAATAGCCCCAAATGGGATGAATCCAATTTTGATAGATTCATAAAAATATGCACTTTATTTCTGTAAACAAAGATTTGGCACTAACTGTACAGAGGACACATCTAAAAACAAGTATAAAATATAAATACCTTGTATAGTACATAGAGTGTATAATAGTTTCTAAAAATTATAGAAAGTTCATGCTAATGCCAAATAAAGTGAAATAAGATTTGTTGAACTCATAAAATTTCACTCTTTACCACTGTGATGTAAAACTTGGTCAAAATCACCATAGAGAATACCTCCAAATACACATGATATATAAATAACGTATTCTACTGTATTTAGACTTTAAACTGTTATAACTTGCTTAGACTAAATTATAAAATTGAAATTATTTTACCACAATTCATCGTAAGTTATACTAAGTATCACTGTAAAGTTAAGATTTACAAAACTACCTTCCAAATCACAGGTATAATTAAAGTACACGTATAAATGCCGTAATCGCGTATATAACTTCTGAAAATTTATATCTCAAAACTGAAAGATGATAAAATAGAAATTCCTTCACCAAAAATCATACAAAGTCAGTACCAACCCACTGTGTAGATTTCACACATATTAAAATAACTTAAATTTTGACCTTATATCATATTTAGATGTATTCACGTATAGAACTTATAAAATTCATAACTCACAAATAAAAAGGATAAAATGGAAATTCTTTCACATAAATTCATCTTAGGTCAGAGCCAACCTACTGCATAAACATCATGCATATTAAAGCACTTTGGATTTTTCGCATTATTTGCTATTTATTCGATCGTACATTAAATTCTTTCTAGAGCACGAATTCGAAATCGGTGAAGGAGTGGAATAGTTGGTGCCTAGGGTATTCATGAGTAAGGCAAGTATTCTCCCCTCCTCCTTTGAACAATTTGAATCCTATGTTTTAGGGAACGAAATGTGTTGTTTATAAAATTGCATGCGTATTTATAACTATCGGTATTTAGAATGTGGAAAATGGTAGTTATACCCAACTTGTTGCATGATCCACCTTGATAATTTTAAATTCCTTGCTGATTGTAAACTTAGAATGGATTAGAGTACTCCCCAAGTGCTCAAATGGCTTATACTTGCTTATTATACTTTTATATGCTTAGCCATGCTTAGTAATATGCTAAATAACAATGTGATCACTTTATACATTTGAAATGGGCATTTTACAACTTCTGGACAGAGGTGAAGCCTCTGGTTATTTGTGAACTAAAATGATGGAAAATGAGATTTCAGACTTGGGCAGCAAGTGGTGCGCATATGGAGTAGTTGCACACCGATAGGGGAAGTGTTCGCCTGAGTCGATTAAGGACCGAACTCTATGTCACCCTCTATTGTTTACAATACAACCACATGCGCTAGTATAGGATGGCCTTAGCCTATTAAGTTGTAGGTCTGTCTAACCTTGCATTCGGGAGGCGGCTGTAGTATGAATTACTCTTGGCAATGGTTTATCGGAGCTACCCATGTGCGTGTGTTTATTCTTACGGGACCGGAATCGTCCCAATGTGTGTGCGTTCTGTAAGTGAGTTGTTTCTCTACTTATAGCATAGGGGTCTAAGCATGTCCAATACAATGGTGAGTGCCAGTAGGTAGTTTCTCCACGGCGTCTCGGTGTTTGGCTAACCACCGTGACGACATGTAACGCTTAGAAATTCACAACGAGAATTCTAAATATTCTTGTGTATTAAATCCCGGAAAGTCAGGGTACACAAATACCAAATTGCCATACAGAGTATGTCATACAAACAGAATAAAAATTGTCTTACAGAAATGTAGCGTTAAACGATAAATAAACCTATGAACACTAAGCCGCGCAGGGGCTTCTATTCCCTAGGCAGCTTGACGGCGGATCTAGCCTACTCCTCTTGGCGATCCTTGTCGGAGAAGAACTCCATCTCTAGGGGAAAGGAGCAAGACTGAGTACCACCCATAGTACTCAACAAGTCACACCCGCAAGAATGAACAATGCACGGGAGACAAAGATAGGCTTTGGAGTTTATTTGTGTAAAAGCAGTTGCAAACAGTAGTAGTTCACAAACGGGTAAAAAGGTTATTTAGTTAAGCAGTATTAATCACCACCCGTCAACGTTACACCACGTTGACTAGGCCCCACCAGCCATCCTATCCCTATAGCATACTTTAATTCAATTTATTAAAGTGAGACTAATCACGGAAAGTCTTGACCAAACGCCCATAACCGTGGGCACAGTTATTCGAATAGAATTTTAACTCTAGCCAGAGGTGTACAACTGTACCCACAAGACACAGCCCCACACACGTTCCCGTGTGCCGGCATGTGTGGAGGCCATGGGCCCCGGGTACCTCATGGGAAGCTTTTTGGCCACTTGGACAGAGGATAGGCCCAATCCTGTAATTAGGGATGCAACTGGACTCGGTGAATATTACCTTGTACGATAAGGAAAGGACATAGTCCTAGTCGGGTACGATATATCTCTAGAAGGAAATCCCTTGATCAGAATCCAACTAAGATTCTTACCCTGTAGCCTTGCCTCCTCGGTATATAAGGGAAGGCAGGGAGCCCCCTGAGGGTAGAACAGAATATCACCAAAGAAACCTCAAAGGCAATACACCACAGCTGGAAGTAGGGTATTACCTCACATCGAGGGCCTGAACCAGGATAAATTGTTTTGTGTTCCTTTGTTGTCCATCAAGTTTAGGTCTCATGAGTACCCCATATTATTATTGCAGATATAAAACATCGACAATTGGCGCGCCAGGTAGGGGCATCGGTGAGATCATCTTCAATAAGCTTGATGGATTCAACCACCGGAGTCGACGACGTCAAGTTTTTCCTTGGGCAAACGATTAGCTTCAGGAGTCTTGACTTCATCGCCGACAAGTTCAGCGACCTCACCCTGTCCAACTCGGACTCGATCCGACCGGCCAAGAATCAAGCCAACTCCGCGCCAGTCGGCCTACTCAACACTGCAGCAATCTTCGGCGACATGCTGCGGTGATCCCCAAGATGCCCGGGTCTCGGGACAACTCTTTCTTTTGGTGTTTGACTTGGACTCGACCTCGAGCCAGCTGAGATCGGGCTAAGAGAGGAGGACATAGTCAATCTCCCGCTCGGACTCGGCAACGCCGCAGATAACTTCAAACAATATCTAATGCGGCAGACCCGATCCCCTGGAGCTCAACTCGGACACGGCCCAGAGCCGCTTGAGATTGGATCTAGGGAGGTCAGAGTCATAATTACCCCCCTCAACTACTTTGATTCCGACTCTCAGTCGGATAGCAGTTCGGCAAGTTTCTCTCCACCACGCGAAATCTTCATGGCGTCCAAGGGCTCAACCCCCACTCAAGAGACACGCCGACTACGCGATCAACAGGAGGAAGAGGCTCACCGATTGTGCGAACAACAGGAGGAAGAAGCACGACGTCTACAAGCCGAGCACGATGCACACAATGACAATCTACGCAAGGCTGGGCGCACTGCTCAACAGGGGATCCTCTAAACCTGAGTCAGCAACCATGACGTCTTCGTGACCCCACAACAGAACGTTGTGGCCGCTGCCAATTTATTGGACACCTTGCTGTTCGGGCCTGATCACCAGGCCACCCCAATGATTGCAAGGATCAAGGCCATGATCACCGCCGCAACATGTCAGTAGTGGCAACAGTCAGGAGACACACTCATACCGTCTAATAGGACGGCTTCCGATACGGCGATCTCATCTGCCTCAGCACGACGCCAGGCTGCTGGCTCCAGTCAGCCATGCACGGAATCGCGCCACATGTCACTCGGCAAGCAAAACGACGATCAGCGGCGGCGACATCAGGACAACTACCGCGATAACCGAGATGCCCGAGGCCGACTACAATGTGATCTCTGGCAAGATATCAATGCCAGACGACGTGAACGCAAGGAGGACGAGCGCCGCCGACTAGAGGATGAAAACGAACACTTTGGCCTTCACCATGAGTGGTTTCATCGCCACAGTTGGAGTCGAAGCCCTTTCCTGGACGACGGAGTACCGGCATTCGCCCACGAGCTACAACAAGTCGACTAGCCAACCAGCTTCAAGCCGACTAGAATTGAAAAATACAATGGAAAGACTAATCCCAAGTCCTGGCTCACGGTTTACACTCTGGCGATCTATGCAGCCGGAGGTGACCACAAAACTATGGCTAACTACCTCCCGGTCGTCCTAGCCGACTCGGCGAGGACATGGCTAACAGGACTTCGCAGGCGGTCAATCAATTCTTGGGGAGAACTCTGTGAACGCTTCATTGCAAATTTTCAAGGAACATATGAGAGGCTGTCTTCTAAGTACGATTTATATCAATCTATCAAAGGAAGAATGAGTCTCTGCACGATTTCATAAAGAGGTTTTCTGAGAAGAGGAACTCGATCCCAAAGATCAAGGATGAGGTCATCATCGCTGCCTTCCGCAAGGGAGTCAAGGGCACCCCGTTCATCGCCAAGTTCACTCGGAAGCCTCCCTCTTCTGTCAAAGCTCTATTTGATATGGCCAACAAATACATTGATTCGGCCAATGCGATCGTTGAGGTCCTGGATGATAGGAAGGAGCCCCGGTAGAAGGACAAGAAAGACACCGATGATGTAGCACAGACCAAGTCTGGCAACCGCAAGTGCAAGTCGGACAACATCGTAGCAACTGTGGAGCGCAGTCGGCCATGATCCTCAAGGACAGACGACTACCAGAAAGTCATGAACGGGCCATGCCCTTTCCACCCTAAGGGGAAACACGCGGCTAAGGATTGTTTCATGCTCATGAAGTTTGCTTCCAAGCAGACCTCAACATCTGGCAACAACAAAGACTAGGACAAGCTAGAGTTGGGCGCAGCCGGCGACTACCAAGATCCCTAGGCTGAGCTCAACCACATCTTCAGAGGGCCGTCTGCCTATGAGTCCAAGAGAAAACAGAAGCTAACAGCTAGAGAAGTCAACTCGATCTCAGCAGACGCCCCCCAATATCTGTGATGGTCAGAGACGGCAATCACATTTGACCGCGCGACCACCCTGACCAAGTCACGCACCCAGGGCGTTACCCACTCATCCTAGATCCGTTCATTAGAAGTATCAAGCTGAAGAAGGTATTTATCAACGGAGGAAGAGCTCTCAACATATTGTTTGCCAAGATGCTCGATGAGATGAAAATTCCTTGATCCGAGCTGCGGCCGAGTACAGCAGCGTTCCACAGGGTAATCCCCGACCTCTCTTCCACTCCACTCAGACAGATAACTCTACCGGTCACCTTTGGCACACGGGAAAATTTCCGCACCGAGAATATTTGTTTCCAAGTTGCCGACTTCGAGACCCCGTATCATGCCATACTCGGACGGCCAGCACTAGCCAAGTTCATGGTAGTGCCTCATTACACATACATGGTGCTCAAGATGCCAGGACCAGCAGGAGTACTTTCCCAACGCAGCGATGTCAAGCAAGCATTCACTTGCGATAAGGAGAGCTACGAGCTGGCCCAATCTCAAGAAGCGGCAGTCGGGCGGAGCAACATCCGATTAGCTGCCACAACTGCAAATGAGGATGACCAAGTTCTGGCAAAAAAAGCAGCCAAGTCAGGAATTTCAGCGCATTCAAAAACAAAGAAGATCCCCCTGGACCCTTTCGACCCCTCCAAAACTGCACTCGTCGGGACCGGACTCAACCCAAAATAGGAAGACACGCCCGTCACCTTCCTCCAGGCGAACAGGGATATTTTTGCTTGGAAACCTTCTGACATGCCTAGTGTACCAAGGGAGGTGATCGAGCATTCCCTCAACGTCAAGCCAAATGCCAAACCAGTCAAACAACGGCTGTGGCGCTTCGCACAGGACCGCAAAGATGCTATTTGGGAGGAGATTACCAAGCTCCTTGCAGCTGGGTTCATCAAAGAGGTCTACCATCCGGATTGGCTGGCAAACCCAGTTCTGATCCGGAAGAAGAACGGTAAGTGGCGCATGTGCGTCGACTACACCAACTTGAACAAAGCATGCCCCAAGGATCCATTCGGTCTACCCAAGATAGATCAGGTGGTCGACTCCACTGCAGAGTGCGAATTACTCAGTTTTCTCAACTGTTACTCAGGATATCATCATATCAGTCTGAAGGAGGAGGACTGCCTAAGGACTTCTTTTATCTCGCCATTTGGAACAAACTGCTATGTCACTATGCCGTTCGGGTTGACGAACACTGGCGCAACGTATCAGTGCGCTATCCAGTGGTGTCTTCACACTCAACTCGGGCGCAATGTGGAGGCATATGTTGATGACATGGTAATCAAGACCAAAGTCAAGGACGACCTCATCGCCAACCTAGAGGAAACTTTCCAAAGCCTTCGAAGATTCAAGATGAAGTTGAACCCGGAAAAGTGCGTCCTCAGAGTACCTTCGGGAAAATTACTCAGCTTCATCATATCACACCGAGGCATCGAGGCTAATCCAGAGAAAGTCAACGCTATCATGAACATGGCACCCCCGACTAGCCAGAAGGACGTGCAGAAGCTAACTAGCTGCATGGCGGCACTCAACCGATTTGTTTCACGACTCGACGAACGGGGCATGCCCTTTTTTAAATTACTCAAGAAAGTTGACGACTTTCAATGGACACCCGAAGTCCAACAGGGCTTCGAAGACTTTAAGAAGTTTCTCACGTCACCACTAGTATTGGCATTACCTATGCCCCAGTAACCACTTATGTTATACCTGGCAGCAACTACTCAGGTAGTCAGCACGGTGTTGGTCGTAGAGCGGGCAGAGCCTGGGCACATACAAAAAGTACAGAAACCAGTCTACTTCGTCAACGAAGTCCTAGTTGACTCCAAGATAAGATATCCCCAAGTTCAGAAGCTGCTCTATGGTTTACTCATAACTGTCCGGAAGTTGATGCACTATTTCCAGTCGCATCAAGTCACAATTGTCATATCGTATCCACTAGGGGACGTCCTACACAACCGCGAGGCCACTGGCAGAATCGCTAAATGGGCGCTCAAGATGATGGCATTTGATATTATCTTTCAACCTCGGACAGCAATCAAGTCACAGGCACTGGCCGACTTCGTAGCTGAGTGGATGGAGGTTCAGACGGCTACACCAACAGATAAGTTAGAATACTAGACGATGTACTTCGATAGTTCTCTAAGGATTGGCGGAGCAGGAGCTAGCGTCGTCCTGACATCACCCACCAGAGAAAAACTGAAATACGTCCTCCAGATTCACTTTCCAGCATCCCACAATGTCGCCGAGTACGAAGCACTCATCCATGGGCTCCACATTGCAATATCACTCGGCATCCGGCGACTGGTAGTACGTGGGGATTCTCAACTCGTGGTGAACTAGGTCATGAAAGATTGGACGTGTTTGGACGACAACATGGTGGCATATTGTCAGGAAGTACAAAAGCTGAAAAACATGTTTGACGGACTGGAGATCACACATGTGCTGTGCTAATATAACGAGGCTACAGATGAATTAGCCAACATGGGATCTAGACGAGAAGCGGTCCTGACTGGAATTTTTGTCGAGAAACTATTGGAACCGTCAGTCAAGAAAAAACCAGTACTCGAGCAGTCGGGGGTCAAACCTACCCCAGCGACAAATGAAGTACTAACCATCTCTCAAGATTGGTGGACTCCAATCATTAGGTTTCTCCTGGAAGACGAGGTCCCGGAAGATCACATCGAAGCCGAGCGGATCAAACGTCGAAGCAAAAGTTTCCTCATAGTCAGTGAAGACCTTTATCGAAGAAGTGCATCCGGAGTCCTCAGGCGCTGCGTCACTCCTGAGGAGGGCAAGTAGGTACTGCAGTCCATCCACTCGGGAATCTGTGGCAACCACGCTGCATCAAGGACGTTAGTTCAAAAGGCTTTCAAATAAGGTTTCTTATGGCCGACTACGGTTATAGATGCTAAAGACATAGTTCGAACATATGAGGGATGCCAGTTTTTCACTCGGCAAACACATCTTCCAGCTCAAGATCTACAAACAATTCCAATCTCTTGGACCTTTGTAGTTTGAGGGCTTGACATGGTCGGGCCGTTCAAAAAAGCATCAGGAGGGTTCACACACTTGTTCGTCGCAGTGGATAAATTCACAAAGTGGATCGAGGAAAAACTAGTTGCTACCATACTAGCAGCAAGGGCAAAAGACTTCATCATGAGTATTTTATACCGATTTGGAGTTCCAACTGCATTATAATGGACAACGGCACTCAGTTCACCGGTGGCATTTTCCAAGATTTCTGCGACGATTTCGGCATCAAGATTGTTATGCTTCTGTGGCATACCCACGAAGCAATGGGTAGGTTGAGCATGCCAATGGCATGGTCTTACAAGGTATCAAGACTAGGGTGTTCGATCGACTACAACCATATGCAAGACGGTGGGTACAAGAGCTTCCATCTGTTCTCTGGTCCTTAAGAACCACGGTTAGTCGGGCGACAGGGCAAACCCTTTTTTTTCTAGTCTATGGTGCTGAGGCTGTGTTACCAACCGAGTTGAAGTTTGGCTCACCACGAGTCCGGGCTCACTCAGATGCAAAATCAACTGAAGACCGATTGGTCGAACTAGATCAGTTAGAGGAAGCAAGGGACATCACAACCAGCCAGTTGGCATGGTATCTTCAAGGCCTACGTCGTTATCATAGTCGGAATGTTTGTGGCCGCGCCTTTTTGGTGGGAGATCTTGTCTTGAGAAAAATTCAAACCACCAAAGACAAGCATAAATTATCTCCCTTCTAGAAGGGGTTGTTCATTATTGCTGAGGTGACACGTCTGAGCGCCTACCGACTGAAGACAGAAGATGGTGTCCTAGTCAGCAACTCATGGAATATAGAACAACTACGTCCTTTCTATACATGAGTCTTGTATTTTCTTTATATATATGAATAAAACTTTTTTCTCTGACTCACTACATCGCTTGTCTCAACCGAGTAGTCAGTCGAGGGCTACATGTATTACATGCCTTGATTTTGTTAATAAAATCCAAGCTTGTTTAATCTGAGTCATAAAGTTCTACAATGATTATGCTAAGTTTGCCCAAGTATAGCTTTGCAAAGTGAACGCTTTTCCTAAGTTTACCTTGAACCACTCGGTGTAAACTAACTAGTTAGGTAAAACTAATGACGATTTAGAATAAACAAGTGCTCAGCAGAATTTAGCAAAGCATTAGCAAAATATTTACAATATTCACACATTGTTTCTGATAAGCACCAACTACATAATTGTTTTATGTTCACATCATTAGGTCCCTGGCTATCGCGTCTGCGGTTGCCCTCACTTGGCTGACCAGCTCCATGCCTTCCTCAGGGGTTGTCCCCTCACTGAAGCCTTCACCAATGGCCTCGATATCTACCCTGGGATAGAGCGACTTGGTCACGGCAAGTGCCTAGGTGACTCCTACTGCAACGCACTCATCCGAGTACTTCTTCAAGATACTTGGAGCTTCGCTGAGGCATTCTGCTACTTGGGTAATCGAGCTGGAGCTGGACCTAGGGTGGTGCGGCTACATGATGTCAAGGAGAGTCTTTGCGAAGCCAACAATGATCTGTAGCGATTCCTTGGTAATCTTGATTTCCTCCGCAAAGGCGCCAAATTGGATCTTCAAGTTGGCTTTGGATGCTACCCATGCATCAACAGGCATATCAGTCGGCTGGAGCAAGCAGTTGGAGCTAGTTTACAACTGGGCAAGGAAACTTATTGGTGTAGTCGGCTTCCACCTTTGCCTTGGCCTTCTTGACTTCCTTCAACTTTTTCTCTAGGCCCTCGTTCTCCTTGGTTTGGGTGCTGAGCTCAGACTCAAGTTCTGCAACATAAGACAGTCAAGACTCAATATTGCAGAGAAGTGTGTCGAGGATTCACTCGGGAAGACAACAAGAAGGAGACTTACTCCTTATCTTCTCGGCTTGGGCCCAGTTTTCGTCCCTGAGTTTGTCCACAGACCCCCTCAGCCATGTTTCTCTTTCCTGGCTGGTCCACTCTAGGTCGTCCTTGGCCATCTAGAGTTGGCGGAGCTAGAGTAGCTGAGGGGCGAGATCAGTCAAGACCTTGCCCACTTTTTCAGAGCAGTCGACAACCTTCTGCTCAAGACATACCAAAGTCAGTCAAAATTGACAGGCAGAGTACATGATTCAGAAAAATCATCAGTCAGCCAACGCAGCAGGATTGATTGTATACCTAAATCTCCTTCGACGCAACAATTGCAGCATACATCAGATTGGTCCTCTCTCTTAGGTCTACTTGCTCGTCATGTTCAAAACTCTCCGCCACCTCCTCAGGAGTAACCCAGTAAAATGTTCTGGGGAGGTTTGGCAAAGGAGCTTCGAGCCTAGAGAGATCACCCTCTTCAAAAGATGACGACAACTCCAGCGATGGGGTCCTGGGCCTCAGCTCAACTACTGCAGGGGCCTCTGGGATTGGCTCGGGGGGTAGAGCTACAACTTCAACCACGACATCCTGGCTGGCTGGTGCTAGTGGCTCAGCTGTCGAGATCGCCTCAGCCTCAGTAGCTAGGGCAACCTCTGGCTCGGTCTGTAGCATAGCTCGCTCTGGCTCAGCCAGGACGGGTTCGGCAGCAGGGGTTGGTGGCGCAGCCCCCGTGGGGTCTGTGTCACTTCGCTTCCTGCAGAAATCGTCAACAATCATGATAGTACAACAACATTCAAGTCTCTAAGAAGATTGAAGACTCTCTACTACCTCTTGGAAGTCTTGAACTTCCATAGTGGTGCTCCGGTGGAGGTCGGCGAGGGGCGTGATAGCCTGCTTGGTGGTGGAGAGCCACCGGCTATCGGGCTCGTCGGTGTGGTAGTCGGTGGAGGTGAGCTGGCCCCAGTCGGCGCTATGCCTGACGTAGCCAACTGGGGGGCCGAGGTACTCGGCGGCGCTGGCCTCGAGCTTGGCGACTTGGGGGCTGAGCTGATAGGGTCCTTTATCTTTAGGCTCCCTTGCACCGTGCTCGGCATGCTCTTCTTTTTCCCCTGGTCAGTCGCAGGTCTTTTCCCAGCCCTCTTGGGGCTAGGTTGGGTAGCAGAAGGGCTAGTTGGGCATTTCTTTGATCCCACGACCGATTGGTCCTGGAAATCAGTATCGAATTTCTCGCAGTCCTGCAAGTATTTGGACAACATCCATCATATATTGTAGAGTTGGACAACCATTCACGGCATCCATCCCAGATGGATAACAGATCAACAACAACATCACAAGATTACCTTTGGCCAAGGCCTGCCCTAGTAGTAGGGCTTGGGGGCTCGTTCTTCATCCTCGGTCTCTACCACCCTGTTGATGAAGAAGCCTAACAAGGTGCCGGTGACCTTGTCTTTGTCAGCGATGTCGGGATACTCCCGGCTAGGGTCGTCCTTGCCCTGGTAATCCCAACCGAAGTAGCTCCCAGCCTTCAATGGTCGGGTGCGGTGGTTCAAGAAGTACCTCGCCACCCATGGATCCATCAAGCCCGTGCTCTTCAGGAGATCAATTTTCTCCATCAGCTGGTACACTTGCCCCATTTCTTCGTATGTTGGCACCGAGGACTAGCTGGGCAATGCGGATGGAGGGGATCCATAGAAAGGGGGAAGAGAGGGCTCAAGGTTTGAACAGTAAAACCACTCTCGGTGCCACCACTTGAGAAAAGTTTTCAGGGGGATGTTTGAGGTAGATTCTTCATCTCATTTCTGAGTTGAAGGCCTGCCCCCCCCCCCCCCCGATGATCTGGATCTTGGTTTTAGAAGGTTGGGGCTTGATATGGAAGAGGTATTGGAAGAGATTGAGATGGGGCTTGACCCCCAGAAAGGATTCACAAAGGGTGGCAAAGATAGAAATTTGAAGGATCGAGTTGGGATTGAGATTCACCAACTCGATCTGATAAAAAGCAAGGAGTTGGCAAAGAAAATCTGAAGAGGGGAGATCCAAGCTGCGATCGAAGAATGAGGTAAAAACAACAATTTCACCTGGTTTGGGGGTTGGAAAGGATTCCCTCTCGGCGGTGCACCAGTGGATGACCTCCTGCTGTTGCAAGATCATCCGTTTCTCCAATAGCTTCAACTTCACCGGACTGCAGTCCGACATCGGCCACAATCTGGCTGTCATCTTGGGGATCTCGAATGGTGCCCTTGGCATTGTTGCAAAGGAAAGGATTTTGTGAAAAGGCTTGCGGAGCTTAGAATCGACACTGGGAGGCGGATCTCAGAGAGTTTCAAGCTAGGAGCGCGAGTAGTAGTGAATCCTAACGAGGTAGAGGTGCCAAATTTGGATGCGGTTTCAGGAAGATGAAGCGATTTGGCAGATTGGGGAAGAAAGGGGAATCTTTTCTCTCTCCCGCTGCTTTATAAGGCCTAAATTGGGTTAGTGGGCCTAGGCCGACTAGCTTGGTGATGGGCTGTAAGATATGAGTTTCTAAATAGCATATCCTATTGGGCCGATTGCTGGCTGTGTTAAAATCATAGTACAGATGCTATTTTATAAAAACCGATCAGAATAATCAGATATGCTTCATGTTAAGCCTAATTGCTGGACACATATGTTCAGATATCTGAATTATTCGATAGGTATTAAGGATATATCCTTAAAAGGAACAGCTGATCTCCATTAAAATTGAGGATGCAGGTATCTCTCAATAACACTTGACCACATATTGGGTTAAAAATCCATGAAGTGGTACTCGGCTTACATGCTTAGACAAAATTGCCTTGAGCAAAAATACTTCCAACTGACATGATGTTGAAGAGCCTAATTTCTGGGTAGTATACTACTCAGGAAAGGCTTACAGGTTAAAGATCTTTGACTTTATGTTTAATTGTTTCACAATTAAGCACAAAGTCAGGGGCTACACCTAATAGGTGCGCCTATTCGACGCACACTATTTATATTTTCTATGAAGCCCTTCATAGCCTCGTTGCCAACTGATATGAAGCAAAACTTGGGGAAGAGGTACTCGGACAAAGAGTACTCGGGAGCAAGGTACTCGGGAAATCTTCACCAAGGAGGATGAGCACTCGGCACCAACTGTGGCTCAACTATGAAGGTCTCAGAGGCTACTATGGAGGCCATGAGCCCCGGGTACCTCATGGGAAGCTTTTTGGCCACTCAGACGGAGGATAGGCCCAATCCTGTAATTAGGGATGCAATCGGACTTGGTGAATATTAACTTGTACGATAAGGAAAGGATATAGTCCTAGTCAGGTACGTTATATCTCTAGAAGGAAATCCCTTGGTCGGAGTTCGACTGGGATGCCTACCCTGTAGGCTTGCCTCCTCAGTATATAAGGGGAGGCAGGGAGCCCCCTGAGGGTAGAATAGAATCTCACCAGAGAAACCTCAAAGGCAATACACCATAGCTGGAAGTAGGGTATTACCTCACATCAAGGGCCTGAACCAAGATAAATTGTTTCGTGTTCACGAGTAGCCCCATATTATTATTGCCGATATAAAATATCGACAGCGTGTCACCACGACACCCTGCGAGAGGTTGTGACAGGACCGTTCACGCAACTCCTTTCCAACCATCCACACCGTGCTGAGGTTGCACCTGCCAACAGGGCACACCATATCAACCAGGCTACCCCCCCCCTGTGCCACAATGGATCCATAAGTCGATCAACCCGACCTCGAGCCAAACCAACTTCATCACGCCCATTCTCACCAACAGTGCCTAGGAGAGGGAGAAGCTATGCTACAAGCCCAGCCGTTGCCCACGCTGGCTTGTGGTATGTACGGATAACTGCTCAAGGGGTTCCCGTGAACTGGTCCTTAATTGCCATGGGTGCGACCAGCAAAATTATGCACCCACAACCCACCATTAGAGTCATATTTTAGTTATACAAGTGTCCATGTCCAAAGTTCCATCCTCCGACATGAAGTCAAACAATAAATGTAATAAAGAATATTTATCCCGAAGGTGAGCTAATTCATTCTAAGCATGGCTAAGCAACCCTAAATCATGATCTAGTCGTATTATTATCCAGGTTACAAGGAATAAAGGGTTTATCAAGCTATGGTCATCTTACGATATACATAGGTTAAGTACCTTCCCACATGAAATGATAAAAACATGCACATTTATTTGTTCAAAACAAATGATTTGCATAAAGTAGGCACCATATGATCAAGAATAGTGATGTAACTTGTCTTGCTTAGGCTCTGCAACTTCTGCGACCACCTCGTAGTACACAGGAGAATCGAAAACATCGGGTTCTATACAATTCAAAGCACAAACAAATAAAAACAGTACATGAGAGCACTGAAACATGAGCAAAAACTTTTTTAATTGGATTCTTGGCATTTTTCTAGATTTAATAAAATTTGAATGGAATTAATCAGAACTCGTATGAATTAGTTATGAATTTGCAAAGGTTCTCTGTGTTTTACTATACAAAAATAAACCCTAAACGAATTATTGCACATTAATCAGGGATTATGGCATCAGTAGACCCAGGGACCGGTGCCGACTAGTGGGGCCCACGGGTCAATGACCCATGAAGTCGGTGGCGCACGGTGGACTCGGCCCACGCGCGTGCGGCCATGGGACGCGAGTGCCCGAACGGCCCTAATTTGCCAAGGCAGATTGAACGGCCCAGAATGAGCGGGGCCATGCCCCATCGGCACGCACGGCCGGCGACAGCGCGCGTGGCCCAATGGTCACCGCCGGCGACTGTCCGGCGCAACGGAGGGCAATGGCGAGCGGTGGGGGAGACGGGGAATCGAATTGGGTCCTCACCAAGGGACGACGACGACGGGAAGGTGGCCAACGGCGGCGAACAGGAGCGTGAGGCAGCGGTGAGGTTCGGGAAGATGACGGCGATTGCTGGGCAGTGTACAACGGCGATGGAGGGACGGACGTCGACGAGGAGGCCCTGGAGCACATGTAGAAGGGAATTAGGGGCAAAGAAATAGAGCGAGGCTATGGGATTTCGTAGCTGAAGACCGGCGGCAACGCTCACCAAGGGGGACAACGGTGGGAGAGGTGTTCCGGCGGCCAAGAGGCCTCTGGGGACAGCAGCCTAGGTACTCCAGCGTGCGGCGAAGAGGACGGGGGCAAGAGGGGAGCTCGGTGGCAACCACAACGGCGGCGGCGATCGACTGAAGGCGGCGGAGAGCGATGGAGCTTCGGGATTACTGCGCTGAGGGGGTTAGGGTGCACGAGGAGCTCAGGGAGTTGAGGGAAAAGAGAGAGGAGGCGACGGGGAGCACTTATATAGGCCCAGGTTGAGGAGATCGTGGCTGAGGCGGGGGAATTTCACCGAAAAGCAAAAACGGCGGTTGTGGCGAAGTGGGCAAAATTCTCTTGAGTTCATGGGTGTGAGGAGTGGGAGACGTGGGGGTGTGCAGCGGTGACGCAGTCCGCACATTTTGAACGAAGGGCAAAGATGCGGGAGTGAAGAAATAGGCAGAGATTGGGTGGCCGGGCGTGCGCGATCGGCCGAAGGTTGAAGATAGGGCTAACATGTGGGACCAGCAGGAGGGAGAGAGGGGCGAGGCGCACGGGGCCTACGGGCGGGGCCCGGCGGTCAGCGAGAGAGGGAGGGGGCGCGTGGGGGCAGGCGGGCCGTGGCCCAGGAGAGAAAAGGAAAAGAGAAAAAGAGAAAAAGAAAAAGGAAAAGGGAAAAGATTTCCCAGGAGGTTTTTAATTCCGATAATGCTTTCCAATTTATTAAAAATACTTTCAATGCTCTAAAAATTCCAGTAAAAATCCTGTTAGTGTATTTTGGCAAGAGGAATACAAGAAAAATACTCCCAGCCATGATGGATTGTTATTTTGTATTTTCACCATTAATTAAATTCTATAGCCTTAATTAAACATTTTCTTTGGGCAATTTTCTTGGTGAATTTTTGTGTGGCTCTATTAAGGGGTAAAATTCAGGGTGTGACACGAGATTAAGGACCCGAACTTAGTGTGGATTCCCACTCATTGTGCTCATACAAGGTTAGACAAATAGACAATGTAACGGTTGTGACCTCTAGACTACATTCAATCTATAGAGTGTGGTGGTATCGACGGGTACCAGACAAACTAGAGGATTTACATCATGTGGGTAAAGTTGTACAAACTCTGTAGAGTCAAAACTAATCGGTTAGTCATACTCGTGGTAATAAGCGACATAGTGATGTGTTATGAGTATAGATTTACAGTTTTTAAATGTGTTTATGAAATTGGGATATGGATTGGTGATTTTTGATAATTATGATGCTTATGATGACTTGTTGCCGGGGAGGGCAGCAAGTAAAATGATGATATTATGTTGATCACTTTATTTACTTACTTTTCATGTTTTACTCTTTTATTAAATACTGTTGCAAAAGATTATGAACTAAAATTGGCTTTATGCAAAAATAAAACTTACAAATAGACTTCCTTGACTTAGAGCTTGCATGTATTGTAGGATTGACCTTGCTAGTACATTATTTCGGTAATTACTGACTCTTGCTTGTATTACTGTTGGTTAACTTATTGCAGGTTGAGTGATGCGGGATCCGTTGCTTCTTTAGTACTGTTCTTTTAGGGGCCTACCCCTAGTCGGTTGCCTATGGTATGGGTAGACATACTTCTGATGAACCTTTAATTATTTAGCCTATCGGCATATGCTTATGTATCTTTATTTGTTTTGCCCTTATACTTAGTATTGATGCATGGGCTTGATGAGGAAAATATATAGTTAGCCCTTTTCGTAGGAGCTAATTATATATGAGTACGAGTTTTGAACGTCTGAGATCCTCGCTTGGTAAACGCTCGTAGATCAGTCCCCGTTGTATGTAGTTTCCTTGTCGCTATCATCGAATGGTTTCACGAGCATGCAACGGGAGTGACTGGTAAGTTATCTTGTCGAGTATCTCTTTTGTTCACTACTCGGTATTTCAGGTGTTATATTGGTGGACATTTAAATGCGGTCATGTACGCGTGAGGATAGGTGGCTTATAAGCGTGTATGGATCCCACCTATCAGATATTGCGGTGGCACGCAAGAGAATGCCCAACAATATAATATTTAGGGTACCCTAACACCAATCCACTTATAGAGTGAACAAATTAGCTGAGCTTTACCTCTCTCGAATTGTTTGCCTTCATGGGGTTCCAACAAGAATCATTTTAGATCGAGGCCCCCAATCCACCTCTCATTTTAGGGAGAGTCTCAACAAAGCTATGGGCACTAAACTCTCTTTTAGCACTACATACCATCCACAAACCGAAGGCCAAACTGAAAGGGTGAATCAAATTCTTAAGGATATGTTAAGAGCCTGTGTCCTTGATTACGTGAAAAATTGGGCAAAAAGTTTACCTTATGCTGAATTCTCTTATGATAATAGTTATCAATCTAGCCTCCAAATGTCACCTTTTGTAGCCTTGTATGGAAGGAGATGTAGAACACCTCTAAACTGGTCCGAGTCTTGGGAGAGACCATTCTTTGGTCCGGATTTGGTCATGGAGGCTGAAGAGCAAGTACGAGTCATTCGTGAACGTTTGTGAATGGCTCAATCCCAGCAAAAGAGCTATGCTGACACCATTCGCCGACGTGAACTGAGCTTCAATGTTGGTGATCATGTCTATCTTAAGGTCCCTTATCCTTAAACTCCCGGCTGCGGCACTTGGCTTCACAACCTTCCCCTTGCCCCGATCTACAATGGGCTTCTTCCCCGCTCTCTCGGAGTCGGGCTGGGCGGCAGGAGGACTTCTCGGCCTTTTCTTCGACTTTGTGGCTGACAAAGGACGGGAGTCATCATTAAACTCCTGACACCACTGCAAATGATTCAACAGTACACATCATATATGCAAGGCAATTATGGATACATGTCTACAAGCATTCATCACAGAAGAAAAGTAGAGGTTACCTCGGGACGAGGCCGTTTTTGGTTATAAGCCGCGATGCAGTGCTCTTTGTCCTCGGTCTCAATCACCCCATTGGAGAAATAACCGAACAATGTTTCGGTCACTTTTTGCTCGTCGACCACTTCTTTGCTCTCTCGGTCAGGGTCATTTTTCCCTTGGTAATCCCAGTAGAAGGCACTCCTCAGCTTCGGAAGCCCAGCAAGCCTTCGAAGACCTTGTGACCTTGTGACCCAGGCCATCGAGTCCCAGACCGGGACCGGCGCGGTTGAGCTCAGCAACATCGAGCCCAACCCAAGCGCGGCCGAGTACAAGGTCGACCCCAGCGCCGCCGAGCACATACAATAGTAAAACTTCATAACTTGAGTGAAATAGGCTCGTATATTATTGACACAGCACATACAATACATGTAGCCCCCGACTCACTACTCGGTTGAAACAAACGGCATAGTGAGTCAGAGAAGAACTGTACACATATGAAAGTATAAAACTCAGGTATAGAAGGGACGTAGCTGTTCTATATTCCATGAGTTTATGATGAGGGCACCGTCTTCGGTCTTCAATCGGTAAGCGCCTAGCCGAGTAACCTCTGCTATAATGAATGGCCCTTCCCAGATTGGGGATAGTTTATGCCTGTCTTTGGTGGTTTGTATTTTTCTCAATACGAGATCTCCAACCAAAAAGGCGCGGCCACAGACATTCCGGTTGTGATAGCGACACAGGCCTTGGAGATACCTTGCCGACTGGATTGTTGCGATGTCCCTTGCTTCTTCCAACTGATCTAGTTCGACCAATCGGGTGTTGTTTGAAGTGTCTTCTGAGTAAGCCCGAACTCGCGGAGAGCCGAACTCTAACTCGGTTGGTAGCATAGCCTCAGCACCGTAGACCAAAAAGAAAGGGGATTGCCTTGTTGCCCGACTAACTGTGGTTCTAAGGGACCAGAGGACAGATGGGAGTTCGTGCACCCACCGGCCCGCATATGGTTGTAATCGGTCGAATATCCTTATCTTGATGCCTTGTAAGACCATACCATTGGCTCGTTCAACCTGCCCATTGCTCCGCGGGTGTGCCACAGACGCACAGCAGATCTTGATGCCGAAGTCGTCACAGAAATCCTGAAACACGCTGCCCGTGAACTAAGTACCGTTGTCGATGATGATGCGGTTAGGGACCCCGAATCAGTATAGTATACTGATGATGAAGTCCTTTGCTCATGCCGCCGTTATGGTTGCGACGGGTTTGGCCTCAATCCACTTGGTGAATTTATCCACTGCGGTGAATAGGTGTGTGAACCCTCGTGGCGCTTTCTTCAAAGGCCCGACCATGTCAAGCCCCCATACAGCAAAGGGCCAAGAGATTGGGATTGTTTGGAGTTCCTGGGCTGGGAGATTGGTTTGTCTTGCAAAGAACTGGAAGCCCTCGCATGTGCGAATGATGTCTTGGCGTCTGTTACTGCTGTTGGCCAGAAAAATCCCTGCCGGTAAGCCTTTTCGACTAACGTCCTGGATGCGGCGTGGTTGCCACATATGCCCGAGTGGACCGACTGCAGAATCTGCTTGCCCTCCTCGGTGGTGACGCAGCGCATGAGGACACCAGATGCACTTCTCCGGTACAGGTCTTCTCCGACGACTAAGAAACTCTTGCTTCGACGTTTAATTCGTTCGGCTTCGTTGCGATCTTCTGGGAGTTCATTGTCCAAGAGGAGTTTGAGAACAGGAGTCCGCCAATCGTGACATATGTGCAGCGTCTCATTTGTAGCCGGGGTAGGTTCGCCTCCCGACTACTCTGGCACCGGTTTCTTCTTGACTGACGGCTCCATGAGTTGCTCGACAAAGATCCCTGTCGGGACTGCCTCTCACTTGGATCCCATATTTGCCAATTTATCTGTAGTGTCATTATATTGTCGCAGCACGTGTGTTATCTCCAGCCCATTGAACTTGTTTTCCAGCTTGCAGACCTCCTGACAATATGCTGCCATGGTATCGTCGAGGCATGTCCAGTCCTTCATGACTTGGTTCACCACGAGTTGAGCATCCCCACGCACAACCAGTCGACATATGCCAAGTGATATAGCAATTCGGAGCCTGTGGATGAGTGCCTCGTACTCGGTGACGTTGTGGGAAGCCGAGAAGTGGATTTGTAGGATGTACTTGAGTTTTTCGCCGATGGGCGATGTCAAAACGACGCCAGCCCTGGCGCCACCAATCCGTAGAGAACCATCGAAGTACATTGTCCAGTACTCTAGCTTCGCTATCGATGTAGGCATTTGAACTTCCATCCACTCGGCCATAAAGTCAGCTAGAGCTTGTGATTTGATTGCTGTCCATGGCTGAAAGGTGATGTCGAATGCCATCAACTCGAGCGCCCATTTAGCGATTCGGCCGGTGGCCTCGCGGTTATGTAGGACATCCCCGAGTGGAAACGATGTGACCACTGTGACTTGATGTGCTTGGAAATAGTGCACTAGTTTCTAGACAGTGATGAGTAGGCCATAGAGCAGCTTCTGGACCTGCGGATATCTCGTCTTCGAGTCGGCAAGCACCTCGCTGACAAAGTAAACTGGCCGTTGAATTTTCTGGATGTGACCCTGTTCGGATCACTCGACCACTAGCACCGTGCTGACTACCTGAGTAGTTGTCGCCAGATATATCATTAGTGGTTCTTGGGGCATCGGTGACGCCAACACGGGGGGTGATGTGAGAAATTGCTTGAAGTCTTCGAAGGCTTGCTGGGCTTCGGGAGTCCACTGGAAATTGTCCGCTTTCTTCAATAACTTGAAAAAGGGCATGCCCCATTCACCCAGTCGAGAAATAAACCAGCTGAGTGCCGCCATGTAGCCTGTCAGCTTCTGGATGTCCTTCTGGTTAGTCGGGGAGCCATATTCATGATTGCATTGACTTTCTCCGGGTTGGCCTTGATACTGCGATGCGAGACAATGAAGCCGAGTAGCTTGCCGGCTGGCACACCGAAGGCGCACTTTTCTGGGTTCAACTTTGTCGATGTTTTACACCGGCAATAAATATATGGGGCTAGTCGGCGGATGGAAACTCGGTGGATTGCAAAGGAACACAGGGAGATTTTATACTGGTTCAGGCCCTCGATGTGAGGTAATACCCTACGTCCAGTTTATATGTATTCCTTTGAGGAATTATGGTGGTGATTCTGGTGAACCAACTCAACATGCCCTCATGGGGCGCCCTGCCTCTCCTTATATACTGGGGGACAGGGTTACAAGGTAGGAGTCCCCATCGGATTACGACTAGAAGATCTCCCCTTAGAGATATAACGCACCCGACTAGGACTGTATATTCCTTTCTATAGAAGGCGAAGTCTGCCGAATCTAGCTATATCTCTAATTACAAGGCTAGGCCCATCCTCTGTCCGAGTGGCCCATATGCTTGTCATGAGGTACCCGGGGCCCATGGCACCCACAGTAGCCCCCGAGACCTTCATAGTTGAGTCACAGCTGATGCCGAGTGCTCATCCTCCACGGTGAAGTCTTCCCGAGTGTATTGCTCCCGAGTGCTCTTTGTCTGAGTGCTGCTTCTCCCGAGTCCTGCTTCATGTCAGCTGGCAGCGAGGCTATGAAGGGCTCCATGTAGATGTTGGAATAGTGTGCGCCGAATAGGCGCACCTATTAGGTGTAGCCCCCGACTTTGTGCTTAATTGTGAAAACAATTAAACATGAAGTCAAAGATCTTTAACCTTGTAGTCTTTCCCGAGTAGATTTCTACTGGTACATGAGACTCTTCGGTATCATGTCAACCGGAATATGATTATAGTCTTGCCGAGTAGGGAACTACTCGTATATAGGACTCTTCGACTTCATGTCAGTCGGAATGTGTGTTTATAGTCTTGCCGAGTAGGATGCTACTCGTATATGGGACTCTTCAGCTTCATGTCAGCTGGAAAAGAGGTTTATAGTCTTTCCCGAGTGGCGTCCCACCCGGAAGTTAGACTCCTCCGCATCATGTCAGCGGGAATAATGCTGCTCATGGCAACTGGTGGCCACGCATGTAGGCCGAGTACCACTGTATGAAAAATAAATCCATTACGTGGTTAGGTGTACTCGAGAGAGATACCTGCATCTCCAATTTTAATGAAGACCAGCTTGTGATCCTTGTAAGGATGTATCCTCGAGACCTGGTGGATAAGACAGATACCCAAACATATATGTTTAGCAATAAGGCTCTCATGAAGCATATCTGTTTACCTCATCGGTTCCTGTGGGTAGCACCAGCGCTATAATTTCAACTCAGCCTGCGGGCGGCCCACATGGAGCATGCTACTGTAGGAACTCATATCTTGGTGGCTGCTACCAAATAAGCCGGCCTGAGCCGAACTATCCAGCATAGCTCTAGAGAAGTATCATCCATCGCATGTCAGGATGAGTTTTTTGGTGTTGGTAACCGCAATCAGCCAGAGAAATCCTTATTCGCAAGCCTTTCCGACTTACGTTCTGGATGCAAACTGGTTGCCACATGTACCCGAGTAGGTATGTTGCAGGATCTGCTTGCCCTCCTCAGGTGTGACGCAGTGCATGAGAACTCCGGATGCGCTTTGACGATGTAAGTCTTCTCTGACTTGGGAAAAGCCGAACAAGGTACCCGAACCTTGCATTAGCAGAGGGTTCGGCTGGTGACCCTCATGGGGCGTACCCTATCCAATAGAGTTATAGCCAAGCTAGGCACCCGAACCTTGCATTAGCATAGGATTCGGCTGGCGACCCTCATGGGGCGTACCCAACCTGACAGAGTTGCGGCCAAATAAGGTACCCGAACCTAGCATTAGCGTAGGATTCAGCTGGCGACCCTCATGGGGCGTACCCTACTTAGCCGAGTGGTACACAGCCCCGACTGGCGCCGGGGGCCGATTGTTAGCTCCCATGGAGCGTAGTCGAGGAAGATGACGTCCCGACTGGCGCAAGTACTCGGTAAGTAGCCCTCATGGAGCATCCCGAGTGTATTTCGGCAGACTTGTCCAGCCCCCGAGCGTAGGAGATAGGCTCGAAGCCCTGAGTTCCTGTCACGCATATCCGGAGCTGGGCCTGCAATATAAAAATATCGGATGAGTAGCATCTGATGATGAAAATAATCACCCGAATAAAATGTATTTTACAATGTATGTAAATACGTGTTCTTCCTCTTTTTGATATTAATTTCCTCGAGTAGTTGACCCCTTACGTTTAAGCACTCTGCCCGACTAGTCATAGCCCCCTAGCGTCGGGAGTTGGCTCATGGCTCTTTCCCAGGCACGCGTTTTGGGTGACTTGAGTTCGTCTTACATGGAGCAGAGTTTCACGGATCGAGATTTATGCTACTCGAGTACTTTTGTAATCACTTAAGAGCAAAAACGGAAAAAAGTAAATGCGCAGCTTATACACCTATTAGGTGTAAGCGGCTGTGGCACTAGCAAGGCCGAGTGAGGAGATGTTTATCAGAAAGCGACTTAGCTGTTCGGTATTTGGGAGTGGGGGATGCCATCCTCGTGTTTGAGCTTGTGAGCCCCCGAGCATGTCACTTGTTGTTCTGATAATCCTCAGTTGTTGAAGGTCGAAGGCGGTTGTGACCGACTGCCACAATGGAGCCGTCTGACTTGCGTTTGCGATTCCCAGCTTTAGTCGGGACCGCGTTGTCGGTGTCGTCCCATTTCTTCTGTCAGGGTGACTTGTCATCGAGGGTCTCGGCAACAGCGTGGGCCGAGTCGGCGTACTTGTTTGCCATGTCGAATAGGGCCTTGACAGAGTTGGGAGGCTTCCGCGTGAATTTGTCGATGAACGAGGTGTCTTTGACTCCTTTTCGAAAGGCGGCGATGACGACCTCATCCTTGACGTTTGGGATTGAGTTCTTCTTCTCAGAAAACCTCTTGATGAAGTCACGAAGAGACTCGTTCTTCCTTTGATGCAACTGATATAAGTCGTACTCGGAAGATGGCCTCTCGTATGTTCCCTGGAAGTTGGCGATGAAGCGTTTCCGGAGTTCTCCCCAGGAGTCGATTGATTGCTTGGGAAGTCCTACTAGCCATGTCCTCGCTGAGTCGGCTAATGCGACTGGGAGGTAGTTAGCCATGACTTTCTGATTTCCCCCAGCTGCTCGAATCACCAGAGTGTAGACCGTGAGCCAGGACTCGGGATTAGTCTTGCCATCGTATTTGTTGATGCCTGTAGGCTTGAAACTTGACGGCCAGTCGACTTGTTGTAGCTCCTGAGTGAAGGCCGGTACTCCGTCGTCTTCATGAGGACTCCGACCTCGACTACGGCGGCGAAACCGCTCGTAGTGGAGGCCGAATTGCTCGTTCTCGTCTTCCAGTTGGCGTTGCTCGTCTTCTTCTCGTTTGCGGCGCCGAGCATTAATGTCTTGCTGAAGGTCGCGCCGCAGTCGGTCTCGGAGGTCCTGGCTGTCCGACGGTCGCCTTCGACGTTGCCGGTTGTTGTGGTTGCCGAGTGACGTCTGGCTTGACTCCGCGTGCTGCCGACTAGAGCCGGCCGCTCGACGTCGCTTTGAGGTGGATGAGACTGCCGCTGGGGAAGCTGATTGACTGGTCAGTACGAGTGTGTTGCCCGACTGTTGGTGCTGCTGACATGCGGCAGCGGTAAGCATGGCTTTTATCCTTGCGATCGTCGGGGTGGCCTGGTGATCAGGCCCAACCTGGACCGTGTCCAGTAGGGTCACGGCGGCCACGATGTTCTGTTGTGGCGTGACGAAGACGTCGTGGTCGCCGACTTTTGTTTGGAGGGTTTGTTGCTGAGCGGTTTGCCCAGCCCTGCGTAGGCCGTCGTCGCGGGCGTGCAGGCATCTTGCTTCTTCCTCCTGTTGTTCTCGCAGTCGGCGGGCCTCCTCCTCTTGTTGTTCGTGTAGTCGGCGTGATTCCTGAGTAGGAGTAGAGCCTTTGGATGCCATGAAGATTTCTCGTGGCGGGAAGAAGCTTGCCGAACTGCTGTCCGACTTAGAGTCGGAATCCGACTGGGAGTCGTAGTCCGACTGAGAGTCGTAGTCGGAATGGTTGATGGGGGTGATTACCACTCCAACCTCCCTAGATCCAATCTCGAGCGGCTCGGAGCCGTATCCGAGTCGAACTCCAGGGGATCGGGTTTGCCGCGTCGGATGTAGATTGTAGATATCCGCGGCGTCGCCGAGTCCGAACGGGAAGTTGACAATCTCTTCCCTTCTCGGCCCGATCTCGGCCGGCTCAGAGCCGAGTCCGAGTCGAACACTGGAAGGAAGAGTCGTCCCTGGACTCGGGCGTATTGGAGACTGCCGCAGCATGTCGTCGAAGATTGCCGCAGCGTCGTGTGGGCCGACTGGCGCGGAGTCAGCTGGATCCTCGGCCGATTGGATCGGGTCCGTGTCGGCCTGGGTGAGATTGCCGATCTGGTCGGCGGCGAAGTCGAGGCTTCTGAATGCAATTGTATCTCCGGGGGAGAGTTTGCCGCCGTCGACTCCGGTTGCTGGATCCATCGAGCTTGTAGATGTAGATCGCGCCGAAGCCCCTACCTGGCGCGCCAACTGTCGATGTTTTACACCGGCAATAAATATATGGGGCTAGTCGGCGGATGGAAACTCGGTGGATTGCAAAGGAACACAGGGAGATTTTATACTGGTTCAGGCCCTCGATGTGAGGTAATACCCTACGTCCAGTTTATATGTATTCCTTTGAGGAATTATGGTGGTGATTCTGGTGAACCAACTCAACCTGCCCTCATGGGGCGCCCTGCCTCTCCTTATATACTGGGGGACAAGGTTACAAGGTAGGAGTCCCCATCGGATTACGACTAGAAGGTCTCCCCTTAGAGATATAACGCACCCGACTAGGACTGTATATTCCTTTCTATAGAAGGCGAAGTCTGCCGAATCTAGCTATATCTCTAATTACAAGGCTAGGCCCATCCTCTGTCCGAGTGGCCCATATGCTTGTCATGAGGTACCCGGGGCCCATGGCACCCACAAACTTCATCTTAAATCTTCGAAGATTTTGGAAGGCTTCTTCCAGGTCAGCGATGAGGTCTTCTTTGGACTTGGTCTTGATCACCACATCATCGACGTAGGCCTCCACGTTGCGCCCGATCTGAGTGTGTAGACACCACTGAATTGCCCGTTGATATGTTGCTCCAGCGTTTTTCAAACTAAACGGCATAGTGATGTAGCAGTACGCTCCAAACGGCGTGATAAAAGACGTCTTGAGACAGTCCTCCTCATTCAGGCTGATTTGGTCGTATCCCGAGTAGCAGTCGAGAAAACTGAGAAGGTCGCACCCTGCAGTTGACTCCACCACCTGGTCTATTCTTGGTAAACCAAATGGGTCTTTGGGGCACGCCTTGTTGAGATCGGTGTAGTTGACGCACATGCGCCATTTACCGTTTTTCTTCTGGACCAGAACTGGGTTTGCCAGCCAATCCGGGTGGTAGACCTCTTTGATGAACCCGGCTGAGAGAAGGTTGGTTATCTCCTCCCGAATAGCATCCTTTCGGTCTTGAACGAAGCGCCGTAGCCGTTGCTTGACTGGCTTGGCATCTGGCTTCACGTTGAGGGCATGCTCGATCACCTCCCTTGGTACGCCCGGCATGTCGGACGGTTTCCATGCGAAGATGTCTTTGTTGGCTTGGAGGAAGGTGATGAGCGCGTCTTCCTATTTGGGGTCGAGTTCGGTCCCGACTAGAGCAGTCTTGGAGGGGTCGGAAGGGTCCAGGGGGATCTTCTTTGTGTCCGAGTCCACTGAAATTCCCGACTTCGCTGCTTTCTTGGCCGGAACTTGATCTTCCTCAACTTCGGTTGTGACGGCTTGTCGAATGCTATTGCGCCCGACTGCCGCCTCTTGGGACTATGCCAATTCACAACTCTCTTTGTCGCATGTGAAGGCTTGCTTGACGTCGCTGCGGAGGGAGAGGACTCTTGCTGGCCCTGGCATTTTGAGCACCATGTATGTATAGTGTGGTATCGCCATAAACTTGGCGAGCGCTGGTCGTCCGAGTATCGCGTGGTACGCGGTCTCGAAGTCGGTGACCTCGAAGCAGATGTTCTCCGTGCGGAAGTTATCTCGAGTGCCGAAGGTGACCGGCAAGGTGATCTGCCCGAGTGGGGTTGAAGACAGGCCGGGGATTATCCTGTGGAAGGGCGCCGTACTCGGCCGCAGTTCTGAACTAGGAATCTTCATCTCATCCAAGGTCTTGGCAAAGAGGATGTTGAGCACGCTGCCTCCGTCTATGAGAACCTTCTTCAACTTGATGTTCTTGATGACCGGGTCCAGGATGAGCGGATAACGTCCTAGGTGCGAAACCCAATCTGGGTGATCTGCGCGAGTGAACGTGATGGACGTCTCTGACCAGCACAAGTATTGGGGGGTGTCTGTTGTAGAGGTTGTGTTGACGTCACGCGTTGTTAGCTTCTACTTGCGCTTGGACTCGTATGTAGACGGCCCTCTGAAGATATGGTTTAACTCGGCCTAGGGATCTTGGAAATCGTCGGCCGGGTCCTGATCTGGCTTGTCTTTGCTCTTGTCGGTGCCAGACGTTGAAGCCTGCTCGGAAGCAAACTTCTTGAGCATGAAGCAGTCTTTGGCCGTGTGCTTGCCCTTGGGGTGGAAGGGGCATGGCCCGTTCATGACCTTCTGGTAGTCGTTATTCCGTTGGGGCCACGACCGAGTACGCTCCATGTTGGCCACCTCGATGTCCGACTTCCGCTTGCGGTTGCCGGACTTGTTTTGGGATGGCTCGTTGTCAGCTTTCGCCTTTTGTTCTTTCTGTCGGGACTCCTTCTTCTCGTTGAGGGCCTCTGCGACCGCTTCAGCCGAGTCAGCGTACTTGTTTGCCATGTCGAAAAGAGCCCGGACAGAGGATGGTGGCTTCCGAGTAAACTTCGCGATGAACGGGGCGTCCTTTACTCCCTTGCGGAAGGCGGCGATGACGGCCTCATCCTTGATCATTGGTATCTTGTTGCGCTTCTCGGAGAACCTCTTAATAAAGTCGCATAGAGACTCGTTCTTCTTCTGGTGTAGTTGGTATAGGTCATGCTCAGAAGACGGACTCTCGTAGGTCCCTTGAAAGTTAGCGATGAACCGCTCCCTGAGTTCTCCCCAAGAACCGATCGACCGCCTCGGGAGCCTTGTTAGCCATGTCATCGCCAAGTCGGCTAGTGCGACTGGGAGGTAGTTAGCCATGGCTTTGTGGTCACCACCGGCAGCTCGGATTGCTAGGGTGTATACCGTGAGCTAGGACTCGGGGTTGGTTTTGCCGTCGTATTTCTCGATCCCCATAGGCTTGAAGCCCGACGGCCAGTCGATGTCCTGGAGCTCGTGAGTGAAAGCCAGAACACCTTCGTCTTCGTGAGGCTTCGGCTCCTATTGCGGCGGTTATACCGCTCGTGGTTGAGGCCGAAGCGTTCGTAGTCATCCTCCTGTCGGCGACGCTCTTCTTCTTCGCGTTCATGGCGCCGAGCATTAATGGTGTGTTGGAGGTCACATTGTAGCCGGACTCGGAGATCCTGGTTAGGCTAGCGGTCGTATTGGTGACGCCGCCGGTTGTTGTTGTTGGTGTAACTGAGTGATGTTTGGCGCAATTCCTCATGTGGCCGACTTGAGCCGGCCACCCGACGCCGTACTGATGTAGATGAGCCTACTGCCGGAGAACCTAACCTACTGGTCGGTACAAATTGTGTCGCCCGACTGCTGTTGTTGCTGACAGGCAGCAGCTGTGATTATCGCCTTGATCTTGGTGATAGTCGGAGTGGCCTGGTGATCAGGCCCGAGCTAGAGCGTGTCTAGCAGGGTTGCAGTGGCCACGACGTTCTGTTGTGGCGTGACGAAGACGTCGTGGTCGCCGACTTTGGTCTGGAGAATCTATTGCTAGGCGGCTCACCTAGCCTTGCGTAGCCCGTCATTGCGAGCCTTGCGGTCAACTTCCTCCTGTTGTCGTAGTCAGCGCGCCTCCTCCTGCTGCTCCTCTTGTAGTTGGCGCACCTCGGGTGGTGCTGTTGAAGCCATGAAAATCTCGCAGGACAGGAGAAAACTCGCCAGACTGGAGTCTGAACCAGTGTTCGAAGCGTTGTCCGACTTAGAGTCAGAGTCCGAGTAATTTATTGGAGTAAGAACGACTCCGACCTCCCTAGATCCAATCTAAAATGACTCTGAGCCGTGTCCAAACTGAACCGTGGGGGATCGGGTCTGCCGCATGAAGGATAGATCTGCGGTGTTGCCAAGCTCCTGTGGGAGATTGACGCTCCCCCTTCCTAGCCAGACCCGGGCTGGCTCAAGGCCTAGCGCGAGTCGGACGCCGAAAGAGAGAGTTGTCCCAAGGCTCGGTGAAGTGAAAGATTGCCACAGTAGATCGATGAAGGTGACTGCAGCATCTTGCAGGCCGACTGGCTCAGAGTCAGCTAGTTCCTCAGCTGGCTGGATTGGATCTGCTTCGGCCAAGGTGAGGTTGCCGATCTGGTCGACGATGAAGTCGAGGCTGCCGAAGGTTGTCATGTCTCCAGGGAGAACTTGTTGCCGTCGACTCTGGTTGCTGGATCCATCGAGCTTGTAGATGTGAACTCGCCGGAGCCCCTACCTGGCGCGCCAATTGTCGATGTTTTACACCGGCAATATAACTATAGGGCTACTCGGCGGATGAAAACTCGGTGGATTGCAAAGGAACACAAGGAAATTTTATACTGGTTCAGGCCCTCGATGTGAGGTAATACCCTACATCCAGTTGTGGTGGTATTCCCTTTGAGGATGTGTGTTGATCAAATGATCTTGTGCCCTCGGGGGGTGCCCTGCCTCCCCTTATATACTGAGGGACAGGGGTACAAGGTAGGAATCCCAGCCGGATACGGCCAAGGGATTTCCTTCTTAGAGATACATCTTACTCAGCTAAGATTGTATATTCCTTTTTGTACAAGGCAAAATCTACCGGGTGCTACTATATCTCTAACTACAAGCTCGGCCCATCCTCTATCCGAGTGGCCCATATGCTTGTGATGAGGTACCCGAGGCCCATGGCCTCCACACCATTCAAGTCCACACATCGATTTGGAGTTAAGGGAAAATTAGCACCTCGCTACATCGGTCCTTTCTGTATCCTTGCAAAGCGAGGAATCGTTGCTTACAAGTTGGACCTACCCCCATCACTCTCAGCTTTTCACAATGTTTTCCATGTCTCACAACTGAAACAATGCCTTTGAGTTCCCACCGAAGAAACCAAGTGTTGATGTTTTACACCGGCAATAGAACTATAGGGCTACTCGGCAAGGGGAAACTCGGTGGATTGCAGAGGAACACAAAGAAATTTTAAACTGGTTCAGGCCCTCGATGTGAGGTAATACCCTACGTCCAGTTGTGGTGTTATTCCTCTGAGGAGTTATGTCGATCAACGATCTTCTGTGTTGTTCGTGCCCCCAGGGGGCGCCCTGCTCCCCTTATATATTGGGGACAGGGGTACAAGGTAAGAATCCCAGCCGATACGGCCAAGGGATTTCCTTCTTAGAGATATATCTTACCCGGCTAAGATTGTATATTTCTTTCTATACAAGGCAAAACCTACCGGGTGCTATTATATCTTAACACAAGACTCGGCCCATCCTCTATCCGAGTGGCCCATATGCTTGTGATGAGGTACCCGGGGCCCATGGCCTCCACAGTAGCCCCTGAGACCTTCATAGTTGAGTCACAGCTGATGCCGAGTGCTCGTCCTCCACGGTGAAGATTGCCCGAGTGCATTGCTCCCGAGTACTCTTTGTCCGAGTGTTTCTTCTTCTTGAGTCCTGCTTCATGTCAGCTGGCAGCGAGGCTATGAAGGGCTTCATATTGATGAATGAATAGTGTGCACCGAATAGGCGCACCTATTAGGTGTAGCCTCTGACTTTGTGCTTAATTGTGAAGACAATTAAACATAAAGTCAAAGATCTTTAACCTTGTAGTCTTTCCCAAGTAGATTACTACTGGTATATAACACTCTTCGGTATCATGTCAACCGGAATATGATTTATAGTCTTGCCGAGTAGGATGCCACTCGTATATAGGACTCTTCAGCTTCGTGTCAGCCAGAATAGGGGGTTTATAGTCTTTCCCGAGTGGTGTCCCACTCGGAAATTGGACTCCTCAGCGTCATGTCAGCTGGAAAGGATATTTATAGTCTCTCCCGAGTAGTGCACTACTCAGCAAGTTGGACTCTTCCAGTGTCATGTCGACTGGAACAACCACCCTGTTGCTTCAAGGCAACTAGTGGCCAAGCATGTAGGCCGAGTACAACTGTATGAAAATAAATCCATTGCGTGGTCAGGTGTACTCGAGAAAGATACCTGCATCTCCAATTTTAATGAAGACCAGCTTGTGATCCTTGTAAGGATATATCCTCGAGACCTGGTGGATAAAACAGATATCCAAACATATATGTTCAGCAATAAGGCTCTCATGAAGCATATCTGTTTACCTCATCAGTTCCCGGTCGTAACACTAGCACTGTGATTTTAACACAGCCCGCGAGCGGCCCATTATGAGCGTGGTACTGTAGAAACTCATATCTTGGTGGCCCAGTACCGACTGTATAAACCCAAGCCCATTAGTCGGAATCGGCCATATAAAGGCCAAGGGAGAGAGAAAAGATTCCTTCATCTTCCCAAAGCGACAAATCGTTTCGTCTTCCGCCTCCGCGCCCAAATTTCGCCTTTTGCTTTGCTAGGGCTCGCTGCTGCTCACTGTTCCCCATTAGAACTCAGGTGATTCCGAATCTTCTTCGTCTATTTCAAGCCACCAATCGCATTTCCTCCCAAACTTCTCTGTCCCCGACCATGCCGAAGGCTTTAGATTCTGCGGGTGCGTCGGAGAATGCCTGGCCGACTTCGGATTGTGGCGCGGTGAAGCTGAGAGAACTGCTGGAGAATCAATTGGAAGCTGCAAAGCCAGGAGGTGATTTCATTCAGGCAGCGGCTAAAGGGTGAGTCGGTTCCAAATCCCCGATCCAGCGAAACTGTAGTATTTTGCCTCTTTTTTTGACCGGGGTTAGTTTCCTTCCCTATTCTGCATTCTTGCCGCATAAACTTGACTTCTACGGGTTGGAGTTGGTGAATTTGAATCCCAACTCAATCTTCAAATCTCTATATTCGTGACTCTCTGCGAGTGCTTTTGGTGTGGAACCCCACTTCAACTCATCTTTAGGCATTTGTTCCACATTAAGCCCCAACCTCCAAGAGTAACATTCAAGTGATCAGGGGGCTGGTCTTAGTTGAGGAGCGAGAGGAAGAAAACATTACATCGATCTCCTTTGAAATCTTCCTTGAAAGGTTGGCACAAGGAGTGGTTCTATTGTTCAGATCTACTATACCCTCCTTGCGTCTTTACCGGCTTGCGCCAATGGTTTCACCAAATTGGTCATCAGATCAAACCTTTGAGAAGATGGGCCACAGTGCATCAATTGTTGGCGAAATTGAATAGTTTCAAGAAAGCCAGCTTGACCGGACCTTGGGTGGCCAGGCAGTTTTTGACTCGGCGCATCCATCTACTGAAGCTGAGAGGCGCGTTTGGCTGGGACTATCTGGGAAAATATGACCCTGACCGGGTCAGCCACGAATCAGCCAACAAGCAGGAAGTGACTGAGACCCTATTTGGTTATTTCTCCAGCGGGGTGGTCGAGACGGAAGACGAGAAATGCCGCACTCGCGTCTTAATAGCCACAATCGGCCTCGTCCCGAGTAACCCTCATCTTTCTTCTGTAATGAATGCTCGTGAACATGTGTCGGTAATTGCCCAGCATTGTTGACGTATGTTGTTGAACTATCTGTAGTGGTGCGAGGAGTTCGATGACGACTCCCGCCCGTTATCGGCCACCAAGTCCGAAGAAGAAGAGGCCGAGAAGTCCTTCCACTGCCCAACCCGAACTCCAAGAGAGTGGGGAAAAGGCCTGTTATAGACCAAGGCAAGAAGGTTGTGAACCGAGTGCTGCGGCCCGGGAGTCTGAGAATAAAAGGACACCACCGTCCACAGCACCAAGGCATCAAGCCCCAGGCCGGGGCCAGTACAGCCAAGCTCGACCTCGTCGAGCCCGGCAAGGATACCGCCAAGTACGAGGCCAGAGCAAGCGCCGCCAAGTCCGAGTGCCCGAGCTGGCCGCACCGCGAACAGGGCCGCACTCAGACAGACAACATCACCATCCGATTTGGCCACACCGACTGGATCGCCGGCCGCAGCGCACCGCCGGGGCCTGGATCACCCGGAGGGAAGCTTAAGTTCTCCAAGAGGTAGGTTGCCTGGATCTTCTGAAATCACGTTCAGCATTGTTGGCCTTGATGCTTGACTTCTGACTTGGCACGCAGATAAGCGAGCTGATATCGACCTCAAGGATGCCACTCCGGACGCACTCCTGTTGTAGAAGGCCCCAGCCGAGCCAGCGCCGCGAGCACACCTGCTGAGCCAACGACGATCCTGTTGTAGGAATAGGGACGGTCCTCGACTGCAGGGCCACCAACGCCGGCCGACCAAGGAGTAGTCGTCGAAGCTATTGCTACCAGCCCCTAAGCCAAGCCCTGACGCCCCCCGAGCCAGCCCCAACGCCACAAGAGTCACCCCTGAGGCCCCGAGGCCGTTGAGGTAAGGGCCAGGACCCCGTCGCCCGTCGGTTTGGTCATTATCGTCATCGTCGTCCTCGACGCACGATGGAAAGAGTGAACTCCCCAGGCTCAAAGCCCCTCCCTGAAAGTTCCAAGAACCTTCCGTTGGACGGATTTAGCGGGGTGGTGAAGAACACAAGCTTGATGAAGCGGGCATGCACGGAAGGAGCGCGAGATTTCTTCACGCCACGATTGCGCGTCCAAGGGGTCCCGAGTAAGGTTCACTGCGAGGGTTTCTGTCTGCCTTCATTATTTGGATGCCTTGATAGTTACTCCTGCTTCACTTTGTTTTTGCTCTGAGCAGAAGATCGTCGATCGGTCAGAGCAGATGAGCGAGATTCTGACTTAACTAACCCTCGGGCTCCAGGAACTGCAACAGCTCCGGGACTTAAAAGCCGAAGTGGAGCAGCGCAGCCAAGGGAGGGAGACTTGGCTGAGGGAAGCTATCACTATGCTCAGAACCGAAAATTGGGACCAAGCCCAGAGGATTAGAGGTACATCCCCTAAATACATCCTCCCGACTGAGCCCTTAATATATTCTCCTGCTGGGTCATTCTCCGATTGCCCAGTTGTGCCGTGACTGCAATCTGGGGTATTTGACCACTCTGACGTGCAGACCTTGAAGCCGAGCGGAAGGCCCGAACAGAAGGAGAATCCGGCTGGAGGAGGACAAAAAGCCAGGCCGACCTTGAAAAAAAAAAAAAGACAAGGCCGACCTGAAAACAAACCCAAAGAGACCAAAAAAAAAGAAAAAACAGACACGGCCAATGCCGAGCTCGAGCAAGAGAGGGCCGGTTTGAAGAAGGCCAACACCGAGCTCGAGAAGGAAAGAGTCAAACTGGTGTCCGACTAACCATGGTTCTAAGAGACCAGAGAACGGATGGGAGTTCTTGTACCCACCGGCCTGCATATGGTTGTAGTCGGTCGAATATTCTGGCCTTGATGCCTTGTAAGACCATGCCGTTGGCTCGTTTGACCTGCCCGTTGCTCCACGGGTGTGCCACAGATGCGTAGTAGATCTTGATGCCAAAATCTTTGCAGAAGTCTTGGAATACGCCGCCCGTGAACTGAGTACCGTTGTCGGTGATGATGCGGTTAGGGACCCCAAACCGGTATAGTATACTCATGATGAAGTCCTTTGCTCGTGCCGCTGTAATTGTTGCAACGAGTTTAGCCTCAATCCACTTGGTGAATTTATCCACCGCGACGAATAAATGTGTGAACCCTCCTGGCGCTTTCTTGAAAGGCCCGACCATGTCGAGCCCCCATACTGTGAATGGCCAGGAAATGGGGATAGTTTGGAGTTCCTGGGCTGGGAGATTTGTTTGTCTTGCATAGAACTAGCAACCCTCGCACTTGCGAACAATATCCTTGGCGTCTGTTACTGCTGTGGGCCAGAAAAATCCCTGCCGTAAGCCTTTCCGACTAACGTCCTAGATGCGACATGGTTGCCACATATGCCCGAGTGAATCAAATGCAGAATCTGCTTGCCCTCCACGGTGGTGACGCAGCGCATGAGGACACTGGATGCGCTCCTTCGGTACAGGTCTTCTCCGACTAGTAGGAAGCTTTTCCTTCGACGCTTGATCTGCTCGGCTAGACTGTGATCTTCTGGGAGTTCATCGTCCAGGAGAAATTTGACAACAGGAGTCCTCCAGTCTTGACATATGTGCAGCACCTCATCTGTGGCCGGGGTAGGCTCGCCTCCCGACTGCTCCGGCGCCGGTTTCTTCTTGACTGATGGCTCCATAAGTTGCTCAACAAAGATTCCAGTCGGAACTGCTTCTCGCTTGGATCCCATGTTTGCCAGCTTGCCTGCCGCGTCGTTGTATTGATGCAGGACATGTGTGATTTCCAGCCCGTCGAACTTGTTTTCCAGCTTGCGGACCTCCTGATAGTATGCCGCCATGGTATCGTCGAGACAAGTCCAGTCTTTCATGACTTGGTTTACCACGAGTTGAGAATCCCCGCGCACAGGTTGTGACGTATGCCGAGTGATATAGAGATGCGGAGCCCATGGACAAGTGCCTCGTACTCGGCGACGTTGTGGGAAGCCAGGAAGTGGATTTGTAGAACGTACTTCAGTTTTTCGCCAGCGGGGGAGGTCAATATGACTCCAGCCCCGGCGCCGCCAATCCTAGAGAACTGTCGAAGTACATTGTCCAATACTCTAGCTTTGCTGTTGGTGTTGGCAGTTGAACTTCCATCCACTCGGCCATGAATTCGGCTAGAGCTTGAGATTTAATTGCTGTCCGTGGCTGAAAGATGATGTCGAACGCCATCAACTCGAGTGCCCATTTAGCGATTCGGCTGGTGGCCTCACGGTTATGAAGGACATCCCCGAGTGGAAACGCTGTGACCACTGTGACTTGATGTGCTTGAAAATAATGCACCAGCTTCCGGACTGTGATGAGTAGGCCATATAGCAGCTTCTGGACCTGCGGATATCTCGTTTTGGAGTCGGCAAGGACCTCGCTGAAAAGTAGACTGGCCGTTGTATTTTCTGAATATGACCCTGTTCAGATCGCTCGACCACCAATACCGTGCTGACTACCTGAGTGGTTGCCGCCAGATATAGCATTAGCGGTTCTTAGGGCATGGGTGACGCCAGCACGGGAGGTGATGTGAGGAATTGTTTGAAGTCTTCGAAGGCTTGCTGGGCTTCCGAAGTCCATTGGAAATTGTCCGCCTTTTTGAGGAGCTTGAAGAAGGGCATACCCCGTTCGCCCAGTCTGGAAATAAACCGGCTAAGTGCCGCCATGCAGCCTGTCAGCTTTTGGACGTCTTTGAGGTTAGTCGGGGGTGCCATGTTCCTGATGGAGTTGACTTTCTCCGGGTTGGCCTCAATGCCGCGATGCGAGACGATGAAGCCGAGTAACTTTCCGGATGGCACACCGAAGGTGCATTTTTCCGAGTTCAACTTCATCTTGAATCTTCAAAGGTTTTGGAAGGTTTCTTCCAGGTCAGCGATGAGGTCTTTTTTGGACTTGGTCTTGATCACCACGTCGTCGACATAGGCTTCCACGTTGCGCCCGATCTAGGTGTGCAGACACCACTGAATGGCCCGTTGATAGGTTGCTCCAGCATTCTTCAGACCGAACGGCATTGTGATGTAGCAGTACGCTCCAAACGGCGTGATGAAAGATGTCTTTAAGCAGTCTTCCTCCCTCAGGCTGATTTCATGGTATCCCGAGTAGCAATCGAGAAAGCTGAGTAGGTCGCACCCTGCCGTGGAATCAACCACCTGATCTATCCTGGGAAGACCAAATGGGTCCTTGGGGCAAGCCTTGTTGAGATCGGTGTAGTCGACGCACATGCGCCATTTACCGTTTTTCTTCTGGACCAGAACTAGGTTTGCCAGCCAATCCGGGTGATAGACCTCCTTGATGAACCCGGATGCGAGGAGCTTGGTGATCTCCTCCCGAATAGCATCCTTGCGGTCTTGAGCGAAGCGCCGCAGCCGTTGCTTGACTGGGTTGGCGTCTGTCTTCACATTGAGGGCGTGCTCGATCACCTCCCTTGGTACGCCCGGCATGTCGGACAGTTTCCATGCGAAGATATCTTTATTGGCTTGTAGGAAGGTGACGAGCGCGTCTTCCTATTTGGGGTCGAGTCCGGTCCCGACAAGAGCAGTCTTGGAGGGGTCGGAAGGGTCCAGGGGAATCTTCTTCGTGTCAGAGTCCGCTGAAATTCCCGACTTCGCTGCTTTTTTTGCCGGAACTTGATTCTGCTCGACTTCAGTTGTGACGACTTGCCAAATGCTGTCGCGCCCGACTGCCGCCTCTTGTGATTGAGCTAGTTCGCAGCTTTCCTTGTCGCAGGTGAAGGCTTGCTTGATGTCGCTGTGGAGGGAGAGGACTCCTGCTGGCCCAGGCATCTTGAGCACCATGTATGTATAGTGTGGTATCCTCATGAATTTGGCGACTGCCGGTCGTCCGAGTATCGCGTGGTACGTGGTCTCGAAGTCGGCCACCTCGAAACAGACGTTTTCCGTGCGGAAGTTATCCCGCGTGCCGAAGGTTACCGGCAAGGTTATCTGCACGAGTGGAGTTGATGATAGGCCGGGAATTATCCCTTGGAAGGGCGCGGTGCTCGGCCGTAGTTCTGAACGAGGAATCTTCATCTCGTCCAAAGTCTTGGCGAACAGGATATTGAGCGCGCTACCTCCGTCGATGAGGGTTTTCTTCAGCCTGATGTTTCTGACGACCGGGTCCAGGACGAATGGATAGCGTCCCGGGTAGGAAACCCGATCTAGGTGATCTGCGCGATTGAAGGTAATGGCCATCTCTGACCAGCGCAGGTACTGGGGGGTGTTCGTCATAGAGACCGTGTTGATGTCGCGTGCTGTTAGCTTTTGTTTGCGCTTGGACTCATATGCGAACGGCCCTCCGAAGATGTGGTTGAGCTTGGCCTGAGGATCTTGAAAATCGTCGGCCGGACCTTGATCTGGCTTGTCTTTGTCCTTGTCGGCGCCAGATGATGAAGCCTGCTCGGAGGCAAACTTCTTGAGCATGTAGCAGTCTTTGGCCGCGTGCTTGCTCTTGGGGTGGAAGGGGCATGGCCCGCTCATGACTTTCTGGTAGTCGTTATTCCGCTGGGGCCGCGACCGAGTGCGCTCCATGTTGGCCACCTTGTTGTCCGACTTCCGTTTATGGCTGCCAGACTTGTTTTAAGATGGCTCGTTGTCGGTTTTCGCCTTTTGGTCCTTCTGTCGGGACTCCTTCTTCTCGTCGAGGGCCTCTGCGACTGCTTCAGCCGAGTCGGCGTATTTATTGGCCATGTCGAATAGAGCCCGGACAGACGGTGGTGGTTTCCGAGTGAACTTCGCAATGAATGGGGCGTCCTTTACTCCCTTGCGGAAGGCGGCGATGACAGCCTCGTCGCGGATCGTTGGGATCTTGTTACGCTTCTTGGAAAACCTCTTGATGAAGTCTCGCAGAGACTCGTTCTTCTTCTGGTGCAGCTGATAAAGATCGTGCTCTGAAGACAGCCTCTCGTAGGTCCCCTGAAAATTCGCGATGAACCGCTCCCTGAGTTCTCCCCAGGAACCGATCGACCGCATCGAGAGGCCTGTCAGCCATGTCCTCGCCGAGTCGGCTAGTGCGACCGGGAGGTAGTTAGCCATGGCTTTGTTGTCGCCCCCAGCAGCTCAAACTGCTAGGGTATATACGGTGATCCAGGACTCGGGATTTGTCTTGCCGTCATACTTTTTGATCCCAGTGGGCTTAAAGCCAGTCGGCCAGTGGACGTCCTGCAGTTCCCGAGTGAAAGCTGGGATCCCTTCGTCTTCATGGGGGCTCGGGCTTCGACCACGGCGGTTAAACCACTCGTGATGGAGGCCAAAGCGCTCGTTTTCGTCTTCCAGTCGGCGGCGCTCATCCTCTTGTCGCTCACGGCGCCGGGCGCTGATAGTATGGCGAAGGTCATGCTGTATGCGCTCTCGGAGGTCTTGATTAGGCCGGCGATCATACTGGTGACGGCGCCGGTTGTTGTTATTAGTATTGCCGAGTGTCGTTTGCCTAGACTCCTCGCGTGGCCGACTTGAGCCGGCGGCCCGACGCCGAGCCCGCTGCTGGAGATCCCGACCTGTTAGTCGGTACTAGGGTGTCGCCCGACTGCTGTTGTTGTTGTTGGCAGGCAGCAGCCGTGATCATCACCTTGATCTTGGCAATGGTTGGGGTGGCCTAGTGGTCAGGCCCGAGCTGGAGCGTGTCCAGCAAAGTTGCGGCAGCCACAACGTTCTGTTGCGGCGTGACGAAGACGTCGTGATCGCTGACTTTAGTTTGGAGAATCTGCTGCTAGGCTGCTCGCCCAGCTCTGCGCAGCCCGTCGTTGCGAGCCTCGCGATCAGCTTCCTCCTGTAGTTGCAGCCGGCGCGCCTCCTCCTGCTGCTCCTCTTGTAGTTGGCGCACCTCGGAGGGTGGTGTTGAAGCCATGAAGATCTCGCGGGGGAGGAGAAAACTCGCCAGACTGGAGTCCGAATTGGCGTTTGAACCGTTATCCGACTTGGAGTCGGACTCCGAGTAGTTTATCGGAGTGAGAACGACCCCAACCTCTCTAGATCCAATCTGAAAAACTCTTGGTCGTGTCCAAACTGAATCATAGGAGATCGGGTTTGTTGTGCGGAGTGTAAATCCGCAACGTCGCCGAGTCCGTGTGGGAGATTGACGATCTCCCCCCTTCTCGGCCCAACCCGGGCTGGCTCAAGGCCTAGCGCAAGTCGGACGCCAAAGGAGAGAGTTATCCCTACGCTTGGCGATGTGAAGGACTGCCGCAGTAAGTCGTGAAAGGAGATCGCGGCGTCCTGCGGGCCGACTGGCACTATGTCGGCTGGCTCCTCGGCCGGCTGGATTAGATCTGTTCCGGCCAAGGTAAGGTTGCCAATCTGGTCGGCAACGAAATCGAGGCTTTCGAAAGAAATCTTGTCTCCGGGGGAGAACTTGTTGCCGTCGACTCCGCTTGTTGGATCCATCGGATTCGTTGATGTAGATCGCGCTGGAGCCCATACCTGGCGTGCCAACTGTCGATGCTCTGCACCAGCAATAAAACTATAGGGCTACTCGGCGAAGGTGAATTTGGTGGATTGTAGAGAAACACAGGGAAGGTTTATACTGGTTCAGGCCCTCGATGTGAGGTAATACCCTACGTCCAGTTGAGGTGTTATTCCTCTAAGGTGTTGGATTATCGATGATCTTGTCTCTTGCCCTGAGGGGCGCCCTGCCTCCCTTTATATACTAGGGGACAGGGGTACATGATAAGGATCCCAGCCGGATATGGCCAAGGGATATCCTTCTTAGAGATAGAAACCTATCCGAGTCAGACTATGCTTCCTCGTTATACAAGGCAAAGCCTGTCGGGTGCTATCTTATCTCTAATTACATGGTTCGGCCCATCCTCTATCCGAGTGGCCCATATACTGGTAATGAGGTACCCGGGGCCCATGGCCTCCACAACTGGAAAAAACCATTGCCAAGTGGGACCGACTACAAAAGTAAGTAGTCTCCGTCCTGACTGTGATCTTAGGCCAATCCTTTAGTTCTCCTTCTGCGGTTTGCCTAACGAGTCTCTTGTTGGTGACCCGGGTAGCTGCTAGAGCCAATTCCCAGATCAGTTTTTCAGGCCTTCGGCAGAGGAGAAAAAAAAAAATCAGGGTGGTCAAGGAGTCACGAGAAACCCTTGGCGAATCCATGAAAGGGCTCCTTGACCTGATAGATCCTCGTCCCGTGGAAACTAGCTCCAGCACAATCTTCCAACTTGAGGAGCGCCTTAAAGATGCACCGAGTGCCTTGAAGAGGTACTCGGATGAGCATGTGATTGCCGGCGTGGCCCAGACCCTGGCAATGACCAAGTCCATCTACCCAAGGGCAGATGTTGAAGCCATCAGGGAAGGGTTTGCCGAGGAGACGACTCCTGAGGAGGCGCTGGAGCTGATAGCTAAGGTGACGCCGACTGTAGAAATTATCACCCGGGACCTGGGTATGTAAAGACAATATATCATGCAGTCGGTGTGTATATACATTTTGGTAAGAATATGTGTAAATGCATGTGCAATGCCGCCAAGCTTTAGACTATTACTCAGTTGTCATTAGTTTTACTCGACGATATAGCCTATGCTGAGTTAATCTATAGGAACTTAATAAAAACGTTCACCGCAGAAAGCTGTACTCTGGCAGACATGGAAAAAGTCGTAGTAAAACTTCATAAATTGAGTGAAATAGGCTCGTATATTATTGGCATAGCACATACAATACATGTAGCCCCCGACTCACTACTCGGTTGAAACAAATGGCGTAGTGAGTCAGAGAAGAACTGTACACATATAAAAGTATAAAGCTCAGGTATAGAAGAGACGTAGCTGTTCTATATTCCATGAGTTGCTGATAAGGGCACCGTCTTCGGTCTTCAGTCGGTAGGCGCCTGGCCGCGAGACCTCGGCTATAATGAACGGCCCTTCCCAGATTGGGGATAATTTGTGCCTGTCTTTGGTGGTTTGTATTTTCCTCAAGACGAGATCTCCGACCAAAAAGGCGCGGCCACGGACATTGCGGTTGTGGTAGCGATGCAGGCTTTGTAGATACCTTGCTGACTGGATTGTTGCGATGTCCCTTGTTTCTTCCAACTGATCTAATTCAACCAATCGGGTATTATTGGAGAGATGTCTTTCTGAGTAGGAGCCCGAACACGGGAGAGCTGAATTGTAACTCGGTGGTAGCATAGCCTCGGCACGGTAGACCAGGAAAAAAGGGGATTGTCCTGTTGCCCGACTAACCGTGGTTCTGAGAGACCAGAGAACAGATGGGAGTTCATGTACCCACCGGCCCGCATATGGTTATAGTCGGTCGAATATCCTGGCCTTGAATACCTTGTAAGACCTACCGTTGCTCCGTTTCAACCTGTCCGTGTGCTCTGCGGGTGTGCCAAAGATGCGGTAGCAGATCTTGATGCCGAAATCTCACAGAAGTCTTGGAATACGCCGCTCGTGAACTGAGTACCATTGTCGGTGATGATGCGGTTAGGGACCCCGAATCGGTATAGTATACTCATGATGAAGTCCTTTGCTCGTGCCGCTATTATTGTTGCAATGGGTTTAACCTCAATCCACTTGGTGAACTTGTCAACTGCAACGAATAGATGTGTGAGCTCTCCTGGTGCTTTCTTGAAAGGGCCAACCATGTCGAGCCCCCATACTGCGAATGGCCAGGAGATAGGGATTGTTTGGAGTTCTTGGGCTAGGAGATTGGTTTGTCGTGCATAGAACTGGCAAACTTCGCATGTGCGAACAATGTCTTGGCGTCTGTTACTTCAGTTGGCCAGAAAAATCCCTGCCGGTAAGCTTTTCTGACTAACGTCCTGGATGCGGCGTGGTTGCCACAAATGCTCGAGTGAATTGACTGCAGAATCTGCTTACCCTCCTCGGTGGTGACACAGCGCATGAGGACACCAGATGCACTTCTTCGGTACAGGTCTTTTCCGACTAGCAGGAAGCTCTTGCTTCGACATTTGACTTGTTCGGCCTAACTGCGATCTTCTAGGAGTTCATCGTCTAGGAGGAATTTGAGAACAGGAGTCCGCCAGTCTAGACATATGTGCAGTACCTCATCTATAGCCGGGGTAGGTTCGCCTCCCGACTGCTCTGGCCGCGGTTTCTTCTTGACTGATGGCTTCATGAGTTGTTCGACAAAGATTCTAGTTGGGACCGCTTCTGCGCTTGGATCCCATGTTTGCCAGTTCGTCTGCAGCATCATTGTATTGTCATAGGACATGTGTTATCTCTAGCCCATCGAACTTGTTCTCCATCTCGCGGACCTCCTGACAGTATGCCACCATGGTATCATCGAGGCACGTCCAGTCTTTCATTACTTGGTTTACCACGAGCTGGGAGTCCCCGCGCACAACTAGTCGACGTATGCCGAGTGATATAGTGATGCGGAGCCCGTGGATAAATGCCTCGTACTCGGCGACGTTGTGGGAAGCCGGGAAGTGGATTTGTAGAACATACTTGAGTTTTTCACCGGTGGGGGACATCAGTACGACGCCAAGCCGGCGCCGGCCGATCCGTAGAGAATCGTCAAAGTACATTGTCCAGTACTCGAGCTTTTCTGTTGATGTAGGTAGGTGAACTTCTGTCCACTCGGCCACGAAGTCGGCTAGAGCTTGTGATTTGACTACTGTCCATGGCTGAAAGGTGATGTCGAACGCCATCAACTCGAACGCCCATTTAGCGATTCGGCCGGTGGCCTCGCGGTCGTGTAGGACGTCCCCGAGTGGAAACGATGTGACCACCGTAACTTGATGTGCTTGAAAATAATGCACCAACTTCCGGACAGTGATGAGTAGGCCGTAAAGTAGCTTTTTGGACCTTGGGATATCTCGTTTTGAGTCGACAAGGACCTCGGCTGACAAAGTTAAACTGGTCGTTGTATTTTTTTGGATGTGACCCGGTTCGGATCGGCTTGACCACACAGCACCGTGCTGACTACCTGAGTAGTTGCCGCCAGATATAGCATTAGCGGTTCTTGGGGCATGGGTGACGCCAACACGGGGGGTGATGTGAGAAATTTCTTGAAGTCTTCAAAGGCTTGCTAGGCTTCGGAAGTCCACTGGAAGTCGTTGGCTTTCTTCAACAATTTGAAAAAGGGCATACCCCGTTCGCCAGTCGAGAAATAACCGACTGAGTGCCGCATGCAGCCTGTCAGCTTCTGACGTCCTTCTGGTTTTAGTCGGGGAGCCATGTTCATTATTGCGTTGACTTTCTCAGGGTTGGCCTCGATGTCGCGATGTGAGACGATGAAGCCGAGTAGCTTGCCAGATGGCACACCGAAGGCGCATTTTTCCGGGTTCAACTTCATCTTGAATCTTCGAAGATTGAGGAAGGTTTCTTCAAGGTCAGCGATGAGGTCTTCGTTGGACTTAGTCTTGATCACCACGTCGTCAACGTAGGCTTCCACATTGCGCCCGATCTGAGTGTGTAGACACCACTGAATTGCCCGTTGATACGTTGCTCCAGCGTTTTTCAAACCGAACGGCATGGTGATGTAGCAGTATGCTCCAAATGGCATGATAAAAGATGTTTTGAGACAGTCCTCCTTCTTTCAAGCTGATTTGGTGTATCCCGAGTAACAGTCGAGAAAGCTGAGAAGGTCGCACCTTGCAGTTGAGTCCACCACCTGGTCTATTCTTGGTAAACCAAACGGGTCCTTCGGGCACGCCTTGTTGAGATCGGTGTAGTCGACGCACATGCGCCATTTACCATTTTTCTTCCGGACCAGAACTGGGTTTGCCAGCCAATCTGGGTGATAGACCTCTTTGATGAACCCGGCTGCGAGAAGCTTTGTAATCTCCTCCCGGATAGCATCCTTTCGGTCTTGAGCAAAGCGCCGCAGCCGTTGTTTGACTGGCTTGGCGTCTGTCTTCACGTTTAGGGCGTGCTCGATCACCTCCCTTGGTACGCTAGGCATGTCGGACGGTTTCCATGCGAAGATATCCTTGTTGGTTTGGAGGAAGGTGACGAGCGCGTCTTCCTATTTGGGGTCGAGTCCGGTCCCGACTAGAGCGGTCTTGGAGGGGTCGGAAGGGTCCAGGGGGATCTTCTTTTTGTCCTAGTCCGCTGAAATTGCCGACTTCGCTGCTTTCTTGGCCGGAACTGGATCTTCCTTGACTTCTGCTGTGACGGCTTGCCGGATGTTGTTGCGCCCGACTGCCGCCTCTTGTGATTGAGCCAATTCGCAACTCTCCTTGTCGCAGGTGAAGGCTTGCTTGACATCGCTACGTAGGGAGAGGACTCTTGCTGGCCCTGGCATCTTGAGCACACAATATGTATAATGCGGTATCGCCAAGAATCTAGCGAGCGCCGGTCATCCGAGTATGGCATGGTACACAGTCTCAAAGTCGGCGACCTCGAAGCAGATGTTTTCTGTGCGGAAGTTATCCCACGTGCGGAAGGTTACCGGCAAAGTAATCTGCCCGAGTGGTGTTGAAGAAAGGCCAGGAATTATCCCGTGGAAGGACGCCTACTCAGCCGCAGATCTGAGCGAGGAATCTTCATCTCATCCAGAGTCTTGGCGAATAGGATGTTGAGCGCGCTGCCTCCGTCTATGAGCACCTTCTTCAACTTGATATTCTTGACAACCTGGTCCAGGACGAGTGGGTAGCATCCCGGGTGCGAGACCCGATCTAGGTGATCTGTGCGATTGAATGTAATGGCTATCTCTGACCAGCGCAGGTACTGGGGGGTGTCCGCCGTAGAGACCGTGTTAACGTTGCGTGCAGATAGCTTATGTTTTCGCTTGGACTCGTACGCGAGCGGCCCTCCGAAGATGTGATTGAGCTCGGCCTAAGGATCTAGAAAATCGTCGGCCGGGCCTGAGTCTGGCTTGTCCTTGTCCTTGTCCTTGTCGACGCCAGACGATGAAGCCTGCTCGGAGGCAAACTTCTTAAGCATGTAGCAGTCTTTGGCCGCGTGCTTGCCCTTGGGGTGGAAGGGGCATGGCCCGCTCATGACTTTCTGGTAGTCATTATTCCGCTGGGGCCGCGACCGAGCACGCTCCATGTTGCCCACCTCGTTGTCCGACTTCCGCTTGCGGCCGCCGGTCTTGTTTTGAGATGGCTCGTCAGCTTTCACCTTTTGTCGGGACTCCTTCTTCTCGTCAAGGGCCTCTGCGACCGCTTCAGCCGAGTCGGCGTACTTGTTCACCATGTCAAAAAGAGCCCGGACAGAGGATGGTGGCTTCCAAGTGAATTTCACGATGAACGGGGCGTCCTTTACTCCCTTGCGGAAGGCGGCGATGACGGCCTCGTCTCTGATCATTGGGATCTTGTTGCGCTTCTCAGAGAATCTTTTGATCAAATCATGTAGAGACTCGTTCTTCTTCTGGTGTAGTTGATACAAATCGTGCTCAGAAGATGGCCTCTCATAGGTTCCCTGAAAATTGGCGATGAACCGCTCCTTGAGTTCTCCCCAGGAAGTGATCGACCGCCTTGGGAGCCCTATCAGCCATGTACTCGCCGAGTCGGCTAGCGCGACTGGGAGGTAGTTAGCCATGGCTTTGTGGTCACCCCCAGCAGCTCGAACTGCCAGGGTATATACAATGAGCCAGGACTCGGGGTTTGTTTTGCCTCAATTCCTGTGGGCTTAAAGCCAGTCGGCCAGTCAACGTCCTGTAGCTCTCGGGTGAAAGCTGGAATGCCTTCGCCTTCATGAGGGCTCGGGCTTCGACCATGGCGGTTAAACCGCTCGTGATGGAGACCGAAGCGCTCGTTTTCGTCCTCCAGTCGGCGGCGCTCGTCTTCTTGTCGTTCATGGCACCAGGCGTTGATGGTGTGGCAGAGGTCGTGTTGTAGGCGTTCTCAGAGATCTTGGTTGGGTTGGCGGTCATACTGGTGTCACCGCCAGTTGTCGTTGTTGGTGTTGCCGAGTGACGTTTGCCTTGACTCCTCGCGTGGCCGACTTGAGCCAGCCGCCCAACGCCGTGCTGATGTAGATGAACCCGCTGCTGGAGATCCTGACCGGTTAGTCGGTACTATGGTGTCACCCGACTGCTGTTGTTGTTGCTGGCAGGCAGCAGCCATAATCATCGCCTTGATCTTAGCGATAGTTGGGTGGCCTGGTGAGCAGGCCCGAGCTGGAGCGTGTCCAGCAAGGTTGAAGCGGCCACGACATTCTGTTGTGGCATGATGAAGACGTCGTGATCGCCGACTTTAGTCTGGAGAATCTGCTGCTGAGCTGTTCGCCCAGCCTTGCGTAGCCCATCATTGCGAGCCTCGCGGTCAGCCTCCTCCTGTTGTCGCAGTCGGCGCGCCTCCTCCTGTTGCTCCTCTTGTAGTCGGCACACCTCGGGTGGTGGTGTTGAAGCCATAAAGATCTCGCGAGGGAGGAGAAAACTCGCCAGACTGGAGTCCGAACTAGCGTTCGAACCGTTATCCGACTTGGAGTCGGACTCCGAGTAGTTTATCGGAGTAAGAACGACTCCGACCTCTCTAGATCCAATCTGAAACGGCGCTTGGCCATGTCCAAACTGAATCACAGGAGATCAGGTCTGCTGTGCGGGATGTAGATCCACAGCATCACCGCATCCGTGCGGGAGATTGACGATCTCTCCCGTTCTTGGCCCAACCCGGGCTGGCTCAAGGCCTAGCGCAAGTCGGACGCTGAAGGAAAGAGTTATCCCAATGCTCGGAAAAGTGAAGGACTGCCGCAGTAGATTGTTGAAGGAGATTGCGGCGTCCTGTGGGCTGACTGGCGCAACGTCGGCTGGTGTAACAACCTGCCCTCCAGAACCGCACAGCCCAGCCCATCTCACGGACGGGCCCACTTACACATAGCACCCCACTTACACTTTCGTCCTCGCTTCGTGTAAAAGGGTTAACCCGGAAGTACTATGGTTGGAGGGACAAGGCCTTATAAGTTGGTTCAACCCTTGCTCAACTAGTAAGGTGGTACTAATCATGTGCACACCGCACTCATGGGCCATATCCTAATTGGGCCAGGATGTCACACACACCCCCCCTCAAAGGACCTGGCGTCCCCGCCAGTCCAACTTACCCGCATAGCCACATAGGCATATAGGCAAATGTCCAGGAACGCGCCCCCTCTTAGCGCACGTCCGTACGTCCAGTGCCGGCGCCATATGCCATGCCATGTGCCTCACACCGAGCCCACATGCGCCATGCGCCATATGCCCGCACACTGACCCGTACGCGCAACCGCGAGGGTCGGCTCTGATACCATTTGTAACAACCTGCCCTCCAGAACCGCACAGCCCAGCCCATCTGACGGACGGGCCCACTTACACATAGCACCCCACTTACACTTTCGTCCTCGCTTCGTGTAAAAGGGTTAACCCGGAAGTACTATGGTTGGAGGGACAAGGCCTTATAAGTTGGTTCAACCCTTGCTCAACTAGCAAGGTGGTACTAATCATGTGCACACCGCACTCATGGGCCATATCCTAATTGGGCCAGGATGTCACAGCTGGCTCCTCGGCCGGTTGGATTAGATCTGCTTCGGCCAAGGTAAGGTTGCCGATCTGATCGGCAACGAAATCGAGGCTTCCGAAAGAAATTATGTCTCTAGGGGAGAACTTGTCGCCGTCGATTCTGGTTGCTGGATCCATCGAGCTTGTAGATGTGAAACTCACCGGAGCCCCTACCTGGCGCGCCAACTGTCGATGTTTTACACCGACAATAGAACTATAGGGCTACTCGGCAAGGGGAAACTCGGCGGATTACAGAGGAACGCAAAGAAATTTTATACTAGTTCAGGCCCTCGATGTGAGGTAATACCCTACGTCTAGTTGTGGTGTTATTCCTCTGAGGAGTTATGTCGATCAATGATCTTCTGTGTTGTTCATGCCCCCAGGGGGTGCCCTGCCTCCCCTTATATATTGGGGGACAGGGGTATAAGGTATGAATCCCAGCCGGATACGGCCAAGGGATTTTCTTCTTAGAGATATATCCTACCCAGCTAAGATTATATATTCCTTTCTGTACAAGGCAAAACCTACCGGGTGCTATTATATCTCTAACTACAAGATTCGGCCCATCCTCTATCCGAGTGGCCCATATGCTTGTGATGAGGTACCCGGAGCCCATGGTCTCCACACCAAGATGGAAAACCTTGATCTTCAACCCAATCTTTCTTATCGTGAGCATCCAATTCGCATTCTTGATCAAACTGAGCGCACGACTAGGAGTCGTACCATCAAATTCCTTAAGGTCTAGTGGAGTAATCACATGATAGATGAGGCCACGTGGGAATGTGAAGATCACCTCCGAGATACCTATCCCTATCTTTTCATTGATCCATCGCAATCTCAAGGACGAAATTCTTTTTAGGGGGTAAGAGCTGTCACAGCCCTAGATTTAATTTTAGGTAATTAGTTTTATGCCCTACTATCATTAGAGCGCACAATTTAAATTTTTGCATTACCATTTCATGCAAGTTAAATATTGCATTAATTAAACCCTAAATCGGTAAAACCAAACACTACTAAAAAGTGCATTAAATTGAAAGAAGTGAATATGGGAGATAATTTATTCAAATACTAGTTTATTTATTATGAATTAATATAATTTTTCTAGAATTAAATTCATTAGTTTGGACCCCTTAAAAATTCAAACAATTTTCATCCACGGTCCTTTTGTCAGAATTTTTGTGAGCAAACCATTCTGAATTTTTATGTGAAACTTTCAAAAATGGAATCTAGTACCCTGGCCTACCTCCACAAATTTTTTTTTGGCCAAGCGATCTGTTGTAGCTTGGACAACATGATTTTCAAATTAAAGGGAGGGAAAATAAATCTGAAAAACCCTAGAAATACCCTAAAACCTTCTGTGCGTTGTTTTCTACCCTACCCTCTCTTCTATTCCTAGACCTCCATAACTTGGACCCACCTGGCAGTGACCTAAGCTCGCCCAACCCTCTTTTCCATCCCTAGGTCGCTGGTGGACACGTCCTGGGCGGCCTCAGAAGGCAGCCGACGCGTGTGTCGACAAGGGGCGCGTGTTCAACTCTTCCTCTTGCCCTCCAAGTCCACCAGCTAGTTTTTCCACTCACCCACATGACTCCAGTGCAGAGAAAGCCAGGGAGGAGAGTTTCCCTTGCCTCTGCCTCCTGCAACTCGCTGCTGACCGTGAAGAAGAAGCCATCGCCGCTGCTCGATCCTCTAGCGATCTTGCCGTCTCTTTCGCGTTCCCTACTCACCTCTACATGCTGTAGCTACCCCTCTAATCTTGTTCCGTTTGACGCAGTCAATCACCAAGAACGCGGCCTCGCCACGGAGCCCCAGGAGCACGGCCGTGACGTCGCTGCCGTGCAGCCGCGCCATCACGCCGGCGTTCCCGCTACCTCGGACCTCCGCCGACCGAGCTGCTTCACCACCAACACCGCCTCAGCACCAGGAGCCAAGCACCCCCAAAAATCTCAGGAAAACCAAGCCCCAAGCGAGGAGATCGACCACCATCTTCTTCAACTCTAGCCGAGTGTTGCCGCCGTCGTTCCCGTTAATCTGGTGAGCCATTCATCGATTCCTCGCACCAGTAATAGCCATAGGAAGTTCCTAACCTCCAGCAAGTGTTGTTTTCACAATGCATGCAGCAAATCGAACCGCCCCCTACACCACCGTCGCCATTGCCGCCGCCGCACCTCGCCAGAGCAGCCCCGACCTCGCCGGCCTCAAGGACGAGCTTGGTAAGCCCCCTAGGAACCCAAGGATGCTCCTGCATTCCTCTGCTTCGCTAGGTCCTCGCCGCAGCCCCGCGTGCATGTGCATGAATATGACACTTTGTATATGTAAATCATATACAAGAGTTAAATTGATATAAATAGAAAATGGGTAATGTACATATTTTTCAAAGTGCATAAAAGATTCACTCTTTTCCTAAAATAATTTTCACCAAAGTTCAGTATGCTCACATAACCTGACTTTCACTGCTGTGAGATGACTTGTAACACATTCTGTGCATAATCTATGAACTAAGTTTATTTGTTTATTAAGAATAATGTTCAATGCATAGAAGCTTCAAAAATTCATAATAAATAGAATATAAGTCCAAATGGAGTGAACCCAACTTTGTTGGAACCAGTACATCATCCTTTTCCATATAACAATAGTCACACTTATAAAATCTTGATAGAAAATACCAGAAACTATATTATCTTAGGCCACAATAAAATATTTACAAAACTGCCATTTTTCAGCCTTCCAATCTTGTTATTTTTGTAACTCCTAAACCGTAAAAGATTTTGGAATGATTATTTTACTAAAATTCACTTTAAAATGTGGCCTACCTACTCTATTTATCTCTTAATTAATTGAGCATTTTGCATAGACATGTTTCTTTAAATCTTATTTGCATATTTGCTTCTTATCGGTAGATTCAGACAATTCGAAGTACGTGGAGCAAGAACCTGAGGTTGAGTGTGACTTCTTGCAGCAACAAGGCAAGCAATTATGCATATTGAACCCATGATTTTATCAAAGTTATTTCATTGCAAAGCACTATATATATGCATGTGTCGATTTGCTTAAAAATGTCGGTATCAGGTAGAGTTGTTTATATCCTAATTCATGCATTTACCTCATTGTTATATTGCTGACCTCTGGTTGGAAATGTTTGGGATGATTTTATATTTAATCGATGCTTCGCCATGCTTAGGTCTACTAGACAAAAACGATGGATGGAGCTATTGGTTATACTATACTTAGTAAATTCGATGTTTGGGCATAAAATCTAAGAACTTACACTAAATATTTAAATATGAGAATATGCTTTGACTTGGGCGGGTGATTAGGCGATGACGGGATGGTGGTTTCCCCAATGTATGTAGCCCCGTCTAGGTCGCCAAGGACCGAACATGTTGACGTCTATTCAAGCACCTTTCAAACTTCCACTCGTTGGAAATGGGACGGCTTGTCTTAGTACCTTTTGACGTTGTGATCATCTACGCCCGTTAGAAAGTCATGAGGGTAGTTTTCCCTTTGGAATGCCCTGGGTGTGCCTGGTTTTGGCAGGGGGTCTCTCCCACGATGGTGATCCTGCCTTAGTCACAGCACACACACGTGATTGAGTCATTAGAGGCCCTAACGTGGTTTAGGTGGTTGGGGAAAAGCTCGGGGAAGGACTAGTTATGATCTTATATCACTTGTGAGTCACACCTATGTGCGTGTGAAAGCATTTGATCCTTGTTTATTTCGTGTGGGTAAAGATGTGCACCTCTGATTTGAGTAAAATTATTCGAATAGCCGTGTCTATGGTTACGGACGATGCTTGATGTGTATCTCAGTCATGTTAGTATCAAATTTGGGTTATATGGCTGGGTTTAGTCATGGATAGCATGATGGATATGTGGGTAAATGATTATTGGGCAATGGTGGCCCATGGATGATGATTCGAGCACCGGTTGTGCTCATTTGTAGTTCAATTTCAGATTTATATGCTTGCTGTCCAGAAATTTCAGATTGTGTTATTTTCCACATGCTTATAGTTTAACTCACTACTTGCTCAATAAAATAAACTTTATGCAAAACCTGAACCCTTTTTACCTTTACCTTTGATATAGAAACTTGCATACTCCTTTGTTGTAACATCCTGAAAATCGTGACAATGAAAATCTATAAAATTTTGAACTTTTTAAAACTTTTTGCATCATGCTGCGACTTTGCTTGAGTTGTCTAGAAATCCACCGTGGAAGAAACCACGTGGAAGAAACCAAGGCAACATTAAATCTCAGAGTATACCGAGTTAATTGATAATCTAATTGATAGATATTATCCGAAGCAAATATTATACAAGTGAAAGGAAATTAAATACCCATTTAATTTCCAATTTATAAATATACAAGCTGACAATCAAGTTTGTAATTTGACACTAAAAGACAGGGAATTAAAATATTTCTTTTATTGCCAAATACCTAAAATACTAATGGGAATTTAGACTTGTTTTATAACTACAAATGGTATACAAGAAATTAAACTAACACCTTAATTAGAGCAAGAACTCCAATCTCTTTTGGAGGTAAATTAAATTAATTTCCAATACAACAAACTTCATCAAATAAATAAACCTTAACTCCAACTACCAAATAAATAAATTTGATTACTTTTCCTAATAAGGAATATTTTCAAAACATAAAAACCTATTTTTTTTCAAAGCCTATCTCTAACCTCCTATGTTCCAGCCCAGCCCACCTGCCCTTTTGCCACCCAGGGTGGCCCAGCTAAGTGTGCGACCTAACCCAAACCGAGCCGGCCCATCCCTCGCACAAGCCCAGCAAGGGAGCAGGCCGGCCCATCCCGTCCAGCAGCGACCAAGCCACACGGCATGCCGTAGCACGCGTCGAGCCAGCGGCACGCCGGGCTGTGCCACGGCCATCGCCTGAACCATCCCACCAGCCAGACCTCGCCGTAGCCCGACGTCGCCAAGCTCGCCGCCAGGATCCCGCCAAGCCACGCCGTCTTCTGTGGCGCCGCGCCGTGCAGCATGCACAACACCGCACCCGCCAAGCCCTGTGGCCCCCCTTGCGACGCGGAGCTGGCCGACGAGTCCCGCCGACTGACCACGCCATGGAGGCCCTGATCGCGCGTGTGACCTACCCTAACCCTGGCTAGCCGAGCCGTCGTCGCACCGTCGCCCCTGCTCCTCCCGTGCACCAGACGAACACCGCGTGCGCACCGTTGCATCGCGCCTCAGCCTGCGCCGTGCGGCGCACCGGACCAAGTCGCCGCGCCGCTCGCGCACACCAGCCCTGCTTCCCCGTGCAACCCGCTGGCCGTGTCACACCGGGAGCCCGGGGCCGAGCTCGCCGCGCTGCCGCTGTCTACCGTGTCGCGATGCACTGCCCAGCCAGACCTCGACGCCGCGCGTTGCAGTCACGCGCACAACGCGACAGAGCACGGAGGCTGCGCAGACCCCGTTCAACGCACCATCGCCACGCTCCCGTCCTGGCCACAGTAGCTGCACAGGAAGGAAGGACGAGCCCCATACCGCCATTATTGGACGAGGACTTTCCTGCTTTGTTGGCGTCACGGGCGTCCTCGCCCAGAACAGCCACAAGGATCGGAGGACGGTGCCCACGCCGCCATAGATGGCGCGGCGACCCCCGCACCTCGCCTCTCGGCTTCTCGCGGCGAGAAGAGCCGCGCCCGCCGCCTATAAAGCCGAGACGCTCGCCTCCTCCGTCGTCCTATACTCGCTTCACTACTACCCTCGCCATGGAAGCTCCAACGAGCTGAGCACCGGCGCCGACTGCTTCACCGGACTCCGGATGACGAGGAGGGCCGTGGTTCCAACGACAGCACCTGGGACGACGCCGGCCCCCTCGTCCATGCCCAACGCCGGTTATGCCTCACCTCTCCCCATCACAAGCCACACAAGCCGGAGCCGCCCGAAGTCCTCCGACCCCAGCCAGAGCAAGGAAGAGGAGGCCGCCCGTGTACACGCTCTCGACGACGACCCAGCCGTGCACCGCTCTGGACGAACCGCGCGTCAACACCGAACGTCACGCCCGCCGCGTCTTGCCGCCCGGTGTGCCGCTCCCCGGCTGCCGCCCGGTGAGGACCCGAGCCGCCACCCCACCCTCTCTCCTTCCACGTGTTCCTGCGATGGCAAAGCTGGTAGGCCGCCGGCACCGCTGCCAGCGGCACGCCGTGGTGCCGTGCACGTAGCCACCAGCGGCCGCACCGTGCTCTGCCCGCGCGGCCACAACGACGAACAGTCGTCCTCCCCGACCCGGCCACCCCGCGGCAAGCCTCTGTGCCTGCGTCCTCCCAGCCTCCTCCAGTACCTCGCGCCCCGACCAATTTAACCGTCACCCGCCGGAGTTCTGCCGCCGTAGCAGTTTCCCCGTGTTGTAGCGGCGACCACCGTATCCGCCGCGCCTCAGCCCTGCTACGAACAAGGAAAGCGAGGGGAAACGTCCCCTGTACCAAGGAAAAGCTCCTAGGAGCATCTTGCGGCCAATTTCGCCACCGGGACGGCGAATTTGGCGACAACCCGAGCTCCACCTCGACTCGGCCGTGCGACCCTCGCCCTGCCCTTCCTCTGGCCACCCGCCGCCCTGAGCCTGCGGGCCGTCGCCCTAGGGGCTCCACGGATCTACCGCCGCCCTGGAAATTGCCGCCTCGCCGGTGCCCCCTCGTCCCCGAGCAGCCACCGCCCCATCCAGCCTCGCTGGCCCGGTCGACGGCCGCGTGCCGTCCACGGGTGGCGCAGGTCTCGGCCGACCTCCCTCGCCACCGCCCCGGGCTCTCGCTCGGCTAGCCGACGGCAGCAGCAGACCGGCGCCGGTGTTCCCTTGCGGGGATGAGAGCAGAGCGAGAGAGAGAGAGAGAGAGAGAGAGGGAGAGGATGGAGAAGAAGAGGAACAGGGGATCGATGGGGAAAGTGAGAAAGAGATTAAGAGGAGAAGAGAGGCTGACATCTGGACCCTACAAGTCACGTTTTTGGTTAATAACTAATGAAAATAATTAAGTTAATAAAGTGTTTTACATGGTTAGGCGACATGTGGGCCATACCAGTTAAGAGTTTCTAATTAAAACCTATTTGGTATTGCAATCAATGACATGCGGGCCCATGGATGGTCATTTTGACCCGGTCAAAACTGACCTTGGCCCCACCTGTCAATGGCTCAGTGCCTTTTCCCTTTATAAAAACATTGTTTCACCAATAAAATATGTCCGGACCCACCTGTCAGTGAGCTAAGCCTCTTTCTTTTACAAAAATAATTCAAGGAAATGAATAAAAATCAGACACAGTGCAAACTATTTTCTTTAATGAAGTAAAAGTTGATTTAACCTTTGGAAATTCATAACTAATTCAAACAAATTCCAAATTGAGTGAAACTTGTCTCTAAAATTTTATAAATTCAATGTCTATCTTTTGGAACAAAAATAAAAGTGGCCACAAATATATTTCATACACAAATTGCTAAATACACCAAAATGGTTAGTTAATTACCATTCCAAAATTTACCCTTAGCAAGGTTTGACTAAAATAATAATTATCTTGACTCTTAAATCTGCTAAGCACATTTTGTAGCCCTAAAACATGGAACATGGATAAACCTTAAATCTTCATAGTGTGATAAAAACACAAAGGATTTACTAAAACACCCTTAATCGAACATATGACTAAATTATGTATACTTATAGTCTTGAAGGCCACAATAAATGACTCATACAACCTATAGTCTCAAAGAATCCAAATAAAATATTTTTTCCTTTTAGATCAAAGGTGACTAACATAATCACATGCACCATGTGGAGAATATAAAGGAAAATAAACAAACAATATTCTAATTTGGTTCAAGATAAATTAAAGCACAATATCCAAAAATGCAAACACCGATCGGGTGATCTGAATGCAAGAAGCTAGTTGAAAATCCAAAACTCATGTATATATATGTACCACCACACACATTGAACCGACGCTTATAACAAAACAGAGGTCCATTTTTTGAAACTATCAAAATAAAGAAAAGGTCCTTTAACAGATCGAATAGCTTTATAAGTTGCCCTATACTTACATCAATATAAATCCAACCAAAGACACCGTACCAAAATGTTATCAGTAACCATCTCACAAAACCTAAAATGTTTTAGAACACTAATTTACTCCCAAAGAGCATGACTCAATCATAAACCGGCTAGCATGTTGTTAGCCATATACTTGAAAGACATAATAACGAGGTCTTAAGCTTAAAAAGACTATATGAATCCGATTTAACAATAAGCTTATCAATAAAAGGAATAAATGGAAGAAGCTATCTAAACCACCTTAAGGATAAATCACTAGAGAAAAATGTGTGTGATGTGTTGCTAACCCTATAGCTAGCTTGGTCCTTAACCCCCCTAGTTTCCCCAGAGCCATGCCCTCCAGAGGCCCTATAGGAAGTATCAAAGCCAAACCCTCAGCCTTTTGCTTAGGTTAGGAAACTCCCTAGTCGTGGGCTTAGGAATAGGATTGGCCGCCTCTTAGACCTTCTTAAGATTAGGTTTGAGGCTTTGTGTGTTAGTTGATTATTGTATTTGCTTCTTCTCGCGTAAACTAGGGCGAGCTGCTATCGAGAGGATCGTGAAGGAGCCATCTGAGGAGCTGAAGGTTGGATCAAGGGTAAACGAGCAAGTTAAATTACAAATCGCCATGAGCAAGGTAAGTCACCACACCCTCCTCCATGATCATGTTGATCCTATACTGCAAAATGTTTTGGTTGCAAACAAAATGCATGCTACATTTAAATTGCGTACCTAATTGCTTTAGCCATTCCTTGGAATTGTTTCCCCGTACCTTGATTGCCGTATTATGTTCAGTCCTTAGTCATATAATGATAATGCTTAGTCATGCCTAATTAGTTGTTCGTATATTATGTGCTCATGACAAGTTTAAGGGTAAAGAGGGGATGATTGCCTAGGGTGGGGTAATTATCGATAAGCGGGTGGAGACATGAGCGCCACTCCGCGTATCTCACATAAAAACATTTGCGAAAACCAAAAGCTTAAAGATACAAAACTGATTTCATTAGGGCGACACGGATCGAATTGGGTGGTTCTATGAAAAGGCTAGCACCGACCCTGGTCAATTAAGGACCGAGTCAAGAAGCTATGCAAGAAACGAACAGAGTAGGACCGTATTTCTCATATGGGCATAGACCTGGAAGATTAGGTGACCTGAGTGGGGCGGCACCCCAGTCATGGTTGGTTCTGCACATAGAATGTACGATGATGTGAAGTGTTGTGCTATTGTGATTGAGGGCGCCAAAACCTAAAATGCACCCTAAGTATATATATAGTGTAATGCCTAGATTTCTCGGGTTCTAGGACTCCTTTCACCACTAGCTCGAGATATTGGGTGCTAGGGGTGCATGAGGGCTCATAGTCCTTGGAGCGGGTGCCGCAATGCGAGGGAAACCGAAAGGCCAGGCCGTGACAAGTCTCATGTGTTGGGTGCGTCATAGAGTGTGGGTAAAGCGTACATCCACTGCAGTATGAGTAAAAATAATCTATTCGAATAGCCGTGCTCGCAGTTAAAGGAGCACCGGGACTCGTTATACACGTGACTAGCCTCAGAAGTTTAATCTTGTTTAGACTAGGTTGGGATGATGGTAGGAGGACTCTCCCGGGATGCGGGAAGTTTGAGTTTTGGAAATGGGTTAAAACTGGATGTGAGGGTAAGCCGAACCAAGCGAAGCTTGGCGAGGAGATGACAATTCTCGCTATCAGTTAACAACTTAAACATAACATTGTTTTCAGTCAAAATTGCTAGGTCTAGGGTTTATGAAATGGTTTGTGAAAGTTGCTTTCTGCAAATGAGCCTTGCCACCCTTGAATCCGATATTGCACTAATGCATCTTGTAGTGGTGGCTTGCTAAGTATGTTTGTACTCATTGTTGCTCAATTTACATTTCTAGCAGAAGATCAGGTCAGAAAAGAAGACCTTGCTCGCGTGTCCGCATGCTCAACAGGAGGAATGGAGTGTCAGTTGACACTAGGTCGCAACCCCAGTCAACTGCTTGTGGGCATGTTGTTGGGTCTACTACTAATTTGGTTTCCCGCTACTGTTTATCTGATAAGTCTTGGTCATATCGACCATAATAAAGGTAATTAACCCTTTAGACTTATTTCATTTCGATATATGTTTTGAACTGGCTATGTATGTGTGTACCAACTACTGATCCAAGGATTGGTACAAGGAAACACATAAGGTTTCCAGTTTTCAAAACCGGGGGCCGACATTTGTACTACTATATATTGTGTAAATCTTGTGGAGTACCATTTGTACTCATGTTGCCATTTTTCAGGTGAGGATACCGGTGAGATTGATGTGTCCTACTACTATCCCGCCGAGGGCGGCGAGGGTAGCGAGTAGTTGCAACTTTTCTTTTGCCACGGTCGGTTGCCCTATGGGGTGTTGGCACACCACGGGTTTTATCTTTGTGTTTATGTCTTTTTCTATGACTTCCGCTGCTATATTTTGTGATGTATGAAAGGCTTATGAAGCCCGTTTTGTAATATGTACCTTGCTGCCCCTTTTATCCCTGATTTAGTATTTGTTATGCTATCAATTGCTTGCGACGAAATTACAAGGTTACTCGCTCCTGGGGACTAGCTAAGCATGAGTATGGGCTTTGGAATAATTAAGATAACCGTGGTAAGGCCTTTTAGAGTTCGAGTCCTCCGTGGTATGTAGTTTTTTGATCGTCGCCATTGAGCGGTTGACGAGCAAACTTGGGAAGGACTAGCATGGCTATCCTATCAGTTATGTCCTTTATTCTGAGTCTGGTGCTTCGGATTTATATTATATCTATTGTTAGCGGTGTCAAGTCTACAATGAGGTTATGTGATTATTTTGATTATATGGACCCCACCTAACTAGATAGTTCGCGTTGACATGTGTTAACTATAACGGAAGGTATAAATCATGGGATGCCCATATTATCTAAAAACGTAAACGATTTGCATGTCTGCAATAGCTTAGAATGCATGCATGATGACAATTTAGAGTTGGTACGAGCATGGCATTGTTGAATACTATTGCGGTGCATAGATGGTGGACTGGGATCCCTGATTGCGACTATAAAAAGAGCTCAAAAATAAGGCACCAAGTTTGCCCTAAAGGTTTAAAAATTCTCACATTGACCAGAGAAAAAGAAAGATATTTTTGGTTGATTCTATATACCACTTTAATTAAAACAATAAATAGTAAAAAAAAAGCAGAAAAGGTCCATATCAAATACTACCTCTGTCAAAAAGAGTTGATCTATAACAATTCTAATACAAATTAGAAGTTAGAGAAAAAGATTAAAGAGCCAGTAATCAATAAGAATTTGTATTGTTAGGTGGTCAAGTATAGAGTATCGAAGGATAAGACACATTCAATACTTTATCTTGAGGTAAAGGGCTACAAATCAACTCGATCTTTTGATGATAAATTTTGAACACTAGAAATTAAGTCCTTTTGGGATGGTGGGAGTACCATATAAAAACACAAATATGAAAAGCCAACGATGAACATAAATAATTGGATTTTGAATAAAAAAAACCATAATTATCTATTTTATTTGTATACAAACAAACTATAGAGCCATATTACATTCTTGCCGCTTTGTTGAAGGAAAAGCCGATACACCAAAACAACTAAGGGAGAAAAAATTCTAGCCAATAATATAGATATCAAGGGGTTGACGAGAGAGAAGAGTAGGAGAAGGGGAGATAGATGGAGAGAAATAGGGGCCAGAGTTATTGGAGACAGAGGATTGCAAGCCGCTAGAAACTAACAATTACAGATATATACCATGAGCTCACCTTATATCAAACGGTCATGGATGATAGATTTGATCTTGATTCAAGTGGTTAAGAAGCATGCCTACGAGATGTTTGATTCCATTGTTTTTAACTTTATGATCTAAAATCAACAAAATTTTCTTATATCCCCAAAAAACTTCGCGAGCTCTTGAAGGAAAAAACTAATGGGATGTCATATCCGTAAATAAACTATGCAATATTCTATATAATACGAGAACTTTTTTGCAAACAAGCGGACCAGATGTTGGCTCTCAATCACCCTTGAGTAGAGACTAAATTGTATAAAGTGAGCATCAAATAAGTGAGATTGAGCAAGATATAGACATGCTATTGTTGGCCGAACAAGATAAATTCTTATAGTGTGTGATTATGTGAATAAATAGATATACACATTATCAACTTACAAATATGTGAATATTTATTACAATTTTGAGAAATATTATTAAATACTAAAACTTTTAAAACAAATCTAGCTGTGCAAATGCATGGACTACCCTGCTTAGTTCATTTTAAATTCTGAATTTGATCAAAACCAACTCAAAATTTTGGGAAGTTTGCATGTGTCAGATGCTAGCTATCGATGTTTTACACCAGCAATAGAACTATAGGGCTACTCGGCAAGGAAAAACTCAATGGATTGCAGAGGAACTCAAAGAGATTTATACTGGTTCAGGCCCTCGGTGTGAGGTAATACCCTACGTCCAGTTGTGGTGTTAGTCCTCTGAGGTATTTGTCAATTGATGATCTGGTGATCTCATCCGCCCCTTGAGGGGCGCCCTGCCTCCCCTTATATACTGGGCGACATGGGTATATGATAAGGATCCCAGCCGGATACGGCCAAGAGATTTCCCTCTTAGAGATAGAAACTTATCCGACTAAGACTGTTTTCCTTATCATACAAGGTAAAGCTTGCCGGGTGCTATCTTATCTCTAATTACATGATTCGGCCCATCCTCTATCCTAGTGGCCCATATGCTGGTGGTGAGGTACCCGGGGCCCATGGCCTCCACAGTAGCCCCTAAGACCTTCATAGTTGAGTCACAGCTGATGCCGAGTGCTCATCCTCTACGGTGAAGATTGCCCGAGTGCGATGCTCCCGAGTACTCTTTGTCCGAGTGAGTCTTCTTCCCGAGTCCTGCTTCATGTTAGCTAGCAACGAGGCTATGAAGGGCTTCATGTAGATATATAAATAGTGTGCGCCGAATAGGCGCACCTATTAGGTGTAGCCCCCGACTTTGTGCTTAATTATGAAGACAATTAAACATAAAGTCAAAGATCTTTAATCTGATAGTCTTTCCCGAGTAGTATACTACTGGTATATGAGACTCTTCGGTATCATATCAACCGGAATTTAATTTATAGTCTTGCCGAGTAGGGAACTACTCGTATGTAGGACTCTTCAACTTCATGTCAGTCAGAATATGTGTTTATAGTCTTGCCGAGTAGGATGCTACTCGTATATGGGACTCTTCAGCTTCATGTCAGCTGGAAAGGGGGTTTATAGTCTTTCCTAAGTGGCGTCCCACCCAGAAGCTAGACTCCTCCGCATCATATCAGCGGGAATGAGAAATTTATAGTCTCTCCCGAGTAGTGCACTACTCGAAAGTTAGGCTCTTCAGTGTCATATCGGCTGGAATGATGCTGCTCATGGCAACTGATGGCCACACATGTAGGCCGAATACCACTTTATGAAAGTAAATCCATGGCGTGGTCAGGTGTACTCGAGAAACATACCTACATCCTCAATTTTAATGAAGACCAGCTTGTGATCCGTGTAAGGATATATCCTCGAGACCTGGTGGATAAAACAGATACCCAAACATATACGTTTAGCAATAAGGCTCTTATGAAGCATATCTGTTTACCTCATCGGCTCCTGTTGGTAGCACCAGCGCTATAATTCTAATTCAGCCTGCGGGAGGCCCACATGGAGCATGCTACTGTAGGAACTCATGTCTTAGTGGCCCAGTGCTGACTGTGTAGGCCCAAGCCCATTTAGTCGGCATTGGCTCCATAAAAAATGGGGGGAGAGAAAAAGATTCCTTCATCTTCCCCAAATTAGCCAATCATTTCGTCTTCCGCTTCCGCGCCCAACTTTTCGCCTCCTGCTCGGCTAGGGTTAGCTGCTGCTGTTGTTCCCTGTTTGAACTCAGGCGGTTCTAGTCCTCCTCGCCTGTTCCAAGCCCCGAATCGCTTTCCCCTCAAATCTCTCCACCCCCAACCATGCCGAGAGCTTCGGATCTTGCGGGTGCGCCGGGGAACGCCTGCCTGACGTCGGATTGCGGTTTGGTGAAACTGAAGCTGATGGAGAGTCAATTGAAGTTGCCCAGCCAGGGGGTGATCTGCTGGCAGCCGGCTAAGGGTGAGTTGGTCCCAAATCCCCAATCTGGCGAAACAGTAGTTTTTGCCTCTTTTTTCGATCGGGGTTTGTGCCTTCCCTCTTCTGATTTCTTCCATCGCATCCTTGACTTCTATGGGTTGGAGTTGGTGAATTTGAATCCCAACTCGATTCTTCAAATCTCCATATTTGTTACTCTCTGTGAGTGCTTTTTGGGTGTGAAATCCCATTTTAATTTCTTTAGGCATCTGTTCCACATCAAACCCCAACTCTCCAAGAGTAATATCAGTGTGATTGGAGGGGCTGGTCTCCAGCTGAGGAGTGATAGGAAGAAGTCGTATCTTGATCTCCCCTTGAAATCTTCCTTGAAAGGCTGGCACAAGGAGTGGTTCTATTGTGCAGATCTGGCTCCTTCCTTGTGTCCGTTCACCGGCTTGCCACCGGTAGTTTTACCAAATTGGTCAGTAGACCCAACCTTTGAGGAGATGGGCCAAGTGCATCAATTGCTGGAGAAATCGGATAAGCTTAAAGAAGCTTGCCTGACCGGGCCTTGGGTGGCGCGGCGTTTCCTGACTCGGCGCATCCAGCCGCTGAAGCTGAGGAGCGTGTTCGGCTGGGATTTCCAAGGCAAACTTGATCTTGACCGAGTAAGCCACGAGTTGGCCGACAAGTTCAAGGTAACCGAGACCCTGTTTGGTTACTTCTCCGAAGGGGTGATCAAGACTAAGGACGATAAACGCCGGATTGCTGCTTACAGCTTCCTTAGGCGTCGCCCCAAGGTAATCTTTGTCCCTCATCTGTGACGAATGCCTTTGGGCTTGTATCTGTGATTGCCCAGCCTTATGTGGTATATATTATTGAATCTTCTATAGGAATGCAAGGAATTTGATGAGGACTCCCACCCGTTGTCGACCGTTAAATCGAAGAAGAGGCCGAGGAGCCCTGCTGCTGCCCAACCCGACTCCAAGAGAGCAGGGAAAAAGCCCGTTCTATATCGGGGCGAGGAGGCCATTACGCCGCGTGTCGTGGTAGGAGGGCTGAAGATAAAGGACACCATCACCGCGACACCCAGGCGATCAAGTCCTAGGTTGAGACCAGTAGGGCCGAGCTCAACATTGCCGAGCTCGGCAAAAGCACCGCCGAGTAGCCGGCCCGAGCGGACGCCACCAAGCAGACGGATGCCTGAGTCGGACACGCTACCAACAGGGCCGCCTCCAGTTGCCACGCCGCCGCCGACTGCTTCACCGACTAGGCCGACAACCGGGCATAGCGCCCTGCCGGGACCTGGATCACCCGGCGGGAAACTCAAGTTCTCCAAGAGGTAAGCTGCTCTGGGTCTTCTGAGATTCTTACCTGTTGAAGTAGTATATTGATGTCTGTCTTGCGATGCAGGAAGCGTGCCGACATCGATCTCAAGGAGACCACTCCGACCGCTCCCCTTGAAGAGCCTGCCCCAGCCGAGCCGACGCCCACGAGTGCACCCGCTGAGCCGGAGGCCAGCCTAGTCACGGAGACTGAGGTGGTCCCGACTAAGGGGCCACTGTTGCCGCCCAACCAAGAGGCAGTTACTGAGGTTGCTGCCCCAGCCCCTGAGTCGCCGCCCGCTGCAGAGGCTGTTGCTGGAGCCCCGGAGTTGATCCCCGAGGCCGCGGGGCACGCCGGCGTGGGGGCTAGGACCCCATCGCCGTCGTGGTCGTCGTCGTCATCGTCGCCACCGCCAGAGATCCCGAACCTTCCTCGGATTGAAGCCCCTCCGCGTAGGCTGCCCCGGACATTCACCTGGACGGCGCCTGATGGAACCGTGAAGAGGTTCAGGCTTAATGAGGCCGCGACAAGAAGGGAACGCGAAAGCTTGCTCCGCGCTGCCATTGCTAGGTCCGAGGGGGTTCGGGTATGATCCTTGTGATAGAGTCTTGATGGTCTTCCTATTCTGATGTCTTGACTCCATTTTTGACTTATTCTCTCCCTGAGCAGAAGCTTATTGACCACAATGAGGAGATGACCGAGATCCTGGTCGAAATGGCCCCCCATCTCGCGGAATTAAAGCAGCTCCGGGCGTTGAATGCCGAGATGGAGGAGCGCCATGCGGGGAGAGTAGCCTGGCTGAAGGATGCTGCCAACCAGCTCAGGGATGAGACTTGGGCCCAAGCCGGGAAGATTAGAGGTAAATCCCTTGGATGCCTCCTCCTGACTGAACCCTTGATGTATTTCTCCAACTGCGTTGTTCCCAACTGCCCAGTTGTGTCTTGGCCGCAAGGTTGAGTCCTTGACTAATCTGTCGTGCAGCCCTCGAAGCCGAGTTGAAGACCCGAACAGAGAGGGAAGCCCAGCTGAAGGAGGCCGAAGAAGCCAAGGCCGAGCTTGAGAAGGTCAAGGCCGACCTGACAAGGGCCAACGCCGAGCTCGAACGGGAGAAGGCCGAGTTAAAAGAGGCCACCATCAAGCTCGGCAAAGAAAAAGCTGGACTGGAGAAGACCGTGGCCGAGTGGGAGGCCGACTACATGAGTAAGTCCCCGTTTCGACGATGATCTTAACTAATCCTTTAATTCCATCTGCAGCCGAGCCTAACAAGTTTACTTGTCGGTGGACCCGGGCAGACCTCAGAGCCAATGCCCAGGCCCAACATCGGTTTTACACAAAGGAGATAAGGGTTATCACGGAGTCACGGGAGGCCCTCGTCGGGTCCGTGAAAGGGCTCCTTAATCTGATGGATCCCAGCCCTGTGGGAACCAGCTGCAGCCGAATCCCCCAAGTGGAGGCGCGTCTTGGGGATGCACCGAGTGCCCTAAAGAGGTACTCGGATAAGCATGTTATTGCCGGCGTGGCCCAGACCCTGGCGATGATCAAATCAATCTACCCAAGGGCTGACATCGAAGCCATCGGGGAGGGGTTCGCCGAGGAGACAATGCTCGAGGAGGCGCTGGAGCTGATAGCCCAGGCGAGGCCGACTGCTGAGGTAATCACCCGAGACCTGGGTCTGTAAGAGCAACATATCATGTAGTCAGTATGTATAAACTTTTGTGGAAAACATGTGTAAATACATGTGTAATGCCGCCAAGCTTTGGATTACTACTCAATTGTCATTAGCTTTACTCGACTGTGTAGTTTACGCCGAGTTAGTCTGTCGGAACTTAATAAAATAGTTCGCTGTAAGAAACTGTACTCGGGCAAACGCAAGTCGTAGTAAGGCTTCATAACTGGAGTAAGACAAGCTCGTATGTTATTGACAAAACACATATATACCTGCAGCCCCCGACTCACTACTCAGTTGATACAAGCAGCGTAGTGAGTCAGAAACTGTACACATGAGAAATTATAAAGCTCAAGTATAGAAAGGACGTAGTTGTTCTATATTCCATGAGTTGCTGACAAGGGCACCATCTTCGGTCTTCAGTCGGTAGGTGTTAACGCCAAAATTTGGTACGGTTCTTTATCAGATTCGGTTAAGGGAGAAATCACAGTCAATTAGCGGGGATTAATCAAGAGGAAGCCGAGTTTAGGAAAGGATCGTAAAGACCACGGGAAGGCAGTTAATATCTTATCTGTAAATTAGGTAGAGATGATAATTTTTAGGAAACCTGATCTCGTGTCCGATCAGGGCTTGTTAATTTTCCTTTTATAGCTAGGAAACTCATGTTTCGTATCCGATCAGGACTGTATCAACTCGAGGTATAAATACGTATGCCCGGGGACCATGTAAATATCAAAAAGATCAATACAACTTCGGCGCATCGCCACCCTTTTTGACGGGTTCTTGCTTCTCGAGCCGGGTTGCATCGATTAAGTTCGACCTCCTGCGAGAGGGTAAGTCTCGTTACCCCGACTATCGTATCGGCTAGGACTTCCTCGGTTAGGTCCGATATTCTAGCCGGTCTACGGTAGTCGGCTTACCACGATATATCTGTTCTGTCTACGGCTGCATCAATTAGGTTTGACCTCATAGTCCGAGTAGATATATCACATCACGTGTGCATAGATTTATCGGCTTACTGGGTGTAATTTATCATCAGTTTGTGCTGCATCGGTTAGGTCCGACCTACTAAACTGCTAGCGATAAATTATTCCTGCTAGGTTGATAGATTTTATGCAAGCATCTTATCGGGATGTATAGCCGATAAGTTATCCTATTTTACATCACGATTGCATTAGATCTATCGGCTCATCGAGGTTCTTTTATCGTTATTAATCTGTGCTGCATCAGTTAAGTTTGAACTACTAGATTGATAATAATAGATTTATCCTTGTTAAGCCGATGGATGTTTATGCAATGTTTTATCAGAGTGCCTAGCCGATAAGTTATCTGTTATTAAATACAACCGATTGCATTATTTTTATTTTATTTACATTATCATCGGTTTTCCAGCCGATGCATATGCTCTATCAGCAGTCAGCTAGTTTATTATTTCATTATATTATCATCAACTTATCGTAGTTATCTTTTTATGCCATCATCGGCTTCCAGTCGATGTATAAGTGCTATAGTCCATATCGGCTATCGGCGGATGAAACGAGTTCAAATCGGCTTCCAGCCGATTGGCTCACTGGTCTAATATTTTCTCTCCTTGTCAATTGAAGGGTCAAATTGACTGGCACGCCTACGAACCTCAAATTTAGGACCTGCACTGGAGTTAAGAAAATCTCCCAGGCCTTCACGTGTCTAGTGCATCGAACCATATCATCGGCTCGTTCCCAACGCTGCCGGTGATTTTCGGTATCAACACGTTTTTGGCACGCCCGGTGGGACACGGAATTTTAACATGGCCGGGAAAGAGATCAAAACAGACAACGTGATTCTGGTCAACATGGAAGATCTAACAGACGAGCAAAGACAGCAAGTTGAGCAGAATATGGCCAATTTTCAGAAGCTCTGTTTGGAATCTTTTGGCATGACGCGACAAGGGCCGATTCAAAAATCTCAGTTTCCAAAACCAGTTCTAGTCGGAGAATCGAGCCGTACACCACCTGAAAGTCCACCGAAACCCTTACAAGAGATGGTAAATGAAGCGGTGCATCACGCGCTTATCAATCAATCAGGAATATTGGTGAACACGCTATATAACCTTATCAAGAAGGCGGTGGATGGATCAATTGCTCAAGTGCCCAATCGGGGTCCTGTTTACCTCCCACCAAAGATGGAGCCAAATCAAGTCACTTTTGGCACCAGAAAAGATATACTGAAAAACTTGTTTTCGCAGAACCAGGCTGGGGGGCAACAAGATATTCCTGCGGGATACCATCAAACGGCTTATTATGGGGGATATCAACAAAATTATCCAGGAGGTATTGCCGATTCAGGTAATTATCAGAGAGAATATCCTAGGCAGAATCGGTTACCAACTCCACCTATACAGTATCAACAGGAAAACCCAAGGGAGGAGGATTTATCGACAAGGGTTGTAGAGCTAGTAAGGGAACAGTTTGGGATAAAACCAAAAGAGCAAACATTTATGTATCGGCATCCATATCCCGAGTGGTTTGACAAAGTTCCATTGCCACACCGATACAGAGTCCCAGATTTTTCTAAGTTCTCAGGACAAGACAGCATATTTACAGTTGAGCATATTAGCTGATTCTTGGCATAGTGTGGAGAGGCATCGGCTGAGGAGGCTCTAAGGGTTAGATTTTTCCCCTTGTCATTGTCCGGATCGGCCTTTACATGGTTCTCTTCTTTACCACCAAATTCAGTCCGAGGATTGGCCGATCTGGAAAAACAATTTCACAAATACTTTTTTGCTGGGATCCACGAGATGAGGCTGACAGACTTAACATCGATTAAACAAAGGCCAGACGAAACAATACCGGAATACGTTCAGCGTTTTCGGGACGTTAGAAACCGATGTTATAGTTTGAATCTAAGCGACGGACATCTAGCCGAGTTGGCTTTCTAGGGCCTCTTGGCTCCAATTAAAGAGAGGTTTTTATCACAGGAGTTCGGAAGTCTGGCGCACCTGGTACAGAAGGTATCGGCTCATGAAAGCCAGTTTCAAGAAGCGAAAAAGGAGAAGTTTCAGAGGAGGGTTGCTCAGGTGCAAGCTTATTCATCGGACTCAGATGATGATGGATCCGATGTTGAAGTTGGATTGGCGGAATGGGCTAGAAATAAGAAATCGGTATCATGCCCGTGGGTGAAGGATATCGGCAAGGAGGAACGATACGACTTTGACATCAATAAAGCCGATAAAATCTTCGATCTGTTACTGCAGGAGAAACAGATACAACTTCCGCCAAATCATGTAATTCCTTTAGCCGAAGAACTGAAGAGGAAGAGATATTGCAAGTGGCACAACACGATATTGCACCACACCAATGAGTGCAAAGTTTTTCGGCAACAAATTCAATCAGCTGTCGAACAGGGAAGGATCAAGTTTGAGGACAAAAAACCGATGAAGATCGATGGACATCCGTTCCCCATGAATATGGTTTATGCGGGATCATCGATGAATCAAGCCGATGAAGGAAGATATCGGGAATTTTGAAGATCTAGAATTACTTCATCGCAGCTGGTGGATAAATATTCAAGGCACGAAGAGGAACAGCGGGCTTCGTCATACGAGGAGAGATATAATCCACATTGGGATTGCCCGTTCTTTCAATTTTGCTAGGAACGAGGGATAAGATTGCCGTCGATCAGAGATTGTCTTGAATGCGATGTTACTAGATCTTGGATTTTTGAGCATGAAGGATTTTCGCGAGATCGGCCGCTTGAAAGAAGAGCATCGGTACATAGCCGATTAGGGCCGATCCATGAAGAGTTTTTTTGAAGAAAACGATGGAGAGGGATTACATGAAGAACAGCAAATCTAGAATCCTCAGTGGTGTCCTGGTGGAATATTTACAAAGAATCAGAAAAGAAGGGCATAGTGGCTATGGCATAAAGAGCAACAGGAAGAACAACGGCGAGATCACAAGGAAGCCGATCATCGTCACAAGAGGACTAAGCGAGTATGGCGTGTGAAGAAAAGTGATGATGAGGTTGATCCATCGGCTCCAGTAAACATGGTCTTCTTTTTGCTTCGGGAGTATAGAGCTTGTTCATCCGATGAGGAAGGCAATGAAGAGGATTTTGCTCAGTTAACGCTGCAACCTGATCAAGCTATATTTGATAAGCCTGAAGAATCAAGGCATCGGCATTTGAAACCATTATATATCAAGGGTTATGTGAATGGGAAGCCGATGACGAAGATGCTAGTCGATGGGGGGGCAGCCGTTAATCTAATGCCGTATGCTACGTATCGGAAGTTGGGGAAAACCGCTGAAGATTTGATCAAGACGAATATGGTGTTAAAAGATTTTGGCGGGAATCCATCAGAGACGAAAGGCGTGTTGAACGTGGAATTAACAGTGGGAAACAAAACATTGCCTACCACGTTTTTTGTTATCGATGGAAAAGGATCATATAGTCTACTCCTTGGCAGGGATTGGATACACGCAAACTGTTGCGTGCCCTCGATGATGCATCAAAGTCTAATACAGTGGCAAGGAGACCAAGTTGAGGTAATCCTAGCAGATCAATCAACCAACGTTGCAATGACCGATTTGCCGGTCTGGGAGGCCGATGGTGTTGATTGTTTGTCTAGAAAAGTGTGGGAAGGGGATTATCTTAAGGTCACCAGTCAAGGGATACAGCCGATTCGGCAAGTCGGCTTAGAATTGTTGCTCTGATGGGCACTATTGAAGATTTTGAGGGGAAGTTGGGACAAGGATTTACGTCGGCCGATGATTTGGAAGAAATTGACATAGGACCAGGAGATAGGCCAAGGCCGACGTACATAAGTAAAAAATTGTGTCCTGAATTCTGAGAAGAATTGATAACATTGTTAAAAGAGTATCGGGATTGTTTTGCTTGGGAATATCATGAAATGCCAGGGTTAAGCTAATCAATTGTTGAACATCGGCTTCCTATTAAACCAGGATATCGGCCGTTTAAACAGGCTCCGAGGAGGTTTAAAGCGCAGTTGTATGAGCCAATCAAAGCAGAAATCACAAGGTTATATGATGCAAAGTTTATAAGGCCATGCCGATATGCTAAGTGGGTTTCTAATATCGTCCCGATGGAAAAGAAAAATGGAAAATTAAGAATATGTATCGATTTCCGGGATTTGAATAAAGCTACCCCCAAGGATGAGTACCCAATGCCGATAGCAGATTTGTTGGTGGATGCAGCATCGGGCCACAAGATTATTAGCTTCATGGATGGCAATGCAGGATACAACCAGATTTTTATGGTAGAAGAAGACATTCATAAGACTGCATTTTGATGTCCTGGAGCTATCGGCTTATATGAGTGGGTGGTAATGACGTTTGGATTAAAAAGTGCCGGTGCGACATATTAGAGGACGATGAATTATATATTTCATGATCTCATCGGCTTATTAGTGGAAATTTACATCGACGATATGGTGGTTAAATCCAAGAGTGATGAAAGCCATACAGCCGATTTGCGAAAAGTGCTAGAAAGGGCAAAGAAATACAGATTAAGGATGAATCCCAATAAATGCGCTTTTGGTGTATCGGCTAGGTAGTTTTTAGGGTTTATAGTTCATGAGCGAGGAATTGAAGTTAGTCAACGGAGCATCAGAGCCATCAAGAATACAGAGCCACCAAGTAATAAGACGGAGCTACAGTCATTGATCGGCAAGATTAATTTTGTAAGGAGATTCATATCAAATTTGTCAGGGAGGATTGAGCCTTTTACTCCATTGTTGAAGTTGAAAGCCGATCAAGAATTTATGTAGGGGGCAGAACAGCAGAAGGCATTTGATGAGATTAAGAGTTATTTAAGCTCCCCACCTTTTTTGATTCCGCCGCAGAAAGGAGTGCCATTCACGTTATACTTATCGGCCGATAAAAAATCCATCGGGTCTGTCGGCGAAACGGGAATGGGGGTCCCACATTCTCCGGGGACGCGTGGATCTTCGGCCACATCAGCTCCTCCGGGGCCACATTCTGCACCGGCGACAGCCGGCTACAGCCTCCTTCCGGTCAAGTACCGGGGGCCGAGGACATCCCCGGTCCCGGGTCTCGCCCCCGTGCCTGGGGCCTCGGCTTCGGTTCCGGGGCGAGCCCCCGGGACACATGTCTGGGACTTCCCGGGCCCGGGTCTCGCTCCCGGGCCCGGGGCCCACAGCTCCCTTCCCGGGGCACACCCCCAGGACACATCACTGGGATTTCCCGGGCCCGGGTCTCGCGCCCCGGTCCCGAGACGCTCCATGGTCGGGCCCCGGGTCTCATCCCCGGTTCCGGGAAGCTCCGTGCCCAGGCCCCGGGTCTCGTCCCCGGGCCCGAGGCTCACAGGCTTGGCCTCGGGGCACACCGGGACGTTCCCGGGCCCCGGGTCTCGCCCCCCGTCCCGGGACTCACAGGCTCGGTCTCGGGGCACGTTACAGAGACATCCCTGGTCCCGGGTGCCGCTCCCCGAGCCTGGGACTCACATTTTCCATCCCCGAGGGACTCGGTGCCTTGTGCGCGCGGAGGGCTCGATGAGCTCTCCTCCCCGGGCATGAGGCCGACTTGAGCGGATCAACTCCCCAACTACCCGCATTAATGGTGAGGCGACGGGGCGCCTCCCGCCTGTCTCCCGGTCGGACAAGCGTGCACCGTCATGATGGCCTTCCGTGGGCCCCCTCCTAGTGCCGTCAGGGAACTTTCGGCTGAGAGGGCCTCAATTCTCCACACTCTGGCAGCGGAGGCACGCGCTGTCACATCTCCATACTCCAGCCGCCCACAGCAGCCCGGCAACATGCCGACCAGACAAGCAGCCAAGCCAGGCGGCGATTAGATGTCCCTCCGGCTCGGCGCAGCAGGCGGCCGCGTGCGTGCGACAATACAAATCGTAGCTAGCTCTCTCTCTCTCTCTCTCTCTCTCTCTCTCAGCATGTATACCAGGCACTGTGGACTCCCCTTGCATGATAAAAGGAGGATCCGAGCCTGCGGCAAAAGGACTTCGGCTGGGAGAGGACTTCTTCTTCTTCTGGACTGACGGCTTCTCCTGGTGGAGGTCTTGGTCTTCTACCTCAGCTTGAGTTAGTCTGCTTCTTCTCTGAGTCCGGCTCCCGGTAGAGCGGCCGGGGCAGAAGGACTCCTTGTAAGAGCAACCCACATTCATCTCCACATAGCAAAACACACACAGGAGTAGGGTATTACGCCTCCGTGCGGCCCGAACCTGTCTACGTCCTCCTGTCTCCCTTGCGTGCCATTCTCTCCGCCGATCATCTCCCAGACGCCGCTGCCGTCCTGTGAACAAACTCCCCTGGCCGAACTCAAAAGGGGGGTCTCCAGACTCCCCGCGGTTGGAGTTTCCTTCTCTGACAGCTGGCGCGCCAGGTAGGGGTCGAACCTACGGCCTTCTGCTTAGGAAACAGAAGCTGAGAACTCTAAATCTCAGCGCTGGCCAGGGCCCCCATGAATATACACTTTACTAAGCAACATTTTTAATATCCTTCCCGGTCTCGTGCCTTTCGTCTTTTTCTGTGTGTTGCGTTCGTGGCAGTCTCACCCCCTGGGGGCATAATCGGGCCGCGCCCATACGGCGGCTGGGTTTTGCGCATAATCATCAGTTCCCTACCAACGGGCTACCGTGTCCCCACGTGCTAGTCCCGGGGCATTGTCGAGCCCACACGACCGTGGTGGCGCCCCTCTGCGCGGTGCACTGGGTCCCAGCGGCTCCGGTGCCCCCGATGGCTAGCCCCGGGATCGGTTTTTCTAGAGGTAGGGGGTGAAATGCTTATGCGTGATCTTTTCCTCCGCATGGTCGCGACCGCGAGGACGCCTTTGGGAGGCGGTCGACGCCACGATTCGTAGCATGGAATGGACAAAGGAACGAGCCAAGTACTCTCACAATTCACTGTGTGCAGGTTAGACCCTTCCCCGGCAGGCTTAAGTAGGGTGCTCGGGTCAGCACCCCGGTAACGTGCCCCGGGACCGGGAACATCCCCGGGACCCGGGGCCCGAGGGGAATGCGCCCGGGGAAGGCGTTTCCGGGCCCGGACAGTGCTTGGGCCCATCCCAGATTCACATCCGGCGCCGGCTCTCGGCCCGGGGGCTGGCAACGCTCCTGGCCTCGGGATTGTGCTCACGGAGCCACACCACCCTTTTCAACATCCAGATACGAAATCTTATCCGACTTTAAACATTGCTCAGTTTGTATTCTTCCCCCGTTTGTATGGCCTTGTGTTTCGTTCTCCTCGGCCCCGGGGGCAAAGCGGAATCTGCCAGTACCTGGCGACCCCGTGCCCGGTCAAGGTCGGTTCCCAAGAGGCTCCCGGTGAGTCAAAAGGTACGAACTCAGCACTTTGGCCATACCTAACCCACGCGGGGCTCTTTTCGCATGTTCTCTCTTCCAGCAGCCTTTTCCCGCGGCCTCGCTGCGCTCCCCGGGTCAGCAGCGCTCGGGGGCATGGAGGGCCCCCAGGCCCCGAAGGCGGCCACGGGTGGTGTCAGAAGGGAATTGACGTCTCCCTCGGACTCCTCATCAGACATCGGCTCCACAAGGTGCTCGCCACGGTCGAGGAACCCTGCCTCCATTGCAGCGGTCACGGCCACGGCTTTCCGCGCCTCCTCGCGAACCACCACGGCTTCCTCAACATTTTCACAACCAGATGGGGCGCAATTACCCGGACAGCATCGCCTTGGCGAAGTGCGAGTCCGGGGAAGTCGTCCCGATTCATCCCATATTTCCAGCCCGGGCCCCCGGGTCCCGGGCCCATATCTGTTCCCGGCAAACAAGTCCAGTAAGCGCAGCAAGTCGCCAAGCTCCACCAGCTTACAACGAACCAGGTGAACCCCGCGTCCCCTCGTTTCTTCATGACGTGGCCCTGTTCCTGCCCGAAGTGGATCCCGGCCGTGCAACAGGGCCAGGGGCCACTGTCGGCAAAACGGGAATGGGGGTCCCACATTCTCCAGGGACACGTGGATCTTCGGCCACATCAGCTCCTCCAGGGCCACATTCTGCACCGGCGATGGCCGGCTACAGCCTCCTTCCGATCAAGTACCGGGGGCCGAGGACATCCCCGGTCCCGGGTCTCGCCCCCGTGCCCGGGGCCTTGGCTTCGGTTCCGGGGCGCGCCCCCGGGACACATATCTAGGACTTCCCGGGCCCGAGTCTCCCTCCCGAGCCTAGGGCCCACAGCTCCCTTCCCGGGGCACGCCCCCCGCATCACTGGGATTTCCCAGGCCTGGGTCTCGCGCCCCGGTCTCGGGACGCTCCATGGTCGGGCCCCGGGTCTTGCTTCCCGGTCCCGGGACCACAGGCTCCATGCCCGGGCCCCGGGTCTCGTCCCTAGGCTCGGGGCTCACAGGCTCGGCCTCGGGGCGCACCGGGACGTTCCCGGGCCCCGAGTCTCGCCCCCCGTCCCGGGACTCACAGGCTCGGTCCCGGGGCACGTTACAGAGACATCCCTGGTCCCGGGCGCCGCTCCCCGGGCCCGGGACTCACATTTTCCGTCCCCGAGGGACTCGGTGCCTCGTGCGCGCGGAGGGCTTGATGAGCTCTCCGCCCCGGGCACGAGGCCGACTTGAGCGGATCAGCTCCCCAACTACCTGCATTAATGGTGAGGCGACGGGGCGCCTCCCGCCTGTCTCCCGGTCAGACATGCGTGCACCGTCATGATGTCCTTCCGTGGGCCCCCTCCCAGTGCCGTCAGGGAACTTTCGGTTGAGAGGGCCTCGATTCTCCACACTCTGGCAGCGGAGGCACGCGCTGTCACATCTCCATACTCCAGCCGCCCACAGCAGCCCGGCAACGTGCCGACCAGACAAGCAGCCAAGCCAGGCGGTGATTAGACGTCCCTCCAGCGCGGCGCGGCAGGCGGCCGCGTGCGTGCGACAATACAAATCGTAGCTAGCTCTCTCTCTCTCTCAGCATGTATACCAGGCACTATGGACTCCCCTTGCACGATAAAAGGAGGATCCGAGCCTGCGGCAAAAGGACTTCGGCTGGGAGAGGACTTCTTCTTCTTCTGGACTGACGGCTTCTCCTAGTGGAGGTCTTGGTCTTCTACCTCAGCTTGAGTTAGTCTACTTCTTCTCCGAGTCCGGCTCCCGGTAGAGCGGCCGGGGCAGAAGGACTCCTTGTAAGAGCAATCCACATTCATCTCCACATAGCAAAACACACACAGGAGTAGGGTACTACGCCTCCGTGCGGCCCGAACCTGTCTACGTCCTCCTGTCTCCCTTGCGTGCCATTCTCTCCGCCGATCATCTCCCAGATGCCACTGTCGTCCTGTGAACAAACTCCCCTGGCCGAACTCAAAAGGGGGGTCTCTAGATTCCCCACGGTTGGAGTTTCCTCCTCCGACAGGGTCTGTTTTAATACAAGAGTTTGAAGGCCAGGAGCGAGTCGTGTTCTATTTAAGCAGAAGGCTTTTGGATGCTGAAACGAGATATCCTACGGTGGAGAAATTATGCCTTTGTTTATATTTCTCATGCACGAAGTTAAGGCATTACATCTTATCGGCTGAGTGCACGGTGGTTTGCAAGGCCGATGTGGTGAAATACATGATGTCGGCTCCAGTCTTAAAAGGGCAAGTTGGTAAATGGATTTTTCCCCTAACAGAGTTCGACTTCAGATATGAATCGGCTAAAGCAATCAAGGGACAAGCAGTGGCCGATTTCATTGTGCAACACAGAGGAGATCATGAAGATTATGTGGAACCGATCCCATGGACTTTGTTTTTTTGATGGATCGGTTTGCAAGCATGGATCTGGTATCGGATTGGTCATTGTATCACCTCGGGGGGCAAGTTTTGAGTTTGCCTTTACAATTAAACCCTATCGGACCAATAATCAGGCAGAATACGAGGCGGTGCTGAAAGGACTTCAACTTTTAAAGGAAATCGGGGCCGATATCGTAGAGATTGTTGGAGATTCTTTATTAGTGATCAAGCAATTATTTGGGGAGTATGAATGCAGGGATGATATTTTAAGATCGTATCATGAAGAGTGCAGAGATTTGTTGAAAGATTTCAGGATGGTATCGATGGATCATATCCCTAGAGAACAGAATTTAGAAGCTAATGATCTTGCACAAATTGCTTCAGGTTATCGGCTGAATAAACAAATTGAGGTTGAAATGGCCGATAGTGATATTTAGAATAAAGCCGATGATTGGAGACAGGAAATAATTGATTATTTACAGAATCCATCGCAATCGGTTTCCAGGAAACTTTGGTATAGAGCTACTAAGTATGTGTTGCTTGATGGGGAATTATATTATCGGACTTTTGAAGGGGTTCTGCTGAGATGCCTAAATTTGGAAGAAGCCAAAGTGGTTATGTGCAAAGTGCATGAGGGCGTTTGTGGAACTCATCAATCGGCTCATAAGATGAAGTGGATATTGAGAAGAGTAGGATATTTTTGGCCGACAACGTTGGAAGATTGCTTCAAATATTATAAAGGGTGTCAAGATTGCCAGAAATTTGGAAATATACAGCGAGCACCAGCATCGGCTATGAATCCTGTCATCAAACCGTGGCCGTTCAGAGGATGGGGAATTGATATGATCGGCCAGGTTTATCCTCCATCAAGTAAAGGACATAAATTCATATTGGCGGCAACAGATTATTTTACAAAATGGGTGGAAGCAGTTCCATTGAAGAAAGTCACGTCTAAGGATGTGATTGAGTTTGTAAAAGAGCATATAATTTATCGGTTTGGAATTCCTCAGACGATAACTACCGATCAGGGATCTATTTTTGTGTCCGATGAGTTTCAACAATTTGCTGCCAGTATGGGAATTAAGTTACTAAATTCATCACCTTATTATGCTCAAGCTAATGGACAGGCAGAAGCTTCGAATAAGAGTCTGATCAAATTAATCAAGCGGAAGATTAATGAATAGAGGCGACGATGGCATACTACATTAGCCGATTCATTATGGGCTTATCGGATGGCATGTCATGGGTCTACTCGGGTACCACCATACCAATTGGTATATGGGCATGAAGCAGTTTTGCCTTGGGAGACTAACATCGGCTCTAGGAGAATTTCTTTGCAAAATCAATTAACAGCCGATGATTATTATAACTTGATGACAGATGAACTCGAGGATTTGGCTCATAATCGGTTAAGGGCGCTAGAAAGGATCAAGGAAAATAAAGCTAAGGCGGCTAGGCATTATAATAAAAAGGTGATGAATAAATCGTTTACTGAAGGAGATCTTGTATGGAAGTTGGTTTTGCCAATCGGGTCTAGAGATAGTAAATTCGGAAAGTAGTCGCCTAATTGGGAAGGGCCCTATCGGATTAATCGTTGTGTACCTGGTAATGCATATGTATTGGAAGATCTTGAGGGAACAGAGTTTGCTAAAGCGCTTAATGGGAAATATCTCAAGTACTATCCTAGCGTTTGGATCAACTCTTGAATCAGTTAGATGCAGCCGATTTCTAAATAGTTCAGAGCAAGAGCCGATGTTGTTACATCGCCTAAAGATAGCCGATATCAATTGATATCGCCTTTAGATCAAACAAATAAAATATTATCAAGTGAAGATGAAGTATGATGAATAAATAACAGAGCTGATTGAGTTATGTTACAACAAAAGGTTAATCGGCATGTTTCAGAGCACCATCAAAGTCATCAATGTTAAGAATTTACAAGAATTTTTGGATTGTTTCAATCGCGCGTAGGCAGATCTGGTCAATCTCACTAATGGTGTGAATATCTTCTTCATCGGAACCCAGGATGGTCTTTAAGTTTTTGCGCCGATGAACAACTTGACACACTGCTGCTGCAACTTTGGCTTCTTGATTTTGTACCGCTTGTGGCAGGCCGATGAGCTGGGATTCTGTTGTTTCGATGTCCTTGTGGATTTTTTCAAGTTCTGCCAGCAAATCGGCTTCCCTTTTCTTCAGTTGGTCTAGTTTGGACTGAAGTTCTTGAGGGGCAGCGGCCATATCGTCAAGCTTTTTCTTTTCTGTTTGAGCTGATAGCCGATCGTTTTGGATATCTTGGACTATTTTCTGTTGATCAGCACGATCGGCTATACGCTGCCTGAGCTTGATGAGTTGGAATTTGTGGGATTCCAGATATGCTGCAGGAGTCAATGTGTCGACGAGCTCTTCGGGCAAATGATGCTCAATTTCTACAAATCTTGCCCAGATCGGCCCGCAGTCTTCCACTAAAGCGTCAATCGGGTTTTCCAGCAGATGGATAATATTCATCAAGTATTCACGCACGTCAGCTGGAAAAGATGGTTTGGTTACTGCGCTGGTGGCTGTTTCTTCATCTGCCTCCAAGTACTTGCCGATGTCAAAGGAGAACAGGTCGACTAAGGACTGCAGATTGACATCGGTAAAAGGATCAGTAAAGAGTTAAAATGAAATATGGATGTAAAGAGATTACTTGAGGCAGAACATCGGCAGCTTGAGCGACATCGGCATCAAGTGGATGAGTGGGTTGTTCTTCAGGATGGCCGATGCCTGGCGGTGAAGTAGTAAGAACGGCCTCAACAACGGTTTGGGGGCTGGATGCTGGAGTTGAAATGGCTGCAGAAGTCATCGGCTCGATGCTTGTAAGGATGTCAGCAGAAGGTTGAGGTTCGGGAGCCGATGACTCGAGCTGAAAATAAGATCGATAATGTAAAGATGGGAAACAGATAATAATATCAAAACTTAGCGCATACCCGCGGAGATGGAGGGGCCGGTGTTGTTTGAATAGCAGATGGCGCCGTGACCACGACATCGGCACTGGTTTTCTGCTTCTTCTTTTGAGGAGGGCGAGACGCCAGCTTCTTGCGTTTTGGTCCTGTCGGCCGTGGCGCCTGGAGAAGAGCCGATGGAGGTGGAGCACCATGCCCTAAGTGTGGATTGGCCAATGGTGGTTGGTATATGATCGGCCGGCCACTGGTGCTTGTTGTCGGTGGCTCCTCGTCGACAGCCTGCAAGATTAGATTATAAGAGATGATCGAAGATGATGATTAAGGCTTGTGGGATGTTACCTCTTCATCGGATTCGACGCAGTTGGCGTTGAGGCGAGAGCAGTAATGGATGGCCAATGAGTTGAACAGGTGTTTCTTCCATTCTGACCACCATCGGGCAAAGAGCTTTGTGTTGGCAGTGCAGATCTCCACGCTGGTGGCGGTGCCCAGAGGTAGGGATTCTGTTAGAGTCCGCATCCAATCATACTCTAAAGCACTGTTGACATTACCCCGGGCCTGAAGTTTGTCAATGAAGAATAGGCCGATGGGAAGTTGACTGAGGCCAACCTGACGGGAACCGACCGATGGATGATAAAATTCCTAGGATGGTTGCGTTCGGCCCTGAGAAAAGCCAGTCGGCAGTAGGCAGGGGGTAATGGCCGATAGAAATATGATCTTGGATTCTTCATCGGCTAGCGCGTCACAAGGATTGAACTTGAAGGGCATCTCAAATGATGTTGCATCGTCATATGCGAACCAAAGTGTGGCATCCCTGGTGAAGCCATAATAAAAACCTTTGAACCATTGGCTGAGTCCGACGGAGGTCATTTTGCCGCCAGGGAGGGCCGATGCAGCTTCGCCCATAGAGATGCATCGGCGATAGATGGGTTCCCGTTCCTCTGTATGATCGGCTGGGAAGTTTAAATTGAGAAAGGAAGTCCTGGAGATTGCCTTGAATGTATAGATGTTGAGCCATAATTGTACAAACCACCAAGGACCCCCAATATGGCCAACTGGCTGGCCGGCCGATAGCTTGACTGACACCTTATGCAGCAGTTGATAAGTGGCACCGAGAAGGTATTGCCCCAAGGGGACTTGTTTTCGATCAGCCAAGCATTCTGCCAGGCACTGCATGTTGGTTGTTGGGCCGAGGGTTGCACCACCAAAAATGAATCGTTCTAACCACAAGTTCAAGAAAGCAACATGTTCCCGATCGTCGACTGGCCCAGTTCCCTTGTTGTGGATTGATATATACTTGGACCAACCGCCGATATTGCTCGTCTGAAGTCGATGAGTAGGCTTAAATTGGAGGTTGAGGGGGTTGATGTAACTTGTGGTGTTGAGGCAGGTGAGCATGGTTACATCCATCAAAGTTGGGATCATCGGACCATGTCCAAATAGGTAAGCATTCAGGGCATCTGACCAAAAGTATGAAGCTGATGCAAGCAGAGGTTCGTTCCTCTCCATCTCAGCCAGGGAAAGGTTTATGCAGTGGCCGATATCTGATTCTTCCCAGAGAGTTTTCTTTGCGGCCGATACTCTGATATACCAGTTCCTCCATCCGGGAAGCTTGCTAGGCCATGACCTGAAACTGTTGGTCCAATCGCTGGCTAGCATAGTGGAGTTCTTGAAAGGGAGACGTTGGGTTTCGGCGTTGAAGAAATCTGTAGGGCCTTCACTACCCATAGGGCCATGATAGAAGAAATTTGGATAATCGGCGGCCGGAATCAAAATTTGGTTTCTAAGGTTCTACAGTAAACAAGAATATGAAGAAGAATGGATGAAGGTTGTGGCAGATTCAATCTATCTAAGTTACAAGGCAGAGAAGGCGATCAGACAAGGAGGTTACCTCTGGGACAGAGATTGCTGAAGCCATTGCGAAAGAAGAAGATGAGCGAAGACCGTTGGTTGAGGAGGAAGATTACAGCGGTTCGCCTGGATCGCCGGAGTTCGTCGAGGTCTCGAAAGAAGCGAGAGGGCTCTGGTGATGTGAAAGCGTAAAGAAAGGAGGCTAGGAAGGCAAAGCGGTTTATGGAGGTATGATGGCCGGGCGGGAATCGAGGCCGTTGGCACTGTTTCAAACATTTAAGGAAAGTGGGCTACCTTGGGCCACCCCGGTGTGGAAAGAATCTAGAAGCCCAGATGGAAGAATTTCGAAGTCTTATGAAAAACTCCGAAATTGGGGGGCATGTGTTAACGCCAAAATTTGGTACGGTTCTTCATCAGATTCGGTTAAGGGAGAAATCACAGTCAATTAATGGGGATTAGTCCAGAGAAAGCCGAGTTTGGGAAAGGATCGTGAAGACCACGAGAAGGCAGTTAATATCTTATCTGTAAATTAGGCAGAGATGATAATTTTTAGGAAACCTGATCTCGTGTCCGATCAGGGCTTGTTAATTTGCCTTTTATAGCTAGGAAACTCCTGTTTCGTATCCGATCAGGACTGTATCAACTCGGGGTATAAATACGTATGCCCGGGGACCATGTAAATATCAAAAAGATCAATACAACTTCGGCGCATCGCCACCCTTTTTGACGGGTTCTTGCTTCTCGAGCCGGGTTGCATCGATTAAGTTCGACCTCCTGCGAGAGGGTAAGTCTCGTTACCCCGACTATCGTATCGGCTAGGACTTCCTCGGTTAGATCCAATATTCTAGCCGGTCTACGGTAGTCGGCTTACCACTATATATCTGTTCTGTCTATGGCTGCATCACTTAGGTTTGACCTCATAGTCCGAGTAGATATATCACATCACATGTGCATAGATTCATCGGCTTACTAGGTGTAATTTATCATCAGTTTGTGCTGCATCGGTTAGGTCCAACCTACTAAACTGCTAGCGATAAATTATTCCTGCTAGGTTGATAGATTTTATGCAAGCGTCTTATCGGGATGTATAGCCGATAAGTTATCCTATTTTACATCACGATTGCATTAGATCTATCGGCTCATCGAGGTTCTTTTATCGTTATTAATCTGTGCTGCATTAGTTAAGTTTGAACTACTAGATTGATAATAATAGATTTATCCTTGTTTAGCCGATGGATGTTTATGCAATATTTTATTGGAGTGCCTAGCCGATAAGTTATCTGTTATTAAATACAGCCGATTGCATTATTTTTATTTTATTTACATTATCATCGGTTTTCCAGCCGATGCATATGCTCTATCAGCAGTCAGCTAGTTTATTATTTCATTATATTATCATCAACTTATCGCAGTTATCTTTTTATGCCATCATCGGCTTCCAGTCGATGTATAAGTGCTATAGTCCATATCGGCTATCGGCCGATGAAACGAGTCCAAATCGGCTTCCAGCCGATTGGCTCACTGGTCTAATATTTTCTATCTCCTTGTCAATTGCAGGGTCAAATTGACTGGCACGCCTACGAACCTCAAATTTAGGACCTGCACTGGAGTTAAGCAAATCTCCCAGGCCTTCGCGTGTCTAGTGCATCGAACCATATCATCAGCTCGTTCCCAACGCTGCCGGTGATTTTCGGTGTCAACAGTAGGCGCCTGGCCACGTGACCTCGGCTATAATGAACGGCCCTTCCCAGATTGGGGATAATTTGTGCCTGTCTTTGATGGTTTGTATTTTCCTCAAGACGAGATCCCCAACCAAAAAGGCGCGGCCACGGACATTGCGATTGTGGTAGCGACGCAGGCCTTGAAGATACCTTATCGACTGGATTGTTGCGATGTACCTTGCTTCTTCCAACTGATCTAGCTCGACCAATCGGGTATTGTTTGAGACGTCTTCTGAGTAAGCCCGGACTCGTGGAGAGCCAAACCGTAACTCTGTCGGTAGCATAGCCTCAGCACCGTAGACAAGAAAGAAAGGGGATTGCCCTGTTGCCCGACTAACCATGGTTCTGAGAGACCAGAGAACAGATGGGAGTTCTTGTACCCATCAGCCCGCGTATGGTTGTAGTCGGTCGAATATTCTGGCCTTGATGCCTTGTAAGACCATGCCGTTGGCTCATTCGACTTGCCCGTTGCTCCGCGGGTGTGCCACATATGCATAGCAGATCTTGATGCCAAAATCTTCGTGGAAGTCTTGGAATACGCCGCCCATGAACTGAGTACCGTTGTCGGTAATGATGCGGTTAGGAACCCCAAATCTGTATAGTATACTCATGATGAAGTCCTTTGCTTGTGCCGCTGTTATAGTTGCAACGGGTTTTGCCTCAATCCACTTGGTGAATTTATCCACTGCGACGAATAGATGTGTGAACCCTCCTGGCGCTTTCTTGAAAGGCCCGACCATGTCGAACCCCCATACTACGAATGGCCAAGAAATAGGGATAGTTTGGAGTTCTTGGGCTAGGAGATTTGTTTGACTTGCGTAGAACTGGCAACCCTCGCACTTGCGAACAATTTCTTTTGCGTCTGTTACTACTGTGGGCCAAAAAAATCCCTGCCGATAGGCCTTTCCGACTAACGTCCTAGATGCGGCATGGTTGCCACATATGCCCAAGTGGATCGACTGCAGGATCTGCTTGCCCTCCTCAGTGGTGACACAACGCATGAGGACACCGGATGCGCTCCTTCGGTACAGGTCTTCTCCGACTAGTAGGAAGCTTTTGCTTCGACGCTTGATCTGCTCGACTTGACTGCGATCTTCTGGGAGTTCGTCGTCCAGGAGAAATTTGATAACAGGAGTCCGCCAGTCTTGACATATGTGCAGCACCTCGTCGGTAGCCGGGGTAGGTTCGCCTCTCAACTGCTCCGGTGCCAGTTTCTTCTTGACTGATGGCTCCATAAGTTGCTCGACAAAAATCCCTGTCGGGACCGCCTCTCATTTGGATCCCATATTTGCCAATTCGTCTTCCGCGTCGTTGTATTGGCGTAGGACATGTGTTATCTCCAGCCCGTCGAACTTGTTTTCCAGCTTGCGGACCTCCTGACAGTATGTCGCCATGGTATCATCGAGACAAATCCAGTCTTTCATGACTTGGTTCACCACGAGTTGAGAATCCCCGCGCACAACCAGTCGACGTATGCCGAGTGATATAGCAATCCGTAGCCCGTGGATAAGTGCCTCGTACTCGGCGACATTGTGGGAAGCCGAGAAGTGGATTTGTAAAACGTACTTGAGTTTTTCGCCGGTGGGGAATGTTAGTATGACTCCAGCCCCAGCGCCGACGATCCGTAGAGAACCATCGAAGTACATTGTCCAGTACTCTAGCTTCGTTGTTGATGTAGGCAGTTGAACTTCTGTCCACTCGGCCACGAAGTCGGCTAGAGCTTGTGATTTAATTGCTGTCCGTGGCTGAAAGGTGATGTCGAACGCCATCAACTCGAGTGCCCATTTAGCGATTCGGCCGGTGGCCTCGCGATTATGAAGGACATCCCCGAGTGGAAACGATGTAACCACCGTGACTTGATGTGCTTGGAAGTAGTGCACTAGCTTCCGGACTGTGATGAGTAGGCCATATAACAGCTTCTGGACCTGCGAATATCTCGTCTTCGAGTCGGCAAGTACCTCGCTGACAAAGTAAACTGGCCATTGTATTTTCTGGATGTGACCCTGTTCGGATCGCTCGACCACCAGCACCGTGCTGACTACCTGAGTGGTTGCTACTAGATATAGCATTAGCGGTTCTTGGGGCATAGGTGACGCCAACACGGGAGGTGATGTGAGAAATTGTTTGAAGTCTTCGAAGGCTTGTTGGGCGTCCGGAGTCCATTGGAAATTGTCCACCTTCTTGAGTAGCTTGAAGAAGGGCATACCCCGTTCGCCCAGTTGGGAAATAAATCGGCTGAGTGCCGCCATACAGCCTGTCAGCTTCTGGACGTCCTTCTGGTTAGTAGGGGGAGCCATGTTCATTATGGCGTTGACTTTCTTCGGGTTTGCCTCGATGCCACGATGCGAGACGATGAAGCCGATTAACTTGCCGGATGGCACTCCGAAGGCGCATTTTTCCAGGTTCAACTTCATCTTGAATCGTCGAAGATTTTGGAAGGTTTCTTCCAAGTCATCGATGAGGTCTTCTTTGGACTTGGTCTTGATCACCACGTCGTCGACGTAGGCTTCCACGTTGCGTCCGATCTGAGTGTGTAGACACCGGTGAATTGCCCTTTGATAGGTTGCTCCATCATTTTTCAAACCGAACGGCATTGTGATGTAGCAGTACGCTCCAAACGGCGTGATGAAAGATGTCTTCAAGCAGTCTTCCTCCCTCAGGCTGATTTGATGGTATCCCGAATAGCAGTCGAGAAAGCTGAGTAGGTCACACCCGGCTGTGGAATCTACCACCTAATCTATTCTGGGAAGACCAAATGGGTCCTTGGGGCATGCCTTGTTGAGATCGGTGTAGTCGACGCACATGCGCCATTTACCGTTTTTCTTCCAGACCAGAACTAGGTTTGCCAGCCAATCCGGGTGATAGACCTCCTTGATGAACCCGGCTGCGAGGAGCTTGGTGATCTCCTCCCGAATAGCATCCTTGCGGTCTTGAGCGAAGCGCCGTAGCCGTTGCTTGACTGGCTTGGCGTCTGTCTTCACATTGAGGGCGTGCTCGATCACCTCCCTTGGTACACCCGGCATGTCGGACGGTTTCCACGCAAATATGTCCTTGTTGGCTTGGAGGAAGGTGATGAGCGCGTCTTCCTATTTGGGGTCGAGTCTGGTCCCGACTAGGGCAGTCTTGGAGGGGTCAGAAGGGTCCAGGGGGATCTTCTTTGTGTCAGAGTCCACTGAAATTCCCGACTTCGCCGCCTTTTTTGCCGGAAATTGATCTTGCTCGACTTCAGTTGTGGTTGCTTGCCGGATGCTATTGTGCCCGACTGCCGCCTCTTGTGGTTGAGCCAGTTCGCAACTCTCCTTGTCGCAGGTGAAAGCTTGCTTGACGTCGCTGTGGAGGGAGAGGACTCCTGCTGGCCTAGGAATCTTGAGCACCATATATGTGTAGTGCGATATCGCCATGAATTTGGCGAGTGCCGGTCGTCCAAGTATCACGTGGTACGCGGTCTCAAAGTCGGCGACCTCGAAGCAGACGTTTTCCATGCGGAAGTTATCCCGCGTGCCAAAGGTTACTGGCAATGTGATCTGCCCGAGTGGAGTTGATGACAGGCCGGGAATTATCCCGTGGAAGGGCACAGTGTTCGGCCGTAATTCTAAACGAGGAATCCTCATCTCGTCCAAGGTCTTGGCGAATAAGATGTTGAGCGCGCTGCCTCCGTTGATGAGAGTTTTCTTCAGCCTGATATTTCTGACGACCGGGTCTAGGACGAGTGGATAGCATCCCAGATGTGAAACCCGATCTGGGTGATCTGCGTTGTTGAAGGTGATGGCCATCTCTGACCAGTGCAGGTACTAGGGTGTGTCTGTCGTAGAGACCGTGTTGATGTCACGCGCTGATAGCTTCTATTTTCGCTTGGACTCATACGCGAGTGGCCCTCCGAAGATGTGGTCGAGCTCGGCTTGGGGATCTTGAAAATCATCAGCTGGGCCCGAGTCTGGCTTGTCTTTATCCTTGTCAGCGCCAGACGATGAAGCCTGCTCGGAGGCAAACTTCTTGAGCATGTAGCAATCTTTGGCCGCGTGCTTGCCCTTGGGATGGAAGGGGCATGGCCCACTCATGACTTTCTGGTAGTCGTTGTTCCGTTGGGGCCGCGACCGAGTGCGCTCCATATTGGCCACTTCGTTGTCTGACTTCCGCTTGCGGCTGCCGGACTTGTTTTGAGACGACTTGTTGTTGGCTTTCGCCTTCTGGTCTTTCTGTCGGGACTCCTTCTTCTTGTCGAGGGCCTCTGCAACCGCTTCAGCCGAGTCGGCATATTTGTTGGTCATGTCGAAAAGAACCCGGGCAGAGGGTGGTGGCTTCCGAGTGAATTTCGCGATGAACGGGGCGTCCTTTACTCCCTTGCGGAAGGCGGCGATGACGGCCTCGTCTCTGATCATTGGGATCTTGTTGCGCTTCTCGAAGAACCTCTTGATAAAATCACGTAGAGACTCATTCTTCTTCTGCTGTAGTTGATACAAATCGTGCTCGGAAGATGGCCTCTCGTAGGTTCCTTGAAAATTGGCGATGAACCGCTCCCTGAGTTCTCCCCAGGAACCAATCGACCGCCTCGGGAGCCCTGTTAGCCATGTCCTCGCCGAGTCGGCTAGCACGACTAGGAGGTAGTTAGCCATGGCTTTGTTGTCACCCCCAGCAGCTCGAACTGCTAGGGTATATACGGTGAGCCAGGACTCGGGATTTGTTTTGCCGTCATACTTTTCAATTCCTGTGGGCTTAAAGCCAGTCGGCCAGTCGACGTCCTGTAGCTCCCGAGTGAAAGCTAGAATGCTTTCGTCTTCATGAGGCCTCGAGCTTCAACCACGGCGGTTAAACCACTCGTGATAGAGACCGAAGCGCTCGTTTTCATCCTCTAGTCGGCGGTGCTCATCTTCATGCCGTTCATGGCGCCGGGCGTTGATGGTGTGGCGGAGGTTGTGTTGTAGGCGCTCTCAGAGGTCTTGGTTAGGCCAACGGTCATACTGGTGACGCCACCAATTGTCATTGCCGAGTGACATTTGCTTGGACTCCTCTCGTGGCCGACTTGAGCCGGCCACCCGACGCCGTGCTGACGTGGATGAGCCCACTGCTGGAGATCCCGACCGGTTAGTCGGTACCACGGTGCCGCCTGACCGCTGTTGATGTTGCTGGCAGGCGGCAGCCGTGATCATCGCCTTGATCTTGGCGATAGTTGGGGTGGCCTGGTGATCAGGCCCGAGCTGAAGCGTGTCCAGCAAGGTTGCGGCGGCCACAACATTCTGTTGTGGTGTGACGAAGACGTCGTGATCGCCGAGTTTAGTCTGGAGAATTTGCTGCTGAGCTGCTCGCCGAGCCTTGCGTAGCTCGTCATTGCGAGCCTCACAATCAGCCTCCTCCTGTTGTCGTAGTCGGCGCGCCTCCTCCTGTTGCTCCTCTTGTAGTCGGCACACCTCGGGTGGTGGTGTTGAAGCCATAAAGATCTTGCAGGGGAGGAGAAAACTTGCCAGACTGGAGTCCGAACTAGCGTTCGAACCGTTATCCGACTTGGAGTCAGACTCCAAGTAGTTTATCGGAGTAAGAATGACCCCAACCTCTCTAGATCCAATTTGAAATGGCACTTGGTCGTGTCCAAACTGAATCACAGGAGATCGGGTCTGTTGCGCAGGATGTAGATCCGCAGCGTCGCCGAATCCATGCGGGAGATTGATGATCTCCCTCCTTCTTGGCCCAACCCGAGCTGGCTCAAGGCCTAGCGCAAGTCAGACATCGAAGGAAAGAGTTGTCCCGATGCTCGGCGAAGTGAAGGACTGCCGTAGTAGATCGTTGAAGGAGATCGCGGCGTCCTATGGGCCGACTGGCGCAACGTCGGCTGGTTCCTCGGCCGGCTAGATTGGACCTGCTTCGGCCAAGGTGAGGTTGCTGATCTGGTCGGCAAAGAAGTCAAGGCTTCCGAAGGAAATTGTGTCTCCAGGGGAGAACATGTTGCCGTCGACTCCGCTTGTTGGATCCATCAAATTTGTTGATGAAGAAACTCGTCGGATGCCCCTACCTGGCGCGCCAACTGTCGATGTTTTACACCGGCAATAGAACTATAGGGCTACTCGGCGAGGGGAAACTCAATGGATTGCAGAGGAACTCAAAGAGATTTATACTGGTTCAGGCCCTCGGTGTGAGATAATACCCTACGTCCAGTTGTGGTGTTATTCCTCTGAGGTATTTGTCGATTGATGATCTGGTGATCTCATCCGCCCCTTGAGGGGCGCCCTGTCTCCCCTTATATACTGGGGGACAGGGGTATATGATAAGGATCCCAACCGGATACGGCCAAGGGATTTCCCTCTTAGAGATAGAAACTTATCCGACTAAGACTGTTTTCCTTATCATACAAGGTAAAGCCTGTCGGGTGCTATCTTATCTCTAATTACATGATTTGGCCCATCCTCTATCCGAGTGGCCCATATGCTGGTGGTGAGGTACCCGGGGCCCATGGCCTCCACACTAGCCTTTTGCTCGGAGATGGGCTCGGACTTTCTGGGCCATCCCTTGTGAACAACCAAGGTTTGGTCCATGCCAAGCAAGGCTGAACAAGTATGGAGTCCAGACTGGACAAAATTTTACTTGGAAAAGGGATTTTCCTGTTCCCATCCGATCTGACGCTGTCCCTGATAGGTTGATCCCAATTCGTCTCGCCGCAATTACACCAGCCGACCACCGACCGCCTCTCCATAAAGGTACGCTGGCCGCCTCGCCACGCCAAATCCTCAGGCGACCTCTCTCGCTTCGAATTCCATGGCAACCATCTCTTGCTCTTGGGTGCATTCTTGGCGGCACGCGTGGGGAGTAGGAGAGTCGGCGAGAGCAGCGCGCTAATTTTGGGTTGTTTTGTTAGGGCTTCTCGTGAGATACAGTTACACATGGAGTGTGGTGGCCACAAGAAGTAGAGCGTGCTCTACCCGGCTTACATCAACTCCAGCAAGATGGCTTACATAAACTAGATCAGTTTTCACAAGCGGCCCTCTTAAACCCTAAACCCTAAGCCCGTGCCTCTTAGAACTAGATCCGTATTCACAGGCGGGCAATTAAGAGGGCCACCTACGAAAATAATATTATCACAGACGGACCTCATAACACTCCACTGGTGAAAATATCTCAATTTACGCAGGCGGTCTTCGTAAGCCTTCACATGTGTTAACACCTTTTCACAAGAGGACCGTGATTGCCCACCCCCGCCTCACTTAATGCAGGTTGTTGGACTTTTGGTCCACCGACATTGTCCGAGGGGGGGTGTCAGCAAAAATCGTTTTTTAGTAGTGTGCTTGCTTTGCTCTTATTTAATTCTCCCATCTAGAGTCGCATGCCCCATATTTCTCTTGTAAATTATCTCTGGATTTGGAATCTGTATGGGGTTTTTTTACTAGGTTTTTAGTCCGCTTAGTGTTTTGGCAATTTTAGAATTGAGCATTGTCTCTCCTATCCCCCGTGTCGCTCCTCACAGGTGGCATGGGCGGAACCTAGCGCGAGCACCGCCATGCCTCCCTCTTTCTCCCGTCCACCTCACTGTGGCCAAAGTGCACCATCGGAAGCCCGTGTGGTCAAGAGGAAAGCGGCGGCAGGGCCTCATCTTATTCTCCCGCCTTCAGCCCTAGCTTGCAGCCATGGTTCTGGTGCTCGTGGCGGCAGCAGCGGCCTCGGCTTGGATCTGTGGCGATGGATCCGACACGTCTTAGGCCGTATCTAGCCTCCCCTAGGCTAGATCCCTCGAGGCGGTGGCTGCGAGGCTCGTGGCTATGGCGGAGGCATCCATGGACGTGCTTAGGGATGGTGACAGTGGTGCATGGTGGTGCCATGCTACTTGGGAAGCACAAGCCTTGTGGGTTGCGCGGCACGGTCAGCATTGGCAGCCGGTCCTCTGTAGGCAGTGCTAGGTGGCAGTCTGTGAGCCATGAGTGGGTGGCGCCAGTGGTGTGGCTCAATGGCCCGGTGACCTGGCGGGTTCCGACTGAGGAGGCTAGGTCTTGGCGGTGTGGGCAGTGGCGGCGGAAGTGGTGACTCCTCTCCTAGATTCGAACAGCATGGGTCTGGGAGCACGGCAGCGGGTATGGTAATGAAGGGGAGCCTATGTGTGGGAGAGAAGACCGCCTCAACGTGCTGCGATGGCGATGGCTATAACCGCTATATGGACACTTGCGAGCGGGCACAGCTCCAACTGCACCGATGTGCGGCCATGTCGAACTGCCCTTACTACGGTGGGTCAGAGGAGGTTGGGACGAAAGCCTAAACAACGATGCCTACAGGTGTCGTTTCCTTCTTGAATGCGTCTTCATTGTGCCTCTTCCTGCCGTGTTCAGATTCTCCGGGTGAAAACCTAGCCCAGCTTTTGGGGCCGGTGATGACAACACAATTTCGTGTCGTGTCCTTCCTAAAGGCATCAGCTTGGGAAATTTGAGTTGTGTTTCGGCAACTCATGGTTGTGCCCCGATACAGCACCCAAGGATGGCCTTTGGGAAGTCGTAGCTGTTGTGTCGAGGCATTAGACGAGCTAGGCAATGATATCTTGAAGCTATGCTTGGTTGTTTGGCTGTTGTCCGCTAGGAAGTCGGAGCTGCTGCATGATTGCGAGCTTGGCAACGATGACTCAGGGCGGACCCGATCAATCGCATTTCACTCTGGTGTGGGCTAGCAAGTTGTTCGATTGTAGGATTTGTTTAGCCTAGCTTGACCATTCTTCAATGAAACTAGGGTTGTGAGGTCGGAGTTGCAGCGTCATCGGGGCGCGACGTGTATCAATGATGACATGAGTCCAGTCGAGTGGTATTCTAGCGCGGGTTAGGTTGTTGTCCTTACTCTGGTGTTTCCTGGCAAAGTCAGAGTTGCTTGATCATGAGGGTGATGGTGTGATGATGATGACGTCACATCGTTGCCACTGAGTGAGGAGGCTTGTTTGTTCCTTCAGCTTACTAGTCAGCGCTGCTATGCTTGTCTTGTGCAGTGTGAGCCAATGTGTTTCTAGTGGAGTTGAGTGTGTGCGTGTCTTTGCTTTCGCCGCTGTGGTTGTTATGTCAGTTGGTTGAGAGAGTGTTGTACTTGGGGTTTTTGCCTGTTTTTTCTAATTAACTGTGCATTGTAAGGTTTGGTCTCGGCAATGGCTAGCCCGTTTTCAAAAAAAAAATTGAGCTTTGTGCAAAGCCTTAAGTCCACTTCATGCACTCCACACAATAAATTCTGTCAATGAGATCTTGTTGATTGGAGTTGATGTAGATCATCAACATGGCTTAATGTTGCAAGGTAGCTAGGGTGAACGAAGGTAACGCAGTATGATTTTTTTTCCTTTTCTGAAACCCTCCTTGGATGTGAATGCAGCAAGATATTGGTACGTTAGTAAATTTATGAGGTTTTCTGTTAGCTTTTGGCTTTATATATGCAATGCCAAGTCTAATGTGGTGCACATTTTTATTACTATTGCTACTACTGTACTTCCTCCGTTTAAAAATATAAGGCATATTTGGTTTCTATACAATCTCCAACATTATAATTTGATCATTAGTTTCTTTTATAATATATCATTAACAACCACACAATTAACATCATATGAAAATATTATTAAATACGAATCTAGTTATACTACATATATGGCAATAAACACATATATTTTTAGTTTAATTATTGATCAAGATTTTTAAATGTTAACTTTGTGAAAAATAAAGACACCTTGTATCTTTAAATGGAGGGAGTGCCTAGCATGTAGCATCAAACTGCTCTAGATTTACCGTCGGGAAGTGGCTGTAGTTGTTTTGCGATTTCTATGGTACTGTATTTTACTGCAGGAGTACTGTAAAGATGTTAATTCGTGTATCTGTTTCACCTTTTCTTAGCCTGCATCTCTTACTCTTTTTTATGCAAAACACATTATATATATTGCCCATCATGAACGTCAAACAGTTCATTCCCAGAACTGCTGTATCTTCCTTTTTGGTTACCTTTTTCTTTTAAATAAGGTTTTTTTCGGTTGATTTCACTCTTCTACAATCCTCATTACAGAGAAGCCGTTGATGCTCCACGTAGCTGAGTTGGTTCCTAAGCACCTTGGAAGGAAGGACCAGGAAGCAGGAGCCTGCTACCAGTTCTTCAGCTGCCGGCTCTGTAAAGTCCATAAAGGGTGGAAGAAAGGAAAAAGTAATGGCATTATCAAATTTTAGTAGGATCTGTCTGCTGAAATAAAGTTCTTGATTCACTAGGGTTACGAAACTCTTATCCCTAAGACCAGACCACCGGATTGTCCTATTTTGAGTCATATGAACCGAATTATAGAGGTTAGTATCTTAGTTTTATTTCCTTACAGATACTTGTTAAGTAGATCGAACTCTAATTTGCGAAGTTCTGGGGAAGTGATAAATATTGATGCTAATTAGGGCCTGACAGTTTCTCCCAGCATGTACGGTGAATCTGTTTTTCTTATTGTGTAGCACTTCAGTGTTATTAAAAGTAAGATCGTGTGCTCAATGTGTAGCTGAATTGCTTTGCTTTTTGGAAGAGGAAGTTGCTGACTATGACATATATAGACAAACATATTTGCTGATTTGTCCCACACCAGGTGAGGCCCCTAGCTAGATTTTTCCCATCGCCTAGGCAGCACCAAGGCCCCTAATTTGTTGCACCGGCACGCTCAATTTTCAATTTAGTAGTCAAATGCACCCACCTAGCTACCAGCCAGGTCCAATTACACACGAACTATAAAAATTATTATATAGAGATGTAATGTCAAATAGAAAAATATGAATTTATTATGGAAAATAAAATGTGAAGAACATTGTGAAAGTTTGAGCTCAGCTTTTTGTAGGAACAAAAAAAAAGAGGTATGGTAAGTGTTGTTGAAGAACATCAGTGGAAATTGAGAGTGAACTGTAATAGTAAATTTTTTGTATTGATCTTAAAAAACTTGTCATTACAGTGGCCTGGGTACCTATTTATAGGCCCAAGGGTACTGTTGTCGAAGAACAACAGTGAAAATTGAGAGTGTAATGTAGTAGTAATTTTTTTGTATTGATCTTAAAAACCTCGCCATTATAGTGGCCTGGGTACCTATTTATAGGCCTAGGGGTACAATTATAGGCTCTAGGGTTATATTTACAGGTGGTATTACATCATAATCCCTTAATAGGGACAGTTACAGGGGTATTCCTATCTTTTCCTATTTGTAGGTCCCTGGCGGGCTGCTGGGCCATCACGCAGGCCGCGAGGCCTCTACGTGGGTTGGGCCCTTCATGGGCCTTTGGCCTTTTTAGCCACCTCAACCCTTAGTCAGGACGCCTGCTACAGGGGCCTGCCTGCCGGGTTGCCTCTTCGGCCTCCCCGGGTGCTCCGATGGCGCCCTCATCGCTCTGCCCCGAAGCCTTTGGTCTTCGCCCAGCGCACTCAGCCTTTCGCCTTCGAGCTAGGCCCTTCGCCTTCATGCCTTCGGTCTAGGGCCGCCAAAGGGGCTTCGTTGAGTGTCTTCGGTCTTGAGCCTTCCGCAGTGGGGGACTGTCCGAAGGGATTGCGGCCTATCTCCAACAAGCCCCTCACGTGCAAGGGTGAGTTAGGACTCGGCCGAGCTCATGGATAACGCATTTCGCCCTACAAGCCACTCGTTGCCCCTACTTTGGCCAAGTATAGCTCAAAACCTTTTGCTCTGTCCCACGCTCCGATAAAGCCCTTTGACTGCGCGGTGCGATAAGGGTGATTCTTGCGAACCGCGACACTTGTCACCTTGCAATGGTTCGTGCATCTCCTTGGCAGTTCGGTGTTTGTGATGCCACGCGTCAGTTGAGGCGTCGATGGGGCGGTTCGGCTCCCGAGGCGCCACGTGTCGGTCGATGCCATGTAGGGACGGTTCGCCTATCGAGGTGCCATGTGGCCTTCTCAACTCGCGCCACGTGTTGACTTGCCATTGGCCGCCTGTTGCAATCGCAGCGATTCGCTCCCCGAGGCTCCACGTGGCGTGTCTATATATAGACTCAGCCGGCCCCCCACGACACCATTCCGTCTCCTTGCCTTGAAGATCGCTCTCCACTATTCATTTGCGCTTGCTGTCGCTCAGCGGTTCAAGCTTTGGTTTTCTTTCGCCCTTTCGACCTCGTCCTTCTCCATCCATCCTGGCGCCTATGGCTCCTCGAAAACCCACCTCAGCGAGGGCTGACAGTGTAGATCCGAGGTCGATTGATGACGATAATACCGTCTACCTCGGCCCGTCGCTTATCCATCAATTGGACATCGACGACTTTTGTCAGAGGGGGACCTTTTCGGAAGGCTTTGCCCAAGCACCCGGTGAAGACGTCATTCCCATGCCTAGCGATGACGAGACGGTGGTCTTCGCCACTTATTTCGACGACGGGCTTTGGTTTCCCTGCTGCGAGATACTCCCCGAGGTGCTGGCCCTCTTCAACCTAGAGCTGCTGCAGCTTAGCCCGAGCGCCTTCATCCGCATCGCCGTCTTCAAGTGGATGGCTTGGATCCAGGAGTTTGTCCTGACGGTGGACCTCTTCGCCATCATTCACCAGGCCGCCCTCTATAGCAAGACAGTGGTGACGCCGGCTAGGCCGAAGAGGGGCGTGTTCGGCTGCGTGAACTTCATCACGCGGTCGGACCAGGCCGATCTGTGGCCTGTTCCTGCTTCGATGCTGAAGTGGGAGAAGTCGTGGATGAGGCGGTGGTTTTACCACAAGATCTCCTATGCCGCCGGCTCCCGTGAGTTCAAGGCCCTATGGACGTCGCTGAGCATCCCCCGCTTCGACACCCTCCCGAGGTGTCCTCAACAGGTGCGCTAGAGGCTGCCGCCAGCTTCTCCGCGTGATTGTGAGCCGCCTCAGCATTCGGGACCTGATCGAGGAGTACCTTATGATGGGCGTCACTCCGTTGGTGCGGTCGTGGAACATCACCATCGACCGTGACAATCGGATCTGCTATCTCCCCGCCATTGCCATCCCCGACGATCGCCTCGGTATGTTCCTTTTGATCTGCTTCGATCTCCCATTTGCCTACTGAGTTTCGCTCCGATCTGCTCTGATTCAGGAGACTTTGCACAGTTTGCAGTTATCTCCTTGGGTGAAGTGGAGAGGCTGGCGAAACGCCTCGTCAGGGATATGACTCCGAAGGAGTACGGGGAGATTATGAAGTTCCTTAAAGGGGGGAAGGGTGAAGCACGTGTGCCTGCGGCTTCGCTAGGAGGTCCCCCCGTGCAAGAACCTCGTCCAGCCTCAGGGCGATGATGGCGGGGACGCGGCGGGGAAGAAACGGAAGAAGGCCACCAGCGACGCAGCAAGGCCTAGCCAGATGGTCCCGAGGATGGTTCAGCCTCTTCGAGCCATCCACCCTTCGCCGCCGCTGGTGGCTAATGACGACGAGGATGGCGACACAGGGGACACAAACCTCGGAGCCGTTGGCCGAATCCCCAGCCCTGACGTCGAAATGCCCGTTAGCGGCCGAGTAGGAACCGAGCCTTCACCTGGGCGCGGGTCTTCGGCGGGACGCGCGTCTTCGGCAGCCCCCGCCCACTCTGGGAGCACTGGAAGGGCAGTCCACTTCTAGTTCACGCTAGTGGCACTGGGCTCGGCGTTTAGCAACTCCAAGTCGACCTCGCCGGTGCACCAAAGCCTGGCAGCGAAAAGGGCGAGAATGGACTCCCCCCCCCCCCCGCCCACCGAGGAAGATGTCGTCGTAGATGATGATAGTGAGGACGCGACGGAGGACAAGCTGACCGAAGGCATGTAGGAGCCCGCTAGCAGCAGCGGGCAAGGCGCCATGGAGGCCAGCGGGCGAGCGACGACGACGCTTTCTATGTCTGATAGCGTCCTTCCAGCGCCGAGCTTCGTCGCCGAGGACTTCGCCTGCCGCGATGAGTTCCGCCCTTTTGTCGGGGGCCTCAGCTCTCTGGCATCACCCTCGGCTGTCCAGCCGGTCGTCGACAACTGGTTCAATCTTGATGAGGTGGGCTTGTCTCTTTGTGGTCTGCTAACCAAGGTTAGTTCCCCCCAAGTTCCTTTTGTCGGCCCGTTCTTTGGGTCTTCGACTTTGGTTTACTTAGCTGGTAGCTTCGCGCCCCCTCCCCTTTTTCTAGGCGCTCTCCTTCGCTGGGTGTTACGAGCGCATGACGCACACTCGCTTGGACATCCTCAAGAGCTGCCAGCGGGAGGAGGCATCAAAGGTGGAGCAGCTGGCACAGGAGCAGAGCATTCTGAAGAAGGCGCTCAAGGACGCGAAGGCTTTGAATTCCGCCCTGAGGATCGAGGCCAATCAGCTCCGAGCCCGTCTCACCAACCACGAAGTCAATCTGGAACGCCTTCACGCCGAGCTCGCTGAGGCGAAAGATGTCGAGGCCGGTACTCAGGCTTCGGCCATCGACGCTAGCCGCACACTGTGTGTGGTGCTCACAAGGATGGGCGCCTTTCCTCCGCCGCTGCCCAAAGACGACGCCCCTGCCGAGGCGTTCACCGACTGGTACGTCATGGCCGGGGGGCGGTGGGCGATGCTTCGGGCGTCTTCAGCGATTGCTGTGCCTGTACGGCGGGCTACGGCATCCTTTCGGCTGCAACCACCTTGAAGACCTCCCCGCAATCTGTGCTCATGATGTCAAAGACAACAGTGTGTGGGAGGGCAGGGACGAGGTCCGGTCCCACTATCGATCCTTCCAGAGAGGTTGGCGGGTACCGAAGGGCAAGGAGATAGCGCCGAGCACCTCTACGACCAGCTGGAGAAGCGGAGGGAACATGAGGTCGCCGAAACGATGCCAGAAGCTGAGGCGCCACCGCAGGTGTGATGGCCCCCCTTGCCCGGCTTATCTTTTTTTTTTTTGATAGCTTAGGATAGCTATTTCTGCCAAAAACCGGCCTCTTGTAAATTTGCTTTTGTAAGGCCTTCGGCCCCACTTTTTCTTATGAAAGGAAAAATCTTTCACACATCAGGTGTCTCTTAACCGAAAGCTATGCCTTCCTCGCTTCGACTACCTACAGCCAGCACTGGACTTCAAGTTCGTCACGTCTCGGCCGCCAGGAAAGATGAGGTATCCAGGCCCCGATGACCGTGTCACAGCCGTAGTGATAAACAGTCGAAGCTATGCCCTTCGTTCTGTGGCAAAGTGGCTGCGGAAGAACCCTGGGCGCGACGTGTCTGACTTCAACTAGGACTACCGACTTCGCCGTGGCGATATGGTGGAGTTTTGGCGAAATTTCAGATGTCGGCTCGTCAACAAGGGATTCGAAACCGTCGGTATGCCTTCATCCCTGTCAGCTCTCCCATCCACGAGGTTCCGGTCATCGTCCTGGAACGCGACGACTCAGTGGAGCACGGAGCGGCTGCTTGCGACTCCCCGGTCATTGTAATGATCGCATTTTCTTTTTGTGCCAAAACTATTTTAATAAAAATCTAAATTGAAAAATTTGGCTCTTTATTCAATTTTTGGATTTTTGTGCCATGTGTAGCCTCAAGAAAATTCTCAAAATTATTTAAAACAGCCCTAGAGCCTCTGTAGAAGTCACCCAAATTTTTGCAAAATTTTTAAACCCCATTTGAATCAATTTCAGAAATCAAATCCTCCAAAATCAATTCAAATTAATTCCTGGAAAAAGATGAAGAAGCACTGTGCACACCAGGCCTCCATCCAACCTTTATCGGCCCATCACTGTGCCCTCCCTGCGCGGCCTGCTCGGCCCGCGCGGGGTTTAACTCCCGCGGGCCCGCACGTCAGCCGCCCCCGCCTCTGCCCCGCTCTCGCCTGCCCGACGCAACGCGTGGACAGACGAGATTTGTTCTGCCCGGCGGTCCCGCCTGTCAGTCTCGACAACACAGTGTCGTCATCTTCCTCGCCTCCGCCCGCTCTCTCTCTTCTCTGGATTTCTCCCGATCTCTCTCTCTATTCGCTCTCTGCTCGCGCCCATACCGCCCGGACGCCGCCTTAAAAGCTCGCAGACACCTTTGTCAACCCTCGCCATTCCAGCGTAGTGTCACCGCCGGCGAGAAACCCGCTCCACCATCCCGTCCAGTATGCCCGACGTCATCCACGCCATGGCCGCCCAGCTTTTCTCCTCGGTGAGCCTCGAAAGTCAAAGCGCACGCACCGGCACCTCGCCCCATCGCTTTGCCATCATTTCCTCCTCCCGTTTTTCCTCTCTGGAGCCCGGATGAAGCAAGCCATAGAGTTCCGCCATTGTTGCGTCAAATCTCCGAGCTCGAGCTTATCTTCGGCCTCCACCGCCTCTGTCCGCCGTCTTCTAGCGCCCGAGCTCCGCTATATATAGGGCGACATCTTCCCCCATTCCAGTTGCCAAAACAAGCACTCAAGCTAGCCGTCACCGAGAGCTTGCCTCCGCCGTGTTCTGACCTGGCCGCCGCCGCCGATTTTGACCACCACAGGCCCACCCACCGCCACCACCGAGATCCCTTAGTCACCACGAACCTCCTCCGCCTTTCCTCGCCACCAATTAAACCTTAAATCAAAAACGCCCAAATTTCCGCCGCCACCGTCCGCCATCGCCGCTGCTCTGTAACTCACTGTAGACAAAGGTAAAGACCAATTAACCGCCTCCCAGTTCTTTCTCGTGTAATGCCGCACCTAAACCGCCCCATTCCGAGCCAATCCGCCGCCCAAATGGTCGCCGGCGACGAGCTTTTCTCTCCGCCGCCACCGCCAGTTCTGTATCACCGTCACCGACCATCTTCCACCACCTATCTGTCCAATCCGAGCCGTTTAGTTAGTTTGCCGTCGTCCCCGCTCTCTTTAGTCGTCAGCCGCTCGCCGAGATTCGCCGCTGCCGACGAGATCGCCTCTGGCGATCGTCGGCCGTCGATTCCCCGCCGTGTCCGCTCCGTCGGACCCCTGCCGACGTGGCAACCATGTGGACGCTGCGTGGCCTGCCCCCTGTACCCTGGCCCCGCTTGTCGGCGCCCCATCCCACACTGACCCACTGGGCCCACGCGTCAGCCCCTGCCTCTATCTCCCTTTTGCTGTTCAGCCGGTCCCACTGGTCAACCCCTCTATCTTCCCTCTCTCTACTATTCCAAGGACCCCACATGTCAGCCATAATGCTCCTCTCCCTCTCTCCTGTCCGGAGGGTCCCACCTATCAGCCTCTAAACCCTATTCCTTTATTTCTTTTCTTTTCTAAAAATAATTTTAATCCTTTTTCATTTTCAGAAAATAACCCAAACTTTGAAAATTCATAACTTTCAAACCGTAGCATCGTTTGAGCCCATTCAACTCTCAAAATTTTTCTAAAAATGAGATCTACACATTGGCACTATTAGTTGTATAAAATAGGTTCTAATTCTTGGTGTTTTCATGTGTTTTCTTTTGTGACGCTTAGAGGCCGTTCCTGAGGAGTTGCCACAGGAAGATTTCGTCGAAGACCCGTAGGACCTCGAGCAAGGCAAGTCACCCTTGACCATATTGGACCCATGATTTAAATATTTTAATTTCTAAAAATATGCATAATTAGGAACACGACTGTTTTCGGCCATGGTTCGGAATCGAATCCATCAGGCCTAACCTATTTGCTGCATTTGACCCTGCCTTGAATAAATTGATGCCCTGTCCTTTGTAACCCTATCATCTTGATGTTCGTACTTGTGTATGGATGTTGATGACCCCCTTTACCTAAAATAAAACATGACGATGGGAAAACTAGGGTTTTATATAAAATGACGGTTTAATCCTCGACACCCTTGGTCAAGAGTTTGCGAAATAAAATGGTTTTACAAAACTTGGTCATGGGACGTCGCTGCCTGTGTGGCTCCGGCTCCGCATGACTCTTAAAGACCGTTTCCTTGAGGAATTACACTGAGCATATATCAATGCGACCACACGGGTGGAATGGGATGCCCCTGGCCAAGTAATTAGTGTTCCTAGAATGGTTTTCGGTTGCTAATAAATGTGGGAGCGGTTGGGTGCCAAGAGGGCGATATACCCCCATCCCTGAGTACAGGAAATGAGTTCCTAGTACTTGGTTGAGAGAGAACCCATTTATAGGGCAACGTGCTATTCTGGGAAGGCTTTGGAAAGGCCTTGTCGCGAACCTCCCCACTTGGCCAGTGTGGGAGTAAGCTCGCGTCATGTGGGTAAAGCGTGCACCCTTTGCAAAGGATCGTTATGAACTGTTCGAACAGCCATGCCCACGGTTATGGGCGAATGTGAAGTGATTCCTCTAGCGTAAATTTTATTTTATAAATATCTGTGCAATTATTTTGTGGGTTGGGAATCGTTACCAGAATCAGTTTGTGTGACTGATGGATGGCCTGTGTGGCTTGAAACGGGCCTATGTGACCCGGGGTGTTGGAAGACACCATAAGTTGAGTTGTCTGAATCAAGAGACGAGTTTTGAAATAAAGAGAATCCACCTAAATGGAGGTACCAGAAGAGGGTACGCTCTGAATCAGAAATGGTGACAAGTCTAAGACTTGTGGAATGGGTTGAGACGCGAATCTCTTCCCGACTAACTTAACAGTGGTGGGTTGTTGCAAAGCAACTCACAGAATGGATTGAAGCGTGAGCTTCTTTTCGACAACTTAAAGAGCACACTTAGAGTTTTAAAACCACAAAATCTTTGAAAAACCCTCTTGCGAAAATAACCCTGACCATCCTTGCTAAACCTTACAAGCCACATAATTTTCGTGACTTGCTGAGTACCTCGAGTACTCACCCTTGCTTATCTTTCCCCTCAGAAGCTTATGAAGATGAAGACCCTACCATCAGCCAGTTCTACCAAGATCAAGCCGAGTACGAGGAGTTCTAGGGTTTCGGTCTAGGTCCCCAAGCCATGCTTGTGGGTATAGGTCTACCCATGTATCTCCGCTGCTCCCTTTTGTAATGTATCGTTGCATGTCTCGGGTTATGTCCGAGGCTGCAACTTATGTAAGGACTATGTATAATAAATAAAGCAGGTTTGGTTGTGATCCACCAATGTCCTGTATGTACCAGCTGGTCTCCTGGGACTGGTATAGATATTACAGGTAACGACGTTCTCCTCTGTTAACCTGTACGGGTTAACGGGAGAGGGGCGTTACAGTCATCAACCATACAAGCGACGACACTACTTCAGAAGACAAAGGTGCTTTGGGCGACTACATTTTTCGGCCAAGATTTTCTACTCCCAGTCCTAATTAGGAGTTTAGTTAGCCCTGTAGATTACAGCTCGTTCGATAGCGAGGCATCGTCCTCTTTGAATAGACTTGTAACCTTGTACTATAATTTGATGTGTATTCTTTGTACTTTGACATTCTTTTTTGAATAAAATCTATTACTAAGCGCTCGTTGTTAGGTTGGACTCCTCGATTTGTTTCATTTTTGGGTTTTGCGTTCGTCATGCACTTTTGTGGCAGAGTGATGCTTCGGCCGCTTGCCGTCCCCTGCCTTCGATGGGTAGCGCCAAGTTATTACTTGGCGCTTGTCTGGTGAGTTGGCTTTCATGCTCTGCCTGTGTTTATTTATTTATTATTATTCTTTTGTGTGGCTGAACGATGCTTTGGCCACTCGCCGTCCCCTACCTTCGACGGATAGCGCCAAGTTATTACTTGGTGCTCATCTGGTGGGTCAGCTCTTCGTGCTGTGCGCCGGTAGCATTTTTCTGCGAACAAATGATGCTTCGGCCGCTTGTCGTCCCCTACCTTCAAAAGATGGCGCCAAGTTATTACTTGGCACTTGTCTAGTAGGTTATATTTCGCACTGTGCGTTTGGACGACGCTACGCAATTTCAGCGTTTGATGGAGCGATGCTTTGATCTTTCCGCTTCTCCCATTCGACAGAGCGCTGATCAAGTGTTGTCCTTTCGGGTCACTTACGAGAAATGCGATGACATAGAGAATTTTATACTGGTTCGGGCCTCTGTTGTGGATGATAACCCTACTCCAGTTTTTTTACATGCTTATTACATGTAGTAACGCTTCAGCGAAGCGGTGTTCCATGTATGGTCAAGCTCTTCGCCCTCCATGGTCGCCAGTTTGTAAGCCCCTTCGCGCGACTTGGGAGCCACTAGATATGGTCCTTCCCACTTCGACTCAGGTTACCCACCACTAGGGTGTTGTTTTTCTTCTTGAGCACCATGTGCCCTGGCAAAATCTCCTTCGGCCGCACTTTTCTGTTGTACAATGTGGCGGTTGAGGCAGAGTATTTCTCCATGCTCTGTAATGCTTCGACTCACACCCCTTCGAGTAGCTCTAAGGCCACCTTCCGCCCCACCTCATCTCCGGACATCATGACCCGGGGTGAGTTTGCGGCGAGCTCGCTCGGGGTCATGGCCTCTTCGCCATATATGAGCATGAACAGGCTAAACTTTGTCGGTTGTGTTGGAGTGGTGCGAAGCGCCCAGAGCACTGATGTGAGTTCGCCAGGCCATCTTCCTTTCGGCGCTTCAATGAGCCTTTTCTTGAGGGCTTCGAGGATCTTGCCGTTTGCTCTTTCGGCCGCCTCGTTCAACTGCGGGTGTGCGACAGATGCGAAGTTGATCCGCATGTTCAATCCCTCGCACATCTCTCTAAATTTTGCCGAGTCAAATTGTTTTCCGTTGTCAGTGACAAACTCTCTTGGGATGCCAAAGCGACAGATTATGTTTTTCCACACGAATCGCTGAACCGCCGCCAAGGTTATACTTGGTAGCGGCTCTGCTTCGATCCACCATGAGAAGTACTCTACTGCCACAATTGCGAACTTGTAGCTGTTTCGGACCACAGGGAATGGCCCTATGATATCCAATCCCTACCTGGCGAAAGGCCATATTGGGGGAAGTGGCTGTAGCTTGTATTGTGGCGCATTCTGTGACTTGCCATGCTTTTGGCATCCTGGACACCTCTTGATGTGTTCTTCGCACCGGCGCAGGATTGTTGGCCAATACATCCCCTAGCGAAGTATCTTGGCCGCCACCGCCCGCGGTGCTTGATGTGCGCCGCAATAGCCTTCGTGCACCTCCTTGATCATCTCTTCGCCTTCGGCTTCAGAGACGCAGCGAAGGAGTGGCTATAGGATTGTACAGCTGCCCATCGATGATCTTATACTTTTGTGCTCTTGCCTACAGCCATTTTGATTTGGCGTCGTTATCAAGGAGCGTCCCTTCGGAAAGGAATCGTACAAAAGGTATTGCCAGTCCTGTGTGTCCTAGTTGATGTCCATCACTTGCAACGAGTCCTCTTCGTGCTTCACACTTGGCGTGTAGATCACTTCAAAGAAAACTCCAGGCTGGAAAGGACCCCCGGTGCCCGCGGCCTTCGCCAGTGTGTCTGCTTCTTTGTTCTCCCCTCTAGGGAGATGTTGAACCGTTATGCTGGCGAAGGCCTTCTCCATGGCCCTTATGGCATCCAGGTACTTCGCCATTCCTTCGTCCTTGGCCTCGAAGGTCTTGTCGATATGGCCCGTGACCAGTTTGGAGTCTGTCTTGACTACCAATCACCAGGCCCCAATGCCTTCGACTTGCGCAGCCCAAGGAGGACGGCTTCGTACTCCGTGGTATTGTTGGTGGTGGGGAACTGTAGCCTTGCTGCATAGCGGATGACTGTTCTGGGGGTGAAATGAGGATTGCGGCGGCGCCCGCTCCGGCATGCGACCAGGAGCCGTCGGAGAACATTGACCAACAATCCTCTTTCACCGATAGGGCTGCCCTATTTGCCGACGAAGTCCATTCAGCGACGAAGTCAGCAAGAACTTGCAACTTGATTGTTGTTTGGGCCAAGTGATGGAGATCGTAGGGGGCTAGCTCCACCGCCCACTTGCCCAGGCTACCTGTGGCCTCTTTGTTTCGAAGCACCTCTTCGATGGGATGCTACGACGGCACCGTGATCTTGTGCGCTTGGAAGTAGTGCTATAGTTTTCGGGAGGCCATGACAAGGGTGTAGGACAACTTTTTGATCTCCGAATATCTGAGTTTCGCCCCTTGTAATGCTTCGGAAACAAAGTATACGGGTGTTTGCCTGCCTTCGCCTTCGTGTACCAAGGACGCGCTCACCGCCACTGGCAAGGCCACTAGATACAACAACAACTTGGCCCCCACCCTCGGGCTGGTGAGCCTTGGTACCTCTTGGAGGTAGGTCTTGAGAGATTCGAACGCGACTTGGCATTCGGCCGTCCATTCGAACTTGTTGGCTCCTCGAAGAGTCTTGAAAAATGGCAGCACCTTCTCCACTGACCATGCCATAAAGCGACTGAGGGCCGCGATGCCGCCCGTCAGCCTCTGCGCTTTGTGTGCGTTCTTGGGCGACTGCATCTATTGGATGGCTTCAATTTTTTCGGGGTTCGCTTCAATGCCCCTTTCGGACACCAGGAACCCCAACAACTTGCCAGCGCGAACACCGAAAATGCACTTCTCTGGGTTCAGCTTGACCTTCGCCTTGTGCAGGTTGTCAAAGGTTTCTTGCAGGTCAGAGACATGGTCGATCGCTTTTCTGCTCTTGACAACTATGTCGTCGACATACGCCTCGATGTTCCTGCCGATTTGTGCCTCCAACACCTTGTACACCAAGCAGGCAAAGGTGGCTTTGGCATTCTTCAAGCCAAATGGCATATGAATGTAGCAGTATGTGCCAAAGGGGGTGATGAAAGAGGTCTTCTCCTGGTCCTCTTCAGCCATAAAAACTTGGTGGTATCCCAAATAGGCATCCAAGAAGCTCATCAGCTCTCAGCCGGTAGTAGAATCAACCAGCTGGTCAATTCGCGAGATTGGAAAGTCATCCTTCGGGCATGCTTTGTTTAGATTTGTAAAATCGACACACATCCTCCACTTGCCATTCAACTTTTTGACCAACACTAGGTTCGCCAGCCACTCCGGGTGCTCTACCTCGTGGATGACGTTGGCTCGGATCAACTTGCTGACTTCCGCCTTTGCCGCCTCCTGGCACTTGATCAACATCTTGCACAGTTTTGCTTTCTTGGCTTGATGGCGGGTTTGACGACAAGGTGGTATTCTATGAGGGTGCGGTTTACGCCTGATAGATTATCCGGGCCCCAGGCGAAGACATCCAGATTCAGCTTGATGACTTCCAGCATTTTGGCTGTTAGCATTTCGTTGACATCTCCACTGATGGAAACGACTTTCGACAAGTCGGTAGGGTCGACTGGGATCTTTTTGACTTCACCCTGGGGTGAAGGCTTGTGTAAGCTATAGCCCCTCGCTGTCCCCTGCCACTCATCTTGGATGTTATGTATCTCACGCACGCTTTTCGCTGTTTGCCCGGCGGCCCTTGCCGACGGCTGGTTGCCACGAACCATGATCACACTGTTCGGCCCCGGCATCTTTAGCCGCAGGTAGTTGTGATGCGCCACAGCTTCAAACTTGTTGAGCGTGGAACGGCTAAGGATGGCATTGTACTGGTACAGGATGTCCACGATGTCAAAGATTATCTGTTCAGTCCGGGTGTTGCCGTCCTCGCCGAACGATACCTGGAGCTGCACTTGTCCCAGAGCACGAACCGAACTTCCACCAAAGCCTTGCAGTGGGATCGCGGCCGGAGCAAGCGCTGCCTCTGATATTCCCATTTGCCGGAAAGCATTGGCGAAGATAATGTCTGCCGAGCTCCCCCCGTCGACTAGGATACATCGCACCTCGCACCTAGCGATGTTGGCGGATATGACGATGGGGTCTTGATGTGGAAAGAAAACACCTTCGGCATCATCAGGGCTGAAGGTGATTGATGTTGATGCGAAAGGAGGTGGCTTGGTCTGGGACGTTGTGGTGATGTGGTTAATCGCCCTCTCGTGTGCCTTCTTCTGCCTTTTCGAGTCCAAGCTGCGAGGAGTCCCCTGTGATCGCAGCGATCACTCTTCGCTGCCCGTCCTGAGATGCTTCTATTTTAAGCAGCCTGTTCTCTTCAAACTAGTCTGCAACTTCTCCTGGGGCAATCTCCTGTCGAGGCTGGCCCTAGTCCCCCCAACTAGCGCTCCCTAGACGTTGGATGTTCCCGCACTGCTTGGTGGTGTGCGAAGCCTTGCTGTGGAAGGCACAAAACTTGTCCTTTTCCTTCTTTGGCTTCTTTTTCACCGATCCACCTTGCGATTTTTTGAAGTTTTGCCGAAGGGTGTTCAACTCTTCGACAGTCATCACTTGTTTGCCCTTTTTGTCCCGGAACTTCTTCCAGGCCGACTACAGGCGTTGCGAAGACGTCGGTCTGGCCTGTGTTGTGCCTGTTAGGCCTTGTGCGCCTTCCTGGTTGAGTTCAGCTTGGATCTCATTCCTTCTCTTGGTGTCCTCTTTGCCCCTTGCATAGCCATCGATGATGCAAAACAACTGATCCACCATTTTCTACTACTTTCTTGTTATCGTTTCTATGAGGGGGCTTGTGAGGAGACCAACCGAGGCGGCGTTGATGACCAATGTTTCAGTGATATCTTGCAGTTGGCATCTTGCTTGGGAGAATCTTCGAATGTACTAGCGGATGGATTCTCCTGGCTTTTGCCTAATACCGAAGAGCTCCTGCTAGGTCTTCGGCTCCTGATAGGTACCTCAAAAGTTGGTGACGAAAACATCGTGCAGCTGCTCCCAGGAGTATATTTGGGTGGCTTTGAAGCCCCCAGCGCGGCGACTTCTTATCATTCACCGGCGCAGCATGTAGCCAAGGCGTCGGCGAAGGAGCGATGCAGGGGTAAGGAACCCCGAAGATTGGTGAAGCTTGTGTCGACTAGGCTACGTGATGATGCGTGACGGTGGGGGCCGCCCATTCCCCTGCAGGAGGGGTGGCTTTGACGGGCGATGGCGAAGAAATTGTGCCTTGCAGCTGCGCTTGGATGGACGGCGCCAACCCAGCTACCGAAGGAGGTTGAGGAGGCTGCTGCATTGACGGAGGTTTCACCAAGCTTGCGGCCGGCGAAGGAGCTGCTACCGGAGCCGCTGGCCGTAGTGCCATCACAAGGGGCACTTGGGGCCGAACAAAGCCGGTCGCGGCCGGCAGCGGCAGTGGGGGATCACGAATCCGTTAGGGATCGAAGCGGGCGGAGACTACACTTGGTGGAGTCCGAAGGCTTGGGTAGACGAGGCCGGAGCTTGTTGGAGTCCGAAGGCTTGAGATTGCGTCTGCAGCTGCTGCTCCTGCATCTGGCGAAGCATGTCTTGTAGCCTTTGGACACTATCCTTCATGGCCTCGTATTCTACCCTCGGCACCGCCACAGCGTCTTCATTTCCACCTGGTGTGGCCACGGGAGTCGGAGGCGCTCCCTCCTCGACCTGCTCCTCCTGTGCTTCAACTTGAGGATCTTCGGGTTGATTGACTTTTGCATCTTCGTAGCAGCGTGGGGCTGTTCGTCTCCTCGTTGACTTCCTCTTCGAAGGCATCTTGTCTTCGGCTTCTCACCAAGGGAGGATTCCCCACGGATGTCACCAACTGTTGTCGAAGTGAAATTGAGAGTGGACTATAGTAGTAAATTTTTTGTACTGCTCTCAAAAACCTTGCCATTTTAGTGGCCTGGGTACCTATTTAGAGGCCCAGGGGTACAATTACAGGCTCTAAAGTTTATTTATAGGTGGTATTACATCATAGTCCCTTGATAGGGATAATTACAGGGGTATTCCTATCTTGTCCTATTTGCAGGTCCCTGGCGGGCTGCTGGGCCATCACGCGGGCCGCGAGGCCTCTACGTGGGCCGGGCCCTTGATGGGCCTTCAGCCTTTTTAGCCACGTCATCCTTTAGTCTTGATGCCCGCTACAGGGGCTTGTCTACCGGGTTGCCTCTTTGGCCTCCTCGGGTGCTCCGATGGTGCCCTCATCGCTCCGCCCTAAAGCCTTTGGTCTTCGCCCAGCACACTCAGCCTTTCGCCTTCGAGCTGGGCCCTTCATCTTCATGCCTTCGGTCTAGGGCCGCCAAAGGGGTTTCGTTGAGCGTCTTCGGTCTTGAGCCTTCTAAAGTGGGGGACTGTCCGAAGGGATTGCGGCCTGTCTCCAATAGATCTCAAAAACCTCGCCATTACAGTGGCCTGGGTACCTATTTATAGGCCTAAGGGTACAATTACAAGCTCTAAGGTTTCATTTACAGGTGGTATTACATCATAGTACCTTGATATGGACAGTTACAGGGGTATTCCTGTCTTTTCCTATTTGCAAGTCCGTGGCGGGTTGCTAGGCCATCACGAGGGCCACGAGGCCTCTACGTGGGCCAGGCCCTTGATGGGCCTTCGGCTTTTTTAGCCACGTCGTCCTTTAGTCTTGACGCCCGCTACAGGGGCTTGTCTACCGGGTGCCTCTTCGGCCTCCCCGGGTGTTTCGATGGTGCCCTCAACCCTCCACCCTGAAGCCTTTGGTCTTCGCCCAGCGCACTCAGCCTTTCGCCTTCGAGCTGGGCCCTTCGCCTTCATCCCTTCGGTCTAGGGCCGCCAAAGGGGCTTCATTGAGCGTCTTCGGTCTTGAGCCTTTCGAAGTGGGGGACTGTCTAAAGAGATTGCGGCTTGTCTCCAACAGTAAGCATGCACGTTTCTAGCTTATCTGACTACAACTTGGAACTTATTTTAGTGCCTGTCGCTCTCAGCCTTGTGCTGTTCCTCTAGATCGATCGCCTTATCTTAATCGATCCCCATCACGGCGGCTACCAGCTGCTTGAGGCTTGGCAAGTGCTCAATGCCGGCAAGGGCCCGATTCCCATATTCCTAGAAAGGCACTCTAAGTGTTGTTAGCAATAATCCCGACCATGGTGCGTTCCCAGTCGAGACGCATGCGTGCGTTGTTCTGTTCGTCGATTGCGTGTGTGTGTGGGCAGGATAGCTGCAGGGGCGTGCTGACCATGCCTAGCGGCAAGCTCGGACGACATCCGGTTCTCACGGAGGAGCGAGTGGCTCACGACGAGAGGAGGTCGAGTCACGAGGGGATCGTGCATGCGTGCGCGCGAAGGTTGCAGGAGGCTGTTGGTCAGTGCCCGCGCCTATAAATTGTGTTGTAATCGAGCGAATTAGTTGCCGGTTTCAAGTTCAATAGAAATAGGGTGTTCGTCGCTTGGCAAAATTTCTGTCGCTCGTGCTTGATTCCTGGGCCAATTCCAACAAGCGTCTCCACATTTTCCATGGTTGGTTTTCTCAAATCGGATAGCCCTTGGCCCAGAGTACACAGCGAACTCCTTGAGCGCAGGGAATTTGAAGGCAGCACGTACAAGCAGCTCATCGTCGGTACAGTTGCCCATACAGAGCAAAACGCTCACCAGGTTAGGCAGCTTGCACAAGACGCCAAGAAGTTGGTCGCCCGTAAGGCTGGCCAACGATATTTCTATCTTGCGGAGGTGTATCAGTGAATTGAACCACTTGGGCAGTTCGTCCATGGCTCCCCCGAGCGCCACGGTGAGGCGGCGTCTGGAGGCGGAGGAGGAAGTTCAGCGTCTTTGTGTCGCGATCTGTATCGAAGATTTTGAGTGACCGGAGATAGTTCATCTTATCGAACGCGCCGGCCAGATTTGTGATCATCACCTCCTCGTTGGAGTTGTAAAGCTTGACCTCGAGTGTCTGCAGCTGCGCCAGGGCACCCAATTCTTCGGCAACCTTAGGATTGTTCAAGCCTACCGTTCCCAGCGTGCGCAGTGCCTTCATTCTCTCCAGCCCTATGGGCATTGTCCACCAGACGCACAAGAGGTACTCAAGTCTTTCTAGCTTGGTCACCGTTGTCGGGACTTCGGTGTAGGTGTTGTATAGGTCGAGTGTTTGCAAATGCTGCAGCCTGCTGATCTGGCTGGGAATGCTTGTCACTTTGGTGTTCCTCAAGCTCAGAAATCTGAGTAGAAACAACCGGCAGATATACTTGACATGGTGGTTTTCCACTTCCTTGCAGTCTTGCAGGTCGAGCACCTTGAGCAGGGTGAACTCTGCAAGGTGATGGAGCACTGCCTTGTTCCCTTGAGGTCCAAACGTGCTTAGCGACCGGACGTGCTGCGTGCTCATCCTCTCCACGACATGCTTGGGGCCGTCACCGCCATGGACAGCGAGGCGGCGGACGGTGCCGTAGGATGGCGTCCCCCCACCGTATTGGGATCCTACAAAGCTGACGAAGTTCTCCTCCAGGGACTTGGACACCAGAACCTCGAGCATCATATCATGCACCTTCACGGCCTCCATGGCCTCGATGAGTCCATCCAAATGGACCATAGCTGGATCTATCAAGCTCCTGCTTACCAGCTCGTCGAAGTAGGATTCTGCAACCTCCAACGTGGTCAAGCCCCGTTTCTCGATGATAAAGCCCTCCGCGATCCATCTGTGCAGCAGCCGCTTCTTCTCAATCACATAATCCTCGGGGAAGATGCTGAGATACAACATGCAAGCCTTGAGATGGTGGGGCAAGTGGCTATAGCTAAGTGTAATTATCTGCTTCATCCCCTCCAGGGTTGGGTGCATCTCCATCTGAAAGCCCATGGAGTTAGAAATTCTCTGCCACATCCTTATGCTCCCTGACGACGACGACCTGTAGCTCGACAGAAGCCCGGCGATGCTAACAATGGCTAATGGCAGCCCGGCACATTTTTTTAAAATGCTGTCCATTTCATTTTTCAGATCACTGGGGCAAGACTGCTCCTTGGAGCCAAATGCTCTGTTGATGAACAGACTCAGGGGATTGATCTTGTACACATAATCTCCAGAAACACTTGCTGAACTGCATGCTTTGGCCACAATCTCTATCCGAGTTGTTACCATGATTATGCTGCCACAGTTATTCTCTGGAAATTTGGATCGGATTGCATTCCACGCTGATGTGGTCCACACATCGTCGATGACAATGAGGTACCTGGTTCCATTGTAAAAAAATATATAATACATAACTAATATCTATGCAAAAAAAATCATTATACTTACAATGTTTTTCTGTGTGGAATTTACTTTCAAAAAACTATTTTCATTTGTAATGTCTTATGCAACTAGCATGTTGCCCATGCATTTGCTCGGCTAGATTTAATATTATGTCACAAGGGCAAATTAGACATTTTACTATATTCTTTAGCATCTGAAATATATATGTTTTAATATGATCAATAAATTAATTCAGTTTAAGTATAATATGGTACGGTTGCATGAGAAGATTTTATATAGGTCCCTCAGGTTAATATTCCTTTGTCATATTGGCGTGGCGTGGTCAACGATCCGGTCTTCAGTGTCTCCTTGGCTTTGCACTGCTATGGGTTGATTCGATATGCCCTACCCCCATCAAGGGATGGTGTATTTATATCACTGGGTCCAGAGGGACAATCTTGGTTGTTGTGTCATGCAGTCCTGGTCGAGTCCAAGTTGGTCTCGTAATCATTGTTGTCTCGTGTGGTCCTAGTTGAGTCTGAGTTGGTCTTGTAATCTTGTAGGATTTTGAAGATAATCTTGGTCGTTGTCTCATTCAGTTCTGGTCGAGTTCAAGTCGGTCTTCTAATCTTGTAGTCCTTATATATTTTTTAAATGTTGTCCTTCATCTCTACTATTAAAAAAGGAATAGTATTTCTGTCTTTTTTTTCGTCCGTCACTGACGTCAACATGACGTGGCAGCCCCTAAAAATCTCTCCTCCATATATCAATACATGCCACACATAGATCAATCAATCAAGAAGAAGATCCATCACATCTGTGGCTGCGATGGCGCGAGCGACGACGACTACACCCATGGTCTCTGACGTCCGTCTCGATCAGGCCGCCGTAGCTTTCTTCTCCTGATTTGGGATTTCTCTCCTCGGAGAAAGCTCTGGTGGGGAAACGAAAAACGCATGAGGGAGAGGACAGAAAGAAGAGGAAAGGAAGCCAATCTGATTTTTCTCCTTTTTTTCTTTTGCCATTACGGAGTAGGTGCCATTCTGCCATCATGCGCTCATGGCTGCCGGGATGGTCAGGTAACTCGGGTTGGCATTGGCCCTAACCAGCCTGGGCCAGAGATCAAGTTAGTCAACTACTACTGCATTACTCTATAGCCTTCTACATGCAATGGCGCAGTTGCTCCTTAATCAAAGAATAGTAGATATCATAATGTCAAACAGTAGTGGAAGTTTGTAAATTTAGAACTTCGAAAATATGGTTCTAAACTTTATTTTATCTTAGCCCCTAAGAATGGTTCTACATGGAATGCTATTCGATTCTCTTTTTAATCCCGTAACGAATTAATATTTTATCTTAGAACCTAATAAAGAAAAATGTTATGTCACTGGGCCTGTTTTAATATAATATGAGAAAACTTTTTTCTATAAAATCTTAGCTAAGTTGGAGCTGGTGGACAAGAAATAGATCCTACATGAACAATATGTCTTCATCGGCTCAAATCATGAAAATTAAACCCTACTTAATCATTTAATTTTTCGTTGCAATGCACGGGCCCTTATCTAGTATTTTTACAAAGGTGCACTCTTCACGTGCTCAAATCATGAAAATTAAACCCTACTTAATCATTTAATTTCCCGTTGTAACGCACGGGACCTTACCTAGGCTTTTTAAAAAGGTGCACTTGGCACGGGTCTTCCATATAATCGCTAAAAAGCATAACTGGTCTCTCTTTCTCACTGATAAAGAGATACACTTCTAGTTTTCCAACCAAACAATCTCTGTCGAATTAATACCTATCACACTTTTCTTCCAAACATGCTCTGTCCAATTAATTCATAGTGCGAATAGCCTCATCAAATAAGTTAACAACACCGCCACCCGGGGGTGTCGGGGGCATCTTGCAGTTGCAAGTTTGCAACTATAAGGATTTCTACAGTACTCCCTCCGTTTGAAAATATAAGACGTATTAGGTTTCTATATGGTCTTTTATATTATACTTTGACCGTTAATTTCTCTTAAAATATATCATCAAAAACTACAAAATAAACATCATATGACCTTTCGGTTAGTATATACTTGCTTTACTTTTCAAGTATTTACTTTTCTACATTTACTATCTAGTATTTACTTTCTAAGCGGAGTATTTATCCGAATGACCTTTCAGTCGCTCGTTGTGCTAGACTAGGAGTCTGTGGTTAGTTTTTATGGGTTTCTTCTTCAGCCTTAGTTCACCTAGCTAAGTCTGTGAGTTCTCTCTTTTGATCGAGAGAGAGCTTTGGTTCACGACTTAGGCATGGTGCCTCAGCCGTGTATTTCCAAGGAAGGTTAGCTAGAGAAATAGATGGACATAGTCGGTCGGGTGGTGATAGCCCCGGTCGTCATTTGTAGTCGTCCACGTTAGCTTTGGTGCATTGGCATGTAATGGTCAGGGAGGGAAATTCTTCGATAGCAGGAACCTGTGCCCTGTGCCCGAAGTAATTACATCACCACAGTGTCTTTAGTTGAGCCGAGTTATCCTTTCCCCGTAGTCTCCTCCGAAACTCCAGAACTAGATAGGTTAGGTCCCAGTCTGTGTCATCCGATTAAAGTGGATATCTTTATAATTAGCAGACTTACCCCCAATCTTTGGTTAGTATAAATTTTCTTAGTCAAGAAAGGTAAAAAGGAAGGTAACATTTTATGCTAAGAAGTGCGTCCTTTGGAAAAATATAAATAAGATATCCCAGAATACTCCAAGGTGAAGTGCTGCATCGGTATTTCTGTGCGCTTGCGGAACTCTTTTGTAAGAGCATAAGAAGTACCAACAATCAGCCGCTCAACCACCACCCTGACCAAGCACAACAGGTAGTAGGAGCCAAACAAAACCATTGGTTGCGATTGCATGCAACGGAATGGGCAATACCGTCCACACACTGGGGGGGGGGGGGGGGATGAGAATGAAAGAAAGAAAATGGGAAAAATAAAAAAAAATGGGTACGAAATGGAACAGTTCACATTCCCACTGGAACAATTCTGAAAGATGTTTAAATTAGTTGGCAAAAGTTGTGAGGCGTGTGAAATGAGTGGCATATACTGAAATTAAGACATGGGCACATGGAGAAACGTTAGTTGAGGTAGAGACGGCCATTGGCAACAGAGTGTCGACATATTGGAGTCCCTTGGTTTGGCGGACCGCGCGGTGAGGAGCTTGCACACCACCATCTCCTGAACTCCGCTAGGCCTAGGCAGGCCCAGCGCTCGTGGCGCACGCACTCGAGGAACTTGCCTTAGCTGCAACAATGCACACGGCAACAATGACCATAGGTGCCTCTGCTTTCTGTTCATCTGCTGCTGCCCGGGCACAGGAGGATGCGTGGAGCAGAGGCGGTAAAAGAGATGGGAGCATCTCATCCACCACATCATCACAGTAGTCTTCCTCAACTCCTCAGCCAGCAGCCTCCTAGAACTTGGCATGTGCATTCATTTTGCCCAAACCGGCTGCCCTCAGGCTCTTAAGTTTCCCATCTGCTACTATCTTGCATCTGATTTCGAGAGAAGGGTAATGATGGGCAGACTTTGGATTGAGGGAACTATGAGAGGCGTGCTAGGTATGGAGGCATGTTAGTGTGTGGGAGGAGGCTGCGAGAGCCGCCATGAGGTCTTAGAACAGAAGCAGAGCGGAGGCTACGAGCGAGTCCGGCAGCAGTTGAGCAGACGAGGATGGTGCGTACATAATAAGCAATAGCCAAGTAGGGGTTCCACTTGTTGGCGCAAAAACGTGTCATGCCACAAACGTAAGCGCCTTGTGTGCAACCCGCAGCAACACCCAGAGACGTGCCGGCACAGGGGTAGATGCCGTTGAACGATCACCCAGGAGGAACCCTGTTAGGGTGAACGTGCGCCGCTTTGTCCAAGGCTCGATAGGCCAGCTAGGACGTCCTCAAACGCCATAAAGATGAAAGATGATGAGCAATTGGGGGATTGGAGGTGAATAGACGTGGGATACAGGAAGAAAGAAGGAGGGAGATGTAGAATATAGAGGGTAGGGGTAATAGATTGATTTTGACAATTGGTTGGTTGTTTCAATTGGCCTTGGCCCACTATATTTATAGGAGGGGTGGTCTCGCGTCTACAAGGTCTTCTCCACATTCTATTAGGCTTAGAGATCAACTAGGACTCGAAAAACCCCAGCCTCAAGTAAGGAAACACATGAAATACCAAACTGGATTCGGACTCAAGGCTGAAGGTCGGACCGTAGTTCATTGTCCGGTCGGACCACTCAGACACCTACAGTCAGACCGGCCTTGGCGTGAAGTCTGATCTTTTACAAATTTGGTTTGAACTTGCTATAAATCCAAACTAGTGTCAAATTTGGGTGTCAACACATACCCTTACCTTTTTGGCAAACTTGTGAACCGAAAAGTACTAGGCATGGGGTTAACTAAGGACAATATCCACCAATACCGGCCATGAACACCTCTTAGGATATATGTTTAGCGGCGATGTAATGATTTTACTTGGAGAGGCCATCTCTTGCTCAGATATTCTTGCGCTTTTCTTTGGCCTCCACTCTTGTTTCACCACTTTCTTGCGTTGATTCTTTTGTGACCGATTCTTTTGTTTCTACTGGCTATGAGATGAGCACGGTCGATTATTCAAAATTGGTTGCTGAGGTAATGCCCATAATGGATATTAACATTGCATATAAGTAGGCATCACCCACATACCATTGAAACTCCATTACCCACACAAAGGGTAAAACCATGAAGAAGAAGAAGAAGAATATTGCCGAAGATCCGTCCTTGCTTGTCTCCCAACTTGCTTGGTAGGTGATCTTAATCTCCTTGACCATTTGTAATCTTTTGGAATCTTCGGCTTGTCATCTTGCCCCCTGAGGATAGAAGTCTTCAATGTGATCTCCTTCTTATCATCGGGGTTCTTCTTCTCTTGCAACTCAATGATGTGTATAAGAAAAGGGAGCTCATTGACTTACATTTTTTAAATGTCAACCATCCATCATTAATGGCTGATTGAACTTGTCTACGGAATACATTGCAATCGTTAGTGGCATGAAAATTCGTCACTTTAATTCCTCAAGCAGCGGTATGACATAGCCTTGCGACAATTTGATTTGTTTGTTTTCTAATAAATAGTCAATGATCCAATCGCATTTGCCCACATTAAATGTGAATTTTATTTCCTCATGTTGATTTTTATGACCAACCGGCTTAAGAGAGGAGCAAATGAATGGTTCGGACTTAGAAGACCAAGTCCATTGGGCTGTATACACATTAATTGCCTCATCATCCGAAGACTCAATCTCATGATCAACTATAATACAATGGGAATGATCAAACTTTAACATTTCGTGAGATCTTGGCTTCTCTAGCTTAGCTTTCTTGAGCCAGAGCTTTTTGAAGTAATTGGTTTACATCTAAGAAACTATGATCATTTAGTTTCTCTTTTAAATATTCAAGCAAACCAGAGTAAGATAAAACATCGGTTTCTTGTGTCTCTAAATATTCTAATATATTCGGAAACAAACTCATTGTGCTTTTGTTTAACCGATGTCAAGTGCGAAAAATTTAACTCGGTCCCACCAGTAAAGTTGTAATCATGATACTTTTATTCTAACTGAGACCAATCTTGAATAGAATTTGTTGCAAGTGATATAAACCAAGTAAATGTAGCACCAAATAAAGACAATGGAAAAAAGCCTGACTTTCAAAACACTACTAGTATTAGCTTCCCCACATTGCACAATAAATTGGCCGATATGCTCTAAAGTAGACATGGAACATTGTCATATGAATCAAGATAGGGGTATTGCTAGAATCGGCTCTTACCTTATATTTGTCGTCGATGGGCAATGTAAATTCCTCTTGCTTGATAACACCTTGTCGCGTCTTCCAGTAGCATGAAGCCATCTTTCACCGTAGATCTTAAATTTGAGCCTCCAACGTCTAGCGATCAGCTTCCGGCAACTCTTCATACTATGCCGCCATTGTGTTGTCTTGATCAACCTCGGTGTGAGAGCCTATGGTGGAGAAGTAGAATTTTGGCTATAGCAACCAAAATCGTTCCCTAGCAGAGTTGTCAAAACGTGTGTTGGCGCAAAAACGTATCATGCCACACGCATGAGCACCTTATGTGCAACCTGCAGCGGCGCCCGTAGACGTGCCGCCGCAAGGATAGATGCCGCCAAACGATCACCTGAGAGAGACTCCGTCAGAGTGAATGCACACCGGTTTGTCCTAGGCTCGGTAAGCCAGCTAGTACATCCTCAAACGCCGTAGAGACAAGATACGATGAGCAATTGGGGCATTGGAGGTGAATAGTTGTGGGGATACAGGAAGAAATAAGGAGGGAGATGTAGAATATAGAGTATAGAGGTAATAGATTGATTTTGACGATTGATTGGTTGTTTCAATCGGCCTTGGCTCCCTATATTTATAGGAAGGGTGGTCTTGCGTCTACAGGGACTTCTCCATGTCCTATTAGTCTTAGAGATCAACTAGGACTTGAAAAACCTTGGCCTCAAGCAAGAAAACACGAGAAATACCAAAACTGGATTCGGATTCGAGACTAAAGGTCGGACCGTCTAGACACCTGTGGTCGGACCGCAGTTCATTGTTCGGTCAAACCGCTCTAACACCTACGGTCGGACCGGTCTTGGCATGAAGGCTCTGATCTTTTCCAAACTAGTGCCAAATTTGGATGTCAAGACCAATGAATACCCATTATCCATACCCACAGTATTTAGGGAGGGTATGGGTAAGGAGGAATTGCTCATTTGAGTTTTGGCCATGGGGAGGGTATTACCCATTTTACTCACTTTACCCATACCCATTTAACATAAGTAGAACTCCGTACCCAAAATTTTTAAACTCGCATTCGCATTAAAAAAATCTTGTCAAATTCAGTTGGATTTTGTAGGGATGATTTATTATATAGAGAAGCAACTTTATATAACTTTTGAGCCATTTAGATATGTGAGGCCCACATATAGATTACCCATACCCATTAGGAATGGGTAACCTAATTTTGAATAGGTATGGATAAAAATGGATATGGGCATGAGTTACCCATAACCTCCCTAGGCCCCAGTGGCAAGCCTACCGCTAGGGCGACTGGCGAGGCCACCATTTCTGATGTTCCACACTGGCAAATAAAAACTTTCAAGCCAATAATGGATGCCACTTTTGGGCCTAAAACAGGCCCTCCAACTTAGTCCAAAGCCTCTCATCAGATTAAGACAATTAATGGTGAAGATCTGCGCTACAACTATTATACACGACAAGTCAACAGCCGCTATAATACGCGCTGTAGAACTATAGTTGCTTTCTAATGATGGATTAAAACCTAGTCTCTATATTCAACACAGATGTATACAGCTTAGAAGCACAGCTGTTGTATTGCTAAGTAAACAATGCTTATAAAAATGATTTGGGTAATCGCCTTTTAGAAATCCAACGGTGCAATAGTGGATATATAATTTATGGTCTCTATTACCTACATGATTTGAATTCCTTGTTTTATTGGCTGACAGCCTGGCACACGCCATAACATAGGGCCAATAGCTTTGCGCATAATTTAGTGCCCATGATTTGAGAAGCAAGGTGAGCACGCTGGGAGAATCAAACGTGGGCCGTCGAGCCGACTGTCTTAGGGAGCATTCGGCGGTGAGCGAAAGGGTAAAAATTCTCTTTGTTTTTGTGAGCATACCTTCTAAACTACTAAACGCTATGTTTTTTAAAAAATTTTATCTAAAAATTACTTTAAAAATCAAATAAATCTATTTTTTAAGTTTATAATAATAAAATTTAATTAATTATACGGTAATGGCTTGTCTTGTTTTGCGTGTGCCGATAATATCCACCGAACTTGTCCGGCCCACGCAGCTTTAGGGTGTATTATAAAGTTACGATGGATAATGAATTATGAATAAAACTAACTTTACGACAATTGTTCAAGTGCATAAATGGAAGATTGAAATATTAGAAAGTTAATTATAAAAAGTTTTCTAATAAACTAAGGTGACAAGTCTTATCCCCATTGCTGTTCTTGCTCTGAAAATCGGTGTAGTAACTATGCAACCGCCGAAGGATATCCCTGCGGATTACCACTGCAAGGATAAGTTACTCATCCAAAGTGTCATAGTAGAGGAGGGCACAACGGTGAAGGACATTCACACTGACGAGGTAGATCCTGCAGTTTTGAGTTCTTGGAGATTGATTGGTTGATTGGGAGTAATGTTAAATGTTAGTGATTTGTGGTTCAGTAAAGAGCCGGGCAAGGTAGTCGAGGAGTTCAAGCTGAGGGTGGTCTACATCCCTGCCAATCCTCCCTCCCCAGCCTACGTCCGTCCGATGCCGATTTATTGATTCAGCGCTACGTCGGTTTCAGCCCCAATCTTGTGAACAAATTGTGCCTGAAACGTATGTTGAATACAAGAAGAAAATGAAGAGAAATCGAGTAGGAGAAAAGATAAAATAAAATATGAAATCACGGAATCAAATAAAAGACACATAGAAGCTTATCCAGCCACGGGGGAAATCGCCCGGTCGTCATCAACTGAGGTGGAGGCCTGCAGGGAGCGGCCGCGCTCGATCCGCGTCGCCGGTGCCCAGATCTGCGTCGCCGCTGTCCGGTCCGCCGCTGCTGTGGAGCTCGTTAGGCACCGTCCCCTACCGCCGCCGAGCTCGTGGGGCCTAGCCACCCCGCCTCGCTGCCGAGCTCATCGGATCGAGTCAGGCTTGATCTGCGGGCATGAATCAGCGATGGACGGGGTAGGATGGCAGCTGCTTGTAGCTTCGGTCGTTCGGCAATCTCGACGGGCGGCTAGCGGCTGGCAGCTGGTTTGGTAGGCTGAAGAGGAATTGACGAAAGGGAAAAAAAATATAGAAATAGGAGTAAACGTGGACTTTGGTAGTGACTTTATATTAGTTCTTGGTTTTAGGGATTTTAATGTAAAATTTTGGACTTTCTTCTAAATAAGAGAAATACAAGAGCAATGACTAGGATAAAACTATCAAACCGTAGATCGTTCATGTCTCCAAGTCTTCACGGTGACCCGTAAGCGGCCCGTCTTGATGTCTTCTGTAGACTTCTTCGCGTCCCTTGGGCCTTTTACTTGGTCTCGTTGGGCCTATATCGAATTTTTACTGTTACTAATTTAATTTTTTTTTTAATTTACAAAACTAATTTTCGGTTTGAATCATTTGCAAAACTAGTCTCTTGCCGCCCTGGGCCACGGCGGGATTTAAAAACCGCCGTGGCCCAGGGCGGCGAATGGCATCCCGTCACCCGGGGCTAACGGCTCCGGCGGCCGTTAGCCGCGGGGAGGCCACGTGGATTCGCCGCCCTGGGGGACGGCGGCGAATGCCCCCAGGGGGCCGAGTGCAAAATTGCATTCGCCGCCCTGGGGGACGGCGGTTTTTAGCATAGTAAACGGACGGTCCGCACAAGGATCGGACCGTCCGAATCCAGGGGGCCGCCTGCAAAATTTTTTTTTCTTTTTTTTTGATATTTTTTTCTCAACTAGCAACACGAGAATAGCAAAATCTCGTGAAGGTACAGCTTAAACCGATGTAAGATGTGGCCTGTAGAAAATTACGAGTGTGCTTTAAAAACCGTGCTGAAACTTCGGACCTCAAAAACTCAATCTTCCCGGCCGAATTTCGTAAAATTTTTTTGGACAAACCCGACAAAGTCGGGGGGAAGCGGATGTAAAATTTTCTGTAGATGTCCGTAGAGTACTTATTTGTCCGATTCCGAGACCGTATGCGAAAGTTATGACTGTTTTAAGGTAGTTAGCGCGCGTTACAACAATTTACCGTCGATTCGGACCGTCCGATCGCTGTGCGGACGGTCCTATGCATTCGGCCCCCTGGGGGCATTCGCCGCCGTCCCCCAGGGCGGCGAATCCACGTGACGTCCCCGGGGCTAACGGCGGCCGGCGCCGTTAGCCCCGGGTGACGGGGATGCCATTCACCGCCCTGGGCCACGGCGGTTTTTAAATCCCGCCGTGGCCCAGGGCGGCAAGAGACTAGTTTTGCAAATGATTCAAACCGAAAATTAGTTTTGTAAATTAAAAAAAAAATTAAATTAGTAACAGTAAAAATTCTAGTTTATCTGGTGTTGGATGCTCTGTGCAGGTCGAGACGCCATGCGTAACTGATGTTGTTAAAGGATTTTTCTTTTCTTTTCTTTTTGGCTGTCAATCTATATCTATAGTCCAATGCTGATGTCGTTGCTACTGTCAACCAATTTTTTTCGCTGGACTTGTCGTGACTCTGATTTTCCTGATTGTTTACTATTTAAAATATAAGGGCTTCTATATGTTCAGATTCATAGCCAGAAATCCTTATATTTTGAAACGGAGGTAGTATATTATTATTGTAGATTATTTACTTATTAATTACAAGAATGAGTTAAATTTTGTAATGAATAAACTTAACAAATAATTTAGAACCAGTGAACTAAATAATACAATGGAAGAAAGTCTTTTAAAAAAACATATTTTTAGAGATGTGGAGAAAAGAATTCGTGGCAATACTCCAGTAAAGTAGCTAAAAAGAATAGGGTTGTCCATGTAATTTTCACGTATTGCAGTATGTCTTAGGCAATGTTTGGAATTGCTTCTAGGTGACTTATTTTCTTATTTACTGTAAGCACGTTTTTCAAACTACTAAATAGTATATTTTTAAAAAAAATCTATATAAAAGTATCTTAAAAAATCAAATAGATCAATTTTTTAAATTTATAATAGTTAATACTTAATTAATAATTTTTCTCGTTTTAGGTGCGTTATAAGATAACCGGGAAACTCACGGGCGAATGCTCCCTAGTAAAGCTCACCGTAATTAGATTGAAAACTAACATCCTGGTTCTACACGAGATTACGTGTCTTTAACCGTTACGACGCACAATCAATATGCTAGTATTATCTTATTTTACTTGCTCCTATACATGCTCTCAAGGTGACGTGAATGTAGCCGTAGCTCCTAGTGCCAACACGACAGCACTGTATCGACCGTCCGATATAAACCCAACGACATCAACAAGGGGAAGAAAAGGCAAGCAAAGCCACCCCGCTGCCCCCTCCTAGATCAGTTCCCCGCTCCCTCGCCCGTCGACGACCGCTGCCCTCAAACTCAATCACCCGCGCCTCCCGTCCCGCCGCCCGCCGCCGGCGGCCTCCTCCTCCTCCTCGTCGGACCCGATGGTAACACCACCAAATCATTTCTCCTCGCGTTCTTGATCTTGGGTTCTTCCCCCTGCCCTGCCAGTAGAATCTGATACCTTCTCCGTCTTGTTCCTCCTGCTTTTGTCTGATGGTGGTGGCGTTCTTGGGTGGCTGCAGTCTGCGCTCTTCAACTTCCACTCCTTCGTCACGGTCGTGCTGCTGCTGATCTGCACCTGCACCTTCCTCAAGATGCACTTCCCCTCCATCCTCGTCCGCCGCACAGGGTGCGTTCGTGGTTCTTCGCTTTCTTATTCTTTGTGCCTCGCTTTTATTTCTGCTCGATCCCCTTCTTTGTGTCATCCCTAGGTTGGAAATTTATAACCCATGCCTTTGATTCATGGGATAAATAGTATAGGGACCTGAAGAAAATGTTGTGCTGAATTTGGGGGTGGAATAGATCGAAACGATGAGAGCATTTTGTGGATAGTTCTTAAAGGATACTTTTGTTGGAATGAATATTTGCTCAGTGGGATCCTATGACTATTGATACTTATAAAAAGAAAAAAAAAAGGTTCATGTTCACCTCATAGGTCCTGGATTTACAGGTGAAGCTCCAAATATTTCTTATGGCGGTCTGAATCGTCATATGCTATATATAAGAACCAGCAGAACATTGCATAAATGACACTTAATTTTGGTACTGTCTGGTTATGGCATGTTTGTCTCATCACAAAACCTCATTCCCACCTTTGTATGTACCATGCGTCCTCTATGTCCAAGCAAATCTAAGATCTAACTTTGTAATACATAATTGTAATTTAGGCACTACAATTTCCCCACAAAATGCTGTTTCTTTTTCCCTGACATTGGTGTCAAAATTGTTGCACCAGTACTTTCTTTGAGATCTTAGTGGATTTGTAGTTGGGTACTTTTCTCCCGCATGTGAATACAAGTCTGGTCATGCTCAGCTTATGAAAATTACATTTTTCTCTACTAAAAAAGACTTTATTTGTCAATTCTATCACTAAGGGTGCCTAGGATGGATATAGTCCATCCCCATCTATTGTAATTTAGAAAGGAACCATATTGGTAATCACTATATTGCTTTATCTTAGTGAACTTCTTATGAGGGGGTTGGGGTCCGGATGATAGTGCATCCGCTAGTTGATACTGGGGGTTAGTGGTAGAGGGTATGTTAGAAACAAAAGGAGTCCACCAGATGGGATGTTTGATTTAAAGAATTTTTTATTCTTTTGCCATACTAAATTTGCCATTGGGCAAGCAGTTAAGCCAATTAGTTTAACACACCTGGCACTTGATGAAATAATAAATGTGACATCGGTACATCAAGCCATGTAGAATGGATTTAACTTTTAGTGACTAGCATGGTTATATCTTGCGAGTTATTACCTCATTGGCAACCTTCTGGTGATATATTAAACGCTGAAATGCTTTATTTTTAAGTTCACATGCTTGCACATTGGCATTTCTCATGTTAAAAAGGTATATATTGTTCAATGTAATTAAATTATTGATTTTTTCATAGCACGATCTTTTTAAATTAACATGTCTAGTTCAGACGATCTATGGTTCTGATTATGTTACCTTTCTCATGTTCACAGATTTCGGGGTTTCTTTTGGAAGGCTTCTAGGATAGGTAAACTTCTTGTTTATTTTGTCAATATTTTTATTCTAGTTAAAATATAATTATATCCAGTGCTGCATCAGTGCATACATGCTGAAACTGATGTATTGCTATATTAGTATTCAGTTGTTTCTTAAAGATGTGCAATTACAGTATCAGAAAATACTATCAATAAAGTATGATGAAAGATGAATGTAAAGATGCAAAGTTAAATTTTGGCTGAATAAACATGCATAATATTTTTCCTTATAGTGAAATGTGGACGAATAGGGTATAATTTATTCTTTCATGATTACTGCCTTGTGGCATTAGCACTATGTTTGCAAACATGAAACATCTAAACATTAATCTGGAACTTCACAGTATCTTATGTTGGTAAAGCAACAAAACAATGTAAGCTCACATGACAAAATCATAATATGTACGTTGTTACCATGAGAAGTGAGAGCTAGCATTATTAAGTTACCTAGAGACAAGGGATAGAGTCATGTTCGTTAGCTGCGGAGTTGCTATGCCCATGCATGAAAATTTCTTTGTTGAGTTAATTGTACTAGCTTGAATTTGAATTGAAGTATCAACATTAGATGTTTTTGTGTTGCAATTTCCTCATTTTATCTTACGAAGGCAGAGTTGAATGTTTACTTATATTCTGCTTTGTGTTATTTTAACATTTATTCACCCTTCATTGTTTATTGAGATATAGACCATATAATATTAGTATGTTGATTTTCTCCTTTTTTTTTTCAGGTGAGCGCCTTAGCCCTTGGGTAGCCATTGGGTGTTCTGTCATGGGCATATCTATTATATTTTATTGAGATCAGAAGATATTTGTGTGTTGTTCTTATCTCGGAACAGCTTCACCTGTAGATAGCAGCAATCTGATGGCCTTTGTGGCTCTTTTTATATCCTTGTTTCTTTCTCCTATGAGCATGTTATGAACTTCACCTAAACTGTTTTCCACTTTCCACTTCAGAGAAGTGTGGGAGCTGGGAATTTTTGACAGAATTACATAGTCTGGTTTGTATTTTTTCTTGAGATACCAGGTTTTGTAACCTTTTTTGTTGTATTAGATACTGTGCGTTTTCATATTTTGTTTTAATCCTACTGGAATCCTTGTTCTGTTTATAGCATTATGAGTTTATGACCATGCTGGCATATCTGGTATTTGATGTTGGTCTTTCGTCATGTGGATTTACGGTTCCATTAGAGAAAATCATGCAGGAATTCAAGCTTCTAGGTGAAACCTGAAAATCCCCCTTATAGACTTAGAAAAAAAAAATTACTTTGAGGTCATCTGCCTACTCTCTGGTGATGCAATGTGCAAAGTAGAACTGCTAAATATCTGTCTTCCGTTTTTACAAACTTTAAAGTATTTGTACTTCTCTTTAACAAACTATAATACATTAATTTCTTTAAAAATAAAGTCTTTATCTGATAAATGAGATAGACAAAAATATTATTTTGGGACGAAGAGAGTATGTAAATCTGGTGTAGAGTGCGCCTTGAGGCTACTATGCATACAAACGAGAACGAGAGGGGTTGATTCAAATATTTGGCTTCCGGACATTTGGGGATATTTTCATGGAGACGCACTCTATGATCATCCTTTGAGCAGTAAACAATTCCGTCGCCTTTCTACCTCTTAATACTCGATTCCGTGATGAAACTACGGCTTTTCAAGAAACATATTTGCTGTGGGTGTATAAATCTAATAGGTATAAATTCAAATTCTTATGCTCACATGTACGTAAACATTAAGACGTATGTACGTTTTTGAGATTAAGGTATACGAATTTACTCTTAGTGTTTGTTTAAGAAACATGTGTTAAAACTTAGGCACCATTCGTATCAAATCTTTGGCTGGGCTACTTTCTCATTTTTCGTAACCATATTTTCCAAGCGGTTAAATGGTGCGTGTTTTTTACAAAAACTTTATATGGAGTAGAAGTTATTTAAAAAATCAAATAAATTTATTTTTCAAGTTTATAATATAGTTAATACTTAATTAATCACGTGTTAATAACTTGTCTTGTTTCATATGCTATTGATAAGTTCATCTTATCCTTAGATTTAAATATTGTCTTACTCAAAGTGATACTAGATTTGTTATTGATCAAATGTTTAATTTTTTAAGTTATGTTAAAAAAACATTGGTTATTGAATAGAACTTTAAAATTTGAGACGGGGAAACGAGTTCCAAGCTGTATTTTTAACTTGTTGTAATTGTCATTATCGATTTATGCAAATTTAGTTATAAATTTGTATAGCTCAGTTATAAATATATGCAATTATATCTAACGGTTCGTATCTTGTCCTTAATATACAGAAAAAATCATTTGATAGATTTATTTTTTAAAAAACTTTTGAACAATATGCGGTCCCAAAAGATACGTGTGCACGCGTATTCTTACATGTAGTAATCGGAAAGGGTCATCTTTTCAAACAAGCCCGGTCAAACTTCCGAATCCTGTCCTGTTTCGACTCGACAACAAAAGCCTTCGCTTCCCTCCCAATCCGAACCGTTTCGCGCCATCCTCTGATCGAGCCGGCCACCTCGCTAGCTACCTACAAATAACCACTCTCTACCTGCGTGTCGGGTCGGGTTGGTTGGCTGGTTGGTCGGCGAATCGTATCTTACTGAGATCGATTGGCGGGCGAAGCAACCAAGGAGGCGGAGGATGCCGTACTGCGTGGTCAGCCACGGCGACCCGGCGGCGGCGGCCGGCGGCGAGGGCGACGTGCGGATTTTCTACCAGAGATACGGCCACGGCGGCACCAAGGTGCTCCTCATCATCGGTACGTGCCATGGCGACCTCGCCGTCCGAGCTCTGCCTCTCCGGCTCTACCTGTAATGGCAAAACGGCGGCCGGCCGTGTATGCCCCTTCCGCCGCCATCATCGTGGTTCGTGGCCGTGGGTCATTTCTTGATTTCTCTCCATGCTTGGGCTTCGCGTGAACACAGTTTCATGGAGATTGGGATTTTTTTTCTCTCATGTGGGGAATTTGCTTTTGGCATTGTGCTCTCAACGAGAAAATGCTTCGCTTTTCAAAATTCGTATACACGACTTGATATTTTCTTAATTTCGTCACGTGGACGCGTTCGCGTAGGGTTCGCGGGGACGCACGAGTCGTGGGGCCCGCAGGTGAAGGGCCTGACGGGCGCCATGGAGGCCGTCGACGAGGAGTCCCCCGCCGGCGACGACGACGAAGCCAGCGCCGCGGGGGAGGGCGTCGAGGTCTGCTGCTTCGACAACCGCGGCATTGGCCGCAGCTCCGTGCCGCCGCACAAATCGCACTACACGTAATGCTCTGCCCTGCTCTTTCCCATTGAACTCACTGGCAAATATCAAATATCCTAATAAAATCAAAACCATTACTGAATTCTTGGCAGCACGGTGATCATGGCCAAGGACGCCTTAGCGGTAATGGATCATCTGGGGTGGCGAAAGGCGCATGTTTTCGGTCACTCCATGGGTAAGACATGCACGCTCTGTTTATACTCTGTTTTCAGGTGATCCTGTCTGCAATTCTGGGGTTCAGAACTTCGGATTTTAGAGATGGGAGCTAATGGTGGGGATCAACGGTGAAGCAGGGTCCATGATAGCTTCCAAATTGGCCGCCATGGCGCCAGAGCGGGTTGCGTCGCTGGCGTTGCTCAACACCACCGGAGGTGGCTACCAGTGCATCCCCAAGGTACTCTCATCCTGTCAATCCTTTATGTTCTTCTTCCTGTTTCTTTTGACTGGTTCAGAAAAAAGGGCCAAGCTTTGTGCAAGACTTGGGTCACAATCATACGGGGATATTTTTTTCAACTTTGGCACTTGAAGTTTTCAGCTGTTGCTTTCCTTACTTTATTCTCTGGTTTCTGGATGGTCTTTCAATTGGTTAGAAAACTAAACATGATTTGACAAAGATGAAACCAAAAATTCTGCCAGCAGAGATGTAGTTCACAGAGGAAGAGTCAAAATTGGTGCTTGCTTTGCCATGTGGAAAGGAAGGCCGAAGTTTCTTGTTGCCACATTAAATTTGGTAGAAGTATATCGAAGATATCTCCACTTCATACAAACAAATTTATTCCGTACTTTCGAATCTCTAGTTACTGATTTTCGGTCGAAAAAAAAAGATATTTTGCAGCATGATTGAGACCTCCTTTGCTAGTAATATCAATGGAGATTTTTGACAATTTTACACCATTTACGTAGTGACGTACTGTAGTTCTTTCCTCTTCATTCGTTGATGTCCGTAACAATAAATATCTGCAGATTAAACTGTCAAACATATACATTTTTAATGAACAATATCAAATCAATTTAGGGGCCTTTTTAGTTTGGTTCGATCGTTGTTTACCTTTTAGATATGGGACTGTCTAGATTTCTGGTGACTGAAATTTTTATAAATTTCAGTCACTTTTTTCATCCCTTAGATGACAATCCCGTGGTTCTTATTACCCCTCTTTTTTTCCTTATATAAATGGTTAAACAATATATTTGAACATACAAAGTTACAAAATTACAAAAAACAAACTTACTATTCATAAAATTTACAACATTACATGCAAAAGAATTCAAACTTAGATAAAAATAAAGAAAATCATATATAATAACAAAATTGCAATTAAAAAAATAAAATTACCCATTGCATACCACTGCAATTTTGGGCTTAACATTGTGCAATTTTAGGTGACTGAAAATTTATACATTTTCAGGCGCTTGAAAACTAGCAATTCCCTTTAGATATTTGTCCTGTCTAATTTAAGCATATATTGAAAGCGAGATATGTTCAACGCGATAGACTGATTTGATCACGGAACACACATATATAGGCCTTGCACCTTTCATATCTACTCAATTGACTTATGAAAACAGAATTGGGAGGATAAGGACGGTGCCGGTACAAGTAACAGAAAATGGGTTATCTCTAACTCTTAACATATATGACGGCTTTGACATTGTGCATGTTCACTTGTTCAGAGCTTGTATTTGAAAACTATCCACGTTGTTCAGAACAGAGATCACGCTGAACTCTTCAAATAAGTTGTTCAGCAGAATGCAGTCTTATTTTGACATTGTCAAAGTAATATATGGTCTTGGTGAATTAGTTTATGCCATTTTAGCAAAAATAATAAAGTAGCCTGGTCCTAATGTCAGCTGCATTTTCCGGTCCAGATTGATTGGCAGACCATATCCCTCGCATGTCGTTTTCTACGAGCAAGAACTCCAGAGCAAAGAGCTGTTGTTGATCTTGATGTTCATTACACGAGGGTTGGCATAACTAAATAGTCTTGTACAAGTTTACTTATTTGAATGCCTAAAAAAGAGAGAATAATTTACAACTCTTGTCATACCGTAGGAGTACCTCGATGAAATTGTTGGATCAAATACCAGAAGACAAATGCTTTACCAGGTAAGCAATTGCAAATCATTTGTATGTCATACTTTGACTCACATTTGTTAGACCAGGAGGTTTACTCATAAAATTGGAAATGATGGTCTTTCATATGCTCTAGATATAATTATGATGAAACTGAGATCATTCTTTATCTGCCAAGTAAACCTGAAACAGTATTTTCAGAGGCTGAAGTTCAAAACAATTTATAAATATCGTGTGGATATTTGTTTCATCTGATCAAGAAAGCGTTGTTATATTTCTTACAGGAATATGTGAAAGGTTTGTCATCATGTGGAATGCAGTCAAGTCGTGGATTTGAAGGCCAACTGAATGCATGTTGGACGCATAAGCTTACACAGAAAGAACTAGACCGGATTAGTTCAGCAGGTTTTCTTATTCTAGTTATTCATGGAAGGTGGTCAGCAGCCTTAATAATTCACTATAGACTGGTGATATTTAATCACTATACTGATCATCGGTATCCGTATGATGTCATTTCATCAGGGATGATGTTGTTGCTCAGTTGTATCATGCAAGGAGGCTTGCAGAGAAGCTCCAGCCTGCTGCTAAGCTGGTTGAACTCCATGGAGGCCACCTAGTGAGCCATGAAAGACAAGCTGAGGTAAACACGTCATTTTTTTTACAGACTTCTACTTCAATATTTGTTGATCTCCATGTTCAGTACTATGTAGAAATGGTTTCCCAACTAACAAGTTACCTTGCAGGTTAATATGTCCCTCATGGAGATGATAAAAGCATCAAAATCAAATACAGATCAGGAGGAATGGTCAAACCTTCCTAAGAAGTCTGATGGTAATTGCGTGATAAAATTACACATAATTTTGGAAATATTTGGAATATTATTCTTCAAACTAATTTACTGAGGTAATTTGTGGTGTTGTCAAAACCAGATCAACCTCTTGCTGCATCAGATAGTCGTCTAGCCAATCGAGACTGCAACATCGTCGTCATATACAATCTACTTGGGAAGCTGCAACTTATTATGCTTTTCTTCTTTGGGGCATTTTATATTATTCTTGAGCATGCTAGGAGGGTGCTAAGAATTTTGAAGCCTGTGAGAGTATCAGCTACCAGCTTATAGTCAGAAAAGTAAGGGTTTTTTTATTTCCAAGGCTCTTTTTGATGTCTTCACTTCCATTTTCGAATTTTGCAGCAGCACAGAAATTCTCAGTAACTAAGAATTTCCTGCGACAGAGAAATTAGTCAGTGAATAATTGCAACATAAGGCCATTCATTCTTCGGGAAAGTGTGAATTTGAAGAGTTCTGATTTGTATGGTATTGTCGTACAGGGTTAAGATTACAGGTTGGTCCTTCAAGGAATTGTGTTGTAACTTATCGCACCTTTTATTAATGTGGGGGGAAAGTTGCCTGCAATCTAGTGAGGATTTGTGTTGTACAAAGCATAAATGGAATATACATTTTTGCCATGAAATGTTCATTTTCCACTGCTTTCACATAACAGTTAACAAAAAAGAAGAGCAGTGTTCATTTTGGCATATCTCCCTATGGTCTCTCAAAAACTGCTGCAAGCGTTTGTTCATAGGCTCTCTGCACTTAAATGAGAGCAAACTTTCTTCACTTGCCACATCAGTTGCTCATATAAACTGGAAAATCTTTCAGCAGCATAGGATGAGAAACAAGCTTTTCCAATTGCCATATTCAAAACAACGAATGTATGATGAAATCTACTCAGAGAAGTTGAACAGGGGAGAAGGTAGAAAATAAATCATCTAACTCTCTCCTCCTGTTTTCTGCTTAAGAGAATCTCATTTCAGCCATCAACTTTATTCTGCCCAATTGTTTTTCCAAAACATTCAAAAATTTTACACAATCTTCAGACATTGGCCACACCCGGCAAGCTATACATTGGTATACAACAACAAACAAACACGCCAAAATCTGCCATGGTTTTGGAACACAAGCACAACCGTGATGATCCCATCAGATTTTGTTTTCATGGATGGCTCGCCACGCTCAATCAAGTATAGACCAACCTGGTGGCGCGGTCACCGGCTCCGATGGCGAGACGCGGCGGCGTCCAGTCGCCGGTGCAGCTCAACTCCGGGCTGTACAGGGCGGACGGTTCTTGTACATGCGCGCCGCCACTGCCGCTACCGCTCTGGCCCGAGCTCGACGTGTCCCCGGTGAGAACGGCGCCGGACCGGCTCCTGGCGTGCGCCGGTGTAGCCGGCGGCGCCGTGCGCGCCCTGGCGCGCGCCGACTGCGTCGCAGCCATGTAGCTTGGGATCACCGGCGGCCGGCCCTGCACGTTGGCGGAGTGCGAGTTGAGCGGGCTCCGGTACGACGACGTGTCCATCTCGACCGTCCTCTCGGGCATGGTGCCGTCGGCCGCCGTCGCGTGGTTGGAAGTCTCCCTGGCGGCGGCGCGGCGGTTCTTGTCGGGCTCCGGCGCGTTCTGCTGCGCTTGCGCCGCCATCCATCTGTCCAGCCACTGGAATCCGCCGGCCTGCTGCCATTGTCTCTGCTAGATCATAGTCACAACCATTGCTCGTCAATTCGAGACATGAACAATCTTATCGTATCAAGATCTGTCGCCACGGATCGATTCGCCGCGCGCACCTGCTGGTAGCCGTAGGCGTAGGCGCGCGCGCGCTCGCGGCGGGCGGCGGCGTCGTGCCGGCGCGCGTCCTCGGCCCTGTCTTCCTCCGGGGTGCGGCTGCTACCGTCCCAGCTCCTGAAAGGGCTCCCGCTCCTGACGTCGTTGCCTCTTTGCTGTTGTTGCCGCCGCGCTTGCCGGCCAGCGTTCCCGTCGTCGTCGTCGTCGTCGCTCTCGTCTTGCTCGCCGAATTGGGCGTGGTAGGAGTTGTTGCGGAGAGGATGCCAGTCTCGTGCTTCCAGTCGCCGGGAGCTGTAGGTGGCGGCGGTTGTGGCCGGAGGAAGGGGCGGGAGGCGGAGCGGGGCGACGCCTGCGTGGAGGTGGTCGGTGAGGCGGCGCGCGCGGACGCGGGCCTGGGCGCGGACGAGAGCCTGCATGCAGCGCATGGTGAGGTGGACCTGGCGCCGCACCTGGTGACCGCGCACCAGCGCCTGCAGCCGCACCAGCCCGCGGAGCGCGCGCAGGGCTCGACGCGCCTGACACGTCAACATGAGAGAGACTGTTATTTTTTTCACTACTATCTTTTTAATAAAAAGTAGTGTTTTTAAATATGCTTTACGGAATTGAACTGGAGTAATTTCTTTGAAAATCATAAAAAAAAAACATGCATTTTAAAACAGGTTTTTCTAGTGCACGGTCGCCACATTTCTCGAGCGATTTCAGTCGAATTTTCAGGTGTCCTTGCATGCTGCACAGTGCGCACACGTTGTTGCTTGCTCATGGATTCATACGTTTCTCTTGTTTTTTTCCTTGCGTTGTAGTCAATTCTTTTGTAGTACTGATTCTCTTATATAATGTGTTCTAGAAAAATTACACCGTAAGTATTAAAATTTACAAAATGTAATTACAATGTACATATAATTTGCAATGTAAAAAAAATTGACTGATTTTTGTGGAAAATGTGATGCCATAAACATAGCTAGTCCATTTTAAAATAGAGTGCTTACAATCTAACTTGCGCAAAAATAAATAAAAAAAGAAATGGTAGTGGCCTAAGCACTGGATTTGGGCTAATGGTTGACAACAACGCATGATTTCCCCTGTAATCATGGGACTCTATTCCTTGCGGTTACACTAGAAGACAAACATTAAAATATACACAAAAGCAATACAAATGGTCCAAAGCTCAAAACTGTCAAGTACCCAATTGTTTGGCATCCGGACATGAAACGCAGTTACTATAGGTCCTGGATGGGCTGATTTGGTAGGTGCCAATCAAGGTGGATGGACGAGTCCCCAAGACAGACAACCAATGATCAATGATCACATACATGTAATCGATTCATGATTTGTCCCCAAGTCACCTCTTCCCCCCCTCTAAGATCTAATCAGTCACTCCTTGCGGTGTAAGCGATCCTGATACCTCGCTTGTAGCAGCTAGATGAGTTTACGACTGGTCACCTTAAAAGTGCCCATTGATTTTAACACAAGATCTTGCCACCAACTCAACCACGCACACACTACCTTTTTGCCTCTCCATTTTTTGTTGTTTTCTGCTAAACTTTAATTCCCTTGGAATTTACTTGTTTTTTTTATCGGGTAAAAGACTCCATATTGGAGGTGAAAGTTATGTTCTACTAGTAAACCAGCTGGTACTTAATCCGTTATTTTTCTCAAGTCCTTTTACTGTTACTTTTTTAATATGATTTTATATTTACTAGCATATTACTAAAACATGTACACATGCCATCGCCTCACTCCAATAAATATTTGGTACAAAACTACCGTAGATGCCTCTTTTAAAGGCCATAACTAACTAACCAACTCTGTGCAAAAGGGTGAAAATGTTATAATAACTGAGCTTTTGATTTATTACCACACACTGAAATAATGTGAAACAATGTCTCGAATCAACAAATAAATATTGTGAAACAGAAGCAATACAATACTTTAGAAGCACTTTTAACAAAGAGTTATATCGTGCATAGTTTTGTGCACGTGGCTTGAACACGATTTTATGAATATGATTGATTAAGCTATGGCTAATAAGCCGTAAAAATAGAAATAAAGCAACCAAAAATAATTATGAGTAAAAATGCTATATCTATATTAATTATCTATGGTTTAAAAGTAAATGATAGAAATAAACGATGATAAAAAAACAAAATTAACTCTAAAATTAAATTTTAAAATTTTAATTTTAATTATTACTAATAAGCCAATGAGTAGACGATATGTACACCAAAACATTTCTAATCGGCATCACCAAAACAGAGCATGGATTCAGGTTGCTTTGCTAGGCGTACGTACCAGGTAGCTGCGGTAGAAGGCCTGGATGCGCACGGCGGCGCGCTCCTCCCGCGACGCTCGCCGGAGCGCCGACATCCTCACCACCCTCGCCGCGGCCTCAGCTGCGGCCACCGCCGCCTCCGCCGCTGCCGCCAGCGCCCTCGCGCGCTCCACCTCGCCGTAGCCGTCGCCGTTCTCCTCCTCCTCCTCCTCCTCCTCGCCCTTCCCCGCTACCTTACCGCCCTCATTGGCCGTCGCCTCCGGGGACGTCTCCGCCGCCGGGAAATGCTCCAGCAGAAGGACCTCCGGCGTGGCCGCCTCCTCCTCCTCGCCGCCGCCACCCTTCTGCAACACACGCACGCAAGTGATCTACTCATACAAACCATGAAAATCAAGAACAACAAACACCATGCGCGCGGCCGGCCTACGTACCTTGTTTGCGGCACGCGCGGCGGCGTCCTTGGATGATGAGGAGGAGGAGGAGGGGCGGAAGACCTTCCTGACGGCGGCGAACCAGCCGCCTCCTCCAGCAGCGGCGGAGTGCTTCTTGCCCATGGCGCGGGGGGATCGATCACATCGGGTGGAATGGAACGGATGATCCGGGACCGGGAGAAGAGGAGGATGTAGTACAGTAGTACTAGTAGTAATTGACGCTGGAGCTTGCGGTGAATCAGGTGGCGCAGCTTTAACGACGTGGCCGCTGCCTCGCAGGGACCACGCGCGCACGCGGATCCTCATCTAACTGGGTCCCTGCGTGTGGGGCCGGCCTCTACCGCGGAAGGAGGTTGATAGTGTCATACTTTCCCCTGCTCTGCGCGCACAATGATTTTTTTTTTGCGCGCACAATGAGTTTTTTTAGCGAACTATGTAAATTGACACTGAAGCATTCCACCGCCTCATGTTTTTAATAAATAATATCATTAACCTTTTATCGTGATATTTGACCATTTATTTTATTAAAAATTAGTATAAGTATAAAAAATATATAAGTTATGCTTAAAATTTATTTAATAATAAATCAGATCATAACAGAATAAATCATACTTACTTAAATTTTTTAAATAAGACGAATGGTCAAACATCGTGTTAAAAGTCAACGGCATTATTTATTAAAACTCAGAGAAAGTATTATATAACAAATCATATTTTTTAAACATAAACTGTGGTGTGACGCACGTTATTGTCTAAAACATAATGCCATGTAGGATTTATATGACGTGAAGGTGAGAAAAAGAGAAGAGATAAGTATTCCATCTGTTGATTACTAAACCGTCTAATACACAACTCAATTTCATATATGCTTGAAATATACTATCTATAGAACTAAACCATTAAATGTGCGACATTTAATCTGTTGTATGAGTTGTTTATATATTATATAGGTATTGCATGGAAGGATTATATAGGCGACAGCCGTCTGAACCCTTATGCATTCTACTTACGAATGCAAGTCTTTCCTTACACGGATAGATGCCCATTGACCCATATAGCTCAAGTAACAGTGTAGTTTTCTCTCACTTGCTAATATATTGGGTATGAAGTTGTAAGCCAAATAAACGGTCGACGGACACCCGTAGGTTCTTGTGTTTACATCTATAAAGATGACGGTGGTTATCTCCCAAAAGGTACATGTACGCAAAACTTTTCCTTGTAAATCAAACTTTTGGGGTGCAAAGATTTTGGACTCTTGTTTAGGTGGGGATAAAGATGCAAGTGGAAAATACCGTTGCCCGTATAAAAATCTGCTTAATAGTTTATTTTTTACACATTAGTATAAAATTTGGAATAAAAACTAAATTAAAATTATGATAAGCGGACAAAAAAATATCCGTTTGTCCGGTCCAGTTATATTTCTAGTTGGGGATGGTGTGTCCGTGTGTTTGGGGCAACAAATAATAGCCTGCATATCTATTTTCTATAAAATTAGAACTTATTAGCTTTAAATCTCAACATATAAGCATATCACATTATCTTCCACTGGCAATTATTATACCATACGGCTTATATAAGCATATTATATCATCTATAATTTATTAGATTCTAATACTTGACATATCAAATCATTATCTTCTACATTATTTCTATAATATTTTAACAAATATTCATCTATTATTTTAACAATGCTTAATATATATTTATACATATATTTGCAGCAAAGCACGGAGTATCATCTAGTTATATCTATATATTTGGGCTCAATTTACACTCCCCAAGTTGCGTGTGACACGTTTAAGCGAACTCTGCACATACCATGCACCCGGCGGCACTTGTTGCTACGACTCTGCAGTTCTTCACGGACACGGAGCATTGTCTTTAGTCTTGGCTTGTTTGTAACAGTCAAGAAATTGGCTCTAAAAAATGGAAGTATTCAAAAAATTATAGAAGAAATTCTTTGCTGGGAGCCCTGGGAGGTCACATGCAGGTGATGCAGTTGGATGTACACGTACACACCGATCCAGCCAAAATTAATCTATCAATCACAGAGCGCTATCTAGACTGAGTCTGGACTCTGGTGAGTATGGTATACGAACTAGGAAGGATATGACATACACGCATGAGCGCCTACCGCTAGCTTGGTTTTCGAGCTTAGAGTATCTTTGACGGTCATTTTAAATTTAACTCTCCATTTACTTATTTATCAACTATAAAAAAAATCCTCTCTCTATATCTATTGTGTACTTCAATAGTCTCTGTATCTTTCACTCTCTAAATTCCCTGAAGCCTACATGTCAGTCTCTCCTCTGTCCTCCTTTTCTCTTCCTCTATAGACAGAGAGACGGGCATGGCCGGCGGGAGAGACAGGCAACGGGGCAGCGGCTGGCGGTGCGGGAGACAGACCAGGGCGGTGGCGCGGGCGACGAGGCCGGCCGGCAGCACGGGTGACAGGGCTGGGTGAAGGCGCGTGCAGCCGGATGAAGACGCGGGTGGACGGGATGGTAGAGATAAAGATAGGGTGTGAGACCCACTTTTGGTCAGTGAAGGGAGGGATTTGGCCAGCAAGATAACTTGGTCATCCGGGTGGCTCGTCTATTAGAGGTCTGAATTTTAGAAAGATTATCAAATTTTAGTTTAAAGAGCCATTCGATCATCCTATTAGAGATGCTCTTACACACATTAATTAGTATGTCCACACAAAACCTCAAGAGCCGTATCAAGAGTCTTTATGCACACACATACAACAAAATGGACTTAATTTATCAAGAGCACGGCACAAATAGCATCTCCATATTTATCTTGTTAAACAAAGGAAGAAAAAAAATGCCCATGTTCTTTCCGCTTCATATGTGATTGATTCAATTTAATCTGTGTCCCAAAAGCACGCCATCTTTGAGCTCGTTGATTTCAAATTTCAGTTTATAATCAAGTACTAATTCCGGTTTTTAATAAATAACGTTGTTGATTTTTATCGTGACGTTTGACCATTCGTCTTATTAAAAAATTAATATAAATATACAAAATATAAATTATGCTTAAAGTTTCTTTAATGATAAACCAAATCATAACAAAATAAATCATATTTATTTAATTATTTTAAATAAGACGAATAGTCAAACATTATATTAAAAGTTAATGATGTTATTTATTAAAAATCGAAAAAAATAACTATATAACAGAGAGAGAAAAAAAAATCAGAGATCAGAGGGAGTAAAATTGTAAAATGGTGAAACACCACGTACTGAACTACTAGCTGGCCTTGTCGCCACCTCCAGTTTGCTGTTGTTTCTCTGGATGGCGGCGACACACGCGCAGCGGCGTGCCTCCGTTTGGTGTCGCTCAGGGTTCCGGGCAAGCTGCTCCGTCTCGCAGGCCGCAGCAGCGCGCCGTCGAGCTCGCCGATTCGCCGACCCCGGCGCCGCCGAGACGCCAGCAGGAACGACCGAGACGAGTAGCGAGAAATGCGAGCACCCATCCTAAATCTAGGAATTGACCTAGATGAATATATTCCACCATAAAGATCTATAATATATGTTGTTAACTATAACATGTGTTGAACCAGTAACAAAGCTAGAGCAAAATAGAGGGGTGCACTATTAAAGCTAATTCTCATATCATAAACTTAGAATATACATAATCATTTAATTTTGTTTAGGTAGAATTGAAGTGGATACTGACTGGTTGAAGATAAAGCCATAGATGTCGATCCAAGAACCCTAGTTGGTGAAGCTTGTCCTTCGGTCCCCTTCTGTGCACGCTAGGATCGGTGTTCTTAGGGTTTGGAGTAGCTAGTCCATACTTAGGTCATCACCACATACATGATTAATGTCCCCTTTATATAGGCACAGAGGAGATCGGGGGCGAGTTCACTGGGGTGAATAGCGCGTCCGATCATCGTGCAAAGGAGAGAATCGAGCGCACGAGCCTAAAAACTCGGCATCATCGTTATGAGGGCATGGGCTTGAGGTGGATCAAGCCCAACGCACCTCTCTCTGGCTCGTTGGGCTAGGAGATCAACCAACATGCACCACTATACCATAAAATTAACCTTATATTTTTTGGCAAGTAACATTATAGTAAATAATAGTTTAATGATTGATTTTCATCATCAATAGTTCAATAAGCCACGGTACTTAAAAATGTAGCGATAAAAGTGCTTACCAAAATTAGATAAGACTAAAATCACAAAAAAGGCTCAAATTGAAGAACTACACAATCCACCCTCCTTGTCTAAAACACAAAAGAGGCAAGATGACTTTCCATTAAAAACAACAGAATTTCCCTAATAAAAAAAATACATTATATTATAAAAATAATAGAATTATACTCTTGCAAAATTAAAGCAGCTTTCTTTAAAATTGCATCTCAAGCCTGAAGGACTTCAAATAGTCCCTTATATGTTTGAAGTTCCCTTTCTAATTTAATTTCCTAGAATAATAATAAATAGGAACTCAACTATCAGTTTAGAGAAAAACAACCAATAATCATTGTCGGAGGATTAAACCTCGACAGCGGGAGGTCAGGAGACCCCCCTTTGAGATTCGGCCAGGGGAGTAGTTCTCAGACGAAGCCGGCGTTAGAGAGTAGAAGGGAGATAGCTGAAGGAGACGTAGAAGAAGCAGGGTTCGGACCGTCCGAGTCGGGACCGGACCGTCCGAAGCCCAGGGGCCCGAGCTGGAGGCAGAGAGGCCCGGACCGTCCGGTTCGGGTCCGGACCGTCCGGAGCGTGGAGATCGCGTGGGGAAGACGATGAACAGCGCGCACAAGGGAGACACGAGGATTTATACAGGTTCGGGCCGCCGGAGCGTAATACCCTACTCCTGTGTGTGTGTTTGGCTAAGAAGTGGATGAATGTGGAGCGGAGTTTACAAGGAGGACCCTGGGAGCTCGGAAGCTCACCGGGAACCCGGAGGTGGCGTTGGTCGTTCTACCAGCGACCGGACTCGAGGAAGGAGGAGGAGATCTCTGTAGTAGAAGGCCGGAGCTTGAGCTGCCTGCGTTCGTCTACGGCATGGATCCTCCTTTATAGGCGAGGGGAGTCCACAGTGCCGGTACGCGGAAGGAGATATTTTCCGGTGAGGTCTCCTGTGCGCCCCTCCGCCTGCGACACCCACGCCGGAGTTGGAGGAGCGTCCCGTCCCCCCTGTCTGCCTGCAACGCCCATGCCGGAGTTGGAGGAACGTCCAGTCGCTCCTGCCCGTCTGCTGAGCCTATGGCGGAGTTGGTGCTGCACGTCGGGTCGTCACGCTGCTCAGCTGCTGCGGGCGGCGAGATTCTGGGGATGTGACAGCGCACGTCTCCCCTGCCGGAGTTGGTGCTGACGTCCGGTCAGCACGGTCATCACGTCGCCGGGGGCGAATGGAGCTTGGAGATGGGACGGCGCCTGCCTCCGCTGCCGGGGCGTGGAAAGACGAAGCCTCCGTAGTCAAAAAGCCTCTGACCCCCTGTGACACCTTTGACGACACATTTGACGACACAGGCTGACCACATAGGAAGCGGGCCCACCGGGGGCCAGAGCAGGCGACAGGCGCAGCACGCCCCATCGCATCACGGTAGTTGGGGAGCTGGTCCAGAGCCGAACCGACATGTGGGCCCTAGGCAGGGAGTGAGATGATGGCGCCCGGAGGCAAACCACGGGCCCGAGGCCAATGACGCCCCGAGCCCGGGGCCGAAGCCGATGGCGACGGCGCCCCGGGGCCGATGGCGATGACGCCCCGGGGGCGAGCCCGGGGCCGCTGGAGATAGCATCCCGGGGACGAGCCCGAGGCCGCTGGAGATAGCATCCCGGGGACGAGCCCGGGGCCGATGGCGATGACGCCCCGGGGGCGAGCCCGGGGCCGATGGAGATAGCACCCCGGGGGCGAGCCCGGGGCCGATGGCGATAGTCGGAGAGATGGCCCCCGGGCTACTGACGTGGCCGGCGACCCACGCGTCCCCAGGGTATGTGGGACCCCCTGTCCCATTTCGCCGACAGTGGCCCCTGGCCCTGTTGCTCGGCCGGAACCGCTCCGGGCAGGAACAGGGGCCACGTCTTTTAAAGAAACGAGGGGCGCGGTCCGCCTGGTTCATCTTGAGCTGGTGGAGCTTGGATCGCCGGGAACAGATATAGGCCCGGGACCCGGAGGCCCCGGCTGTAATGGCGGCAGGTACGTACCTGGGATCCAGGGACCCGGGTTGGAAGTTTGGAGTGAAGTGTTGAGGAAGCCTGGCGGCAGCGCTCGCGATGGCGATGCAGCAGCTCGCCGACCGTACAGTCGCTACTGAGTTCTTCGTAGCAACCCGCTGGCCGGAGATCGCGGCAGCAGAGAGGTGCGTCGTCCAATCGAAGGGCGCCATCGAGTCTGCCGCCGACGAGGCCTCCCGCGCCTGGCCCGAGATGGAGGCGCGGAAGGAGAAAACTCTCTCCCGGGAGGAAAGCGTCCGGGCCGAAGAGGCCGGGCTCGCGTCTCGGGGGTGTGAGATCGGCGCGCGCCGAGAAAGTCGCGGAGGTTCGCGAGGAGGCGCGGGAGGCCGTGGCCGAGTCCGCTGCCCCGGAGGCAGGGTTCTTCGACCGCGGCGAACATCTTGTAGAGCTGGTGCCTGACGAAGAGGTCGAGGAAGACACCGGTTTCCTTTTGACGCTACCCGCGGTCGCCTTTGGGGCCCGGGGGCCCTCCATGCCCCCGGGTGCTCCCCTTCCGACGTCGCCCGGGGCCGCCTTCGGGGTCCGGTCAGAAGCACAGCGGTGACCGTGCCCCGTGCGATCCGGGCCTCGCTCGGGCTTGCGCTCCGGTTTTGCCTGTCTTGTACAAAGAGAGGCATTTGTATATATATATGATCATGTTTATATTTTCGTACCTTGGTTTATTGTGTTGTTCGGAGGTTGCTGGTGTTCGGCGCCTCGTGTCCGGGAACGCCGAGTATCGTGGCGTCGTCCGACAGCGAGATCCAGCAGCTGCGAACAGCCGTCGGGCCTATGGCCCCTGTCCGGGCCCTGGGGCAGCCGTCATCCCTGGAAGCTCGGTCCCCGGGGGCATCGAACGCGACGGTCGCCCGCTCCGGGAACCTGGTTCCCCTGGGCGCGAGCCTCTGGACGCGAGCCTGGTGGAGCGACAAAGTTCGCAGGTTCGGCCCCCGCCCATCTTCCGGGTCCCGGGGGCCCTCCGCGCCCCCGGGAGCTATTGGCCCAGGGGGCATAGTGAGGCTGCGAGGGCACTTTTGACTCGCCGGGAGCCCCTCGGGAACTTGATCCTGCCCGGTCTCAGGGTCGCCAGGTAACGAGGCCCCCGGCGCCTCAGCGGCGGCCGGGGAGGAGCTGGCCAGGTCGGGCACCGCAGCCCGCCCCGGGAACCTAGGCTGACCCTGCAAATACTGGAAGAATACAAGTAGAGTAGTATGTAAAGTTGGATAAGGTAACGTATCTGGATATTGCAAAGGGCGGCATGGCTTCGCGAGCACCATCCCAGGACCGGGAGTGTTGTTCTCCCTCGGGAGCGCCGAGCATCGGGCCGATCCGCCGTGAATCGCCGTCGCGCCCAGATCCTCGGGGGCCCGGGGCCTGGCACCAAAGTGCCGCGGGCGCCCGAGCGCGAGACTTGCGGAATTGGTTGAGTCTGGAGGCTTGGTCCCTTCCGTCTTCCAGGTCCGGGGGTCCTCCGTGCCCCCGGGCCCCGTTGGCCTAGGGAGCGCAGCGATGCCGCGACGACAGGCTCTACATGATGAACCGTAAGAGCACTTGGCTCGTTCCCTTGTCCATTCCATGCGGCGAGCCGTTGCATCTTCCACCTCCTAGGGGCCTCTTCGCGGTCGCGACCAAGCGGAGAAAAGGATTGCGCATAAGGAATCTGCCCCCTAGTAGCGGAAAAACCGAGCCCGAGCCAACCAGTGCGGACACCGTAAGCCAGGGCTTAGACGATGTCCGGGGTTTTAGCAGATGGGATACGGTAGCTCGCTGGTAGGGAACAGATGCTTAGGCGCAACACCAGCCACCGCCATGGGCGCGACCCGATTATGCCCCCGGGGGGAGGTCGCCACGATCGTGACATAAAGGAAGGATAAGGGCACGAGCCCGGAAATGATAAATAAAAGTATTACTATGGAAAGCGAATACACCTGGGGCCCGGCCTCGGTCCAGTGCTGAGGTTTAGAGGCACTTACAGGATGTGTTTTTCAGAATAATATTTGTGAAGATGCTCCCAGGCTTACCGAGCCCGGTTGGGAAGTTCCGATCACCAGGGAGGGGCCTTCCCACGGGGGGAAGATTTCATTCCGACCCGTACGAAGATACGGCGGAGATTCGAGCCCCAAACCTGAAGTGATCGGGCCCGAACCTGACGCCAAAGATAGCGCTTGAGGCCTTGCTGGTAACGAGCGACGCGGAGCGGAGCGCGCCACCTTCATTCCTCGAGGAAGTCGAGGTTGTCGAGCTGCATATTGTCGTGGTTGATGTTTGTCGAGGTAGCGCTGTACCCGAGAGTTGAAGGAGAGGTTTGGTGACAGAACGGCTTCGGCCCGGTACACCAGGAAGAAACAGGGTCTCCCCGGGCGCCCCAGTATCGATGTAGTGCTGTACTTGAGAGCCGAAGAGGAGTTCTGGCGACAGAACGGCTTCGGCCCGGTACACCAGGGAGAAACTAGGTCTCCCCGGGCGCCTAGCTTGGTGTGGTATGAATCGTCCCTAGGACCGCCGGGGAAGAGGGTCTACTCTGTACATAGTGAACTGTGAGAGCGTCCGGTCCGTTCCCTTGTCCACTCCATGCTACGAGCCGTGGTGTCAACCATATCCCGAAGGCGCCGTCGTGGTCGTGCCCGTACGGTGGCTGGGTTTGCGCATAACCAGGCCGCCGTACGGGCGCGGCCCGATGATACCTCCAGGGGGTGAGACCGCCCCGAACGCAACACATGGGAAACGACGAAAGGAACTAGACCGGGAAGGAAGGATAAAAAATGTTGTTTATGTAAAGTGTATATACATGGGGCCCCGGCCTGCGCTGAGTTTCCGGAGAAGTCCGGCGCTGGCCCGGGTTCGCCCAACTTATAGGATGTTTACACGGATAGATTTGTGAAGATACTTGATGTGCTAAGGATGGAGCTCGGGCTCGCTTCCCTCGCGAGCTCGAGTCCGGCATGTGCTCGGGACCCGGGGGCCCCGGCCAGCGCTCAGGATATGTGTCCGGGACCCGGGGCCCCAGACTAGAATACGGTTTTGACATAAGCCGGGTTCCGGGGGCCCGGGCTTGAATATGGGATGTGAGACGACCTTCCGGAAGCATTCTCGCCGGGGCGGTGCTATCCGGGCTTCGCGCCCTATTCCGGGTGTCGCGTTCCTAGGCCTGCACTCGCCTTGGCGAGGCCGCCCTGCTTCGGCACCCTGGTGTCGGGCCCGGGACACGGATTCGGGAATCCGTGCCTCGGCTCAAATATGTGCCCGGGACCCAGGGGGCCCCGGACTGAGGCTAAATACGCGCGCCCGGGAGCCAAGGGCTCCCACCGGGGCTAGGTACGCATCCGGGAGCCAAGGGCTCTGACCGGGAGGAGGTACGCGCCCGGGAGCCAAGGGCTCCGACCGGGGCTAGGTAGGCGCGCTCGGGAGCCAGGCTCAGACCGGGGCCAGATTTGTGCGGGGGAGCGGGATTCGGCCCGTCCGCCAAGGGAAAAAGGACCGTCCGAATTAGAGCGATCGGACCGTCTGCCTTCGCATCGGACCGTCCGGTCCAGGGCGATCGGACCGTCCACCTTCAGATCGGACCGTCCGAATCGCCTTGAACGCGCTTGGCCTGCTTTTGGATGGCGCGGCATTCCGAGAGGACGTGCAAGTCTGTCTCGGGGACGGCGCACCACCCCCGGGCCTTTGCCGGCGGCGGCGGCGCAGGTGCGGCCCTTTGCCGCTTATCGCCGCCGTCGTCGTCTTCGTGGGCGATGTCGCCTCGGGGGCTGCCCGCAGTAGCCACCGCGGAGCACTCGGCAGCCGTTTTGGCCTGTCAGGGGCTGTGCTTGAGCTCAGCTTCGTAGGGAGGGAGCGAGCTCTCGACGCCGGGAGAAGATCCCCAACCGGGAGCAGCCGACCAACTGGGAGGTACCGATCTATCGGGAGCGGTCGGTCAACTGGGAGCTAATCAACCGTGAGCGGCCAATCAACCGGGGGCAGCCGTTCAATCGGGAGCGGTCGGTCAACCGGGAGCTAATCAACCGTGAGCGGCCGATCAACCGGGGGCAGCCGTTCAACCGGGAACTTATCGACCGGGAGCGGCCTGCCCGGACTCCTGCTCGACGGGGCGGCGCGGTCTGGATTATCACCCCCTATATGTGTCCGGGACCCGGAGGCCCCAGACTTAGTCGGGACAAACCGCCCGGACTCGCCATCGCGTCCGATGAAGTCCGGGTAGTCGTACCCTACGCGTGTCCGGGACCAGGAGGCCCCGGACTGAGTCGGGACGAAACGCCCGGACTCGCCATCACGTCCGATGAGGTCCGGGCAGTCGTACCCTAGGTGTATCCGGGAGCCAAGGGCTCCGACCGGGGCTAAATCTGCGCCCGGGAGCCAAGGGCTCCGACCGGGGCTAAGTACGCACCCAGGAGCCAAGGGCTCCGACCGGGGCTACTTATGAGCCCGGGAGCCAGGGGCTCCTGCCGCACGGGCTCAGGTCCCTTAAGAGGGGGCGAGCTCGAGCCCGCTACTGCTCCTGCCGGGACTTCTTAACGCGCTCGGCCAACTTGTGGACGGCGCGGCACTTCGAGAGGTCGTGCAAGTCCGTCTCATGGACGGTGCACCATCCCCGGGCTACGGCCGGCTCGAGACGCTCGAGGCGCCCGGCCAAGCGCTGGACGGCACGGCACTCCGTGAGGTCGTGCCGGTCCGTGTCGTGGTAGGCACACCACCCCCGTGCTTCGGCTGGCTCGAGGCGCTCGGCCAAACGCTGAACGGCACGGCACTCCGTGAGGTCGTGCCGGTCCGTGTCGTGGTAGGCGCACCACCCCCGAACCAAGGCCGGCTCGGCACGCTCGGCTGAGCGCCGGACGGCGCGGCACTCCGCGATGTCGTGCCAGTCCGTCTGGTGGAGGGGGCACCACTTCTGGGCTGTTGCCGGCGGTGGCGGCACGCGTGCAGCCCTTTGCCGCTTGTTGCGACCATCGCCTCCGCGGGCATCGTAGCACCGGGGGCTACCCGTAGCCGCCAAGGCGTAGCCCTCGGCGGTCGTCTTGGCCTTCTGGCGCTTCCTCCTGTTCCGCCGTGACGCAGAACGTGAGAGCTCGCCGCTTTCTCCAGGGCCCCTGTCGGGGACCCCAGGACCTGCGGCAGCGTTCGCGCGCCGCTCGCGCTGTCGCTGGATCGTGACCCGGGCATCCTCCTGAACCCGCGTCCAGTCCAGCCAACCGCGGAGGTCGCCATGGTCATTGTTGGCCGGAGGCCCAGCCCGCGGGGCTCGCGCCGCGCGCCCCCAGGGAGATGGGGAGCGTGGCGGGCTCGACGCCGAGCTAGTGTCACCCGGCGGGGTAAGGCCGCCGAGTCCCTCGTTGAAGTCCCGCGGATGATGGCCTCCTGCCATGGAATGCGTCGGTGTCGGAGGCGCCGGCGTACCACCTGAAAAGGAAACTCCCCCTACCTGGCGCGCCAGCTGTCGGAGGATGAAACCTCGACGGCGGGAAGTCGGGAGACCCCCCTTTTGAGATTCGGCCAGGGGAGTAGTTCTCAGACGAAGCCGGCGTTAGAGAGTAGAAGGGAGATAGCTGAAGGAGACGTAGAAGAAGCAGGGTTCGGACCGTCCGAGTCGGGATCGGACCGTCCGAAGCCCAGGGGCCCGAGCTGGAGGCAGAGAGGCCCGGACCGTCCGGTTCGGGTCCGGACCGTCCGGAACGTGGAGATCGCGTGGGGAAGACGATGAACAGCGAGCACAAGGGAGACACGAGGATTTATACAGGTTCGGGCCGCCGGAGCGTAATACCCTACTCCTGTGTGTGTGTTTGGCTAAGAAGTGGATGAATGTGGAGCGGAGTTTACAAGGAGGACCCTGGGAGCTCGGAAGCTCACCGGGAACCCGGAGGTGGCGTCGGTCGTTCTACCAGCGACCGGACTCGAGGAAGGAGGAGGAGATCTCTGTAGTCTAAGGCCGGAGCTTGAGCTGCCTGCGTTCGTCTACGGCATGGATCCTCCTTTATAGGCGAGGGGAGTCCACAGTGCCGGTACGCGGAAGGAGATATTTTTCGGTGAGGTCTCCTGTGCGCCCCTCCGCCTGCGACACCCACGCCGGAGTTGGAGGAGCGTCCCGTCCCCCCTGTCTGCCTGCAACGCCCATGCCGGAGTTGGAGGAACGTCCAGTCGCTCCTGCCCATCTGCTGAGCCTATGGCGGAGTTGGTGCTGCACGTCGGGTCGTCACGCTGCTCAGCTGCTACGAGCGGCGAGATTCTGGGGATGTGACAGCGCACGTCTCCCCTGCCGGAGTTGGTGCTGACGTCCGGTCAGCACGGTCATCACGTCGCCGGGGGCGGATGGAGCTTGGAGATGGGACGGCGCCTGCCTCCGCTGCCGGGGCGTGGAAAGACGAAGCCTCCGTAGTCAAAAAGCCTCTGACCCCCTGTGACACCTTTGACGACACAGGCTGACCACATAGGAAGCGGGCCCACCGGGGGCCAGAGCAGGCGACAGGCGCAGCACGCCCCATCGCATCACGGTAGTTGGGGAGCTGGTCCAGAGCCGGACCGACATGTGGGCCCCAGGCAGGGAGTGAGATGATGGCGCCCGGAGGCAAACCACGGGCCCGAGGCCAATGACGCCCCGAGCCCGGGGCCGAAGCCGATGGCGACGGCGCCCCGAGGCCGATGGCGATGACGCCCCGGGGCGAGCCCGGGGCCGCTGGAGATAGCATCCCGGGGACGAGTCCGAGGCCGCTGGAGATAGCATCCCGGGGACGAGCTCGGGGCCGATGGCGATGACGCCCCGGGGGCGAGCCCGGGGCCGATGGAGATAGCACCCCGGGGGCGAGCCCGGGGCCGATGGCGATAGTCGGAGAGATGGCCCCCGGGCTACTGACATGGCCGGTGACCCACGCGTCCCCAGGGTATGTGGGACCCCCTGTCCCATTTCGCCGACAATCATATAATCAATTCCTTGGCAAGCAAAATTATTCAGTTTGCTTGCAATAAATTAGGATGATGGTGAAAAAAAATCGAAAGGAAGTAAGTTCCTTGACTGCTTTGCTAGGTTCGATCTACAATCAATAGGTAATGTGGCTAGCAAAGGCATTCTGCTTATTTGGTCATTATTGCAAAGGGAGTTAAGAAAAGTTGGAGAAAAGTTCAAGAAGTTGCAAGACTCTACGCATGTGCTATTGTTGATTTACGATATGCATTAGCAATTAGCATTCTACAGCACGAGAATACTTATGGCCTACAAGCATGCATATCTCTTTTGCCTTCTTGCTCTGCCCGACAGTCTGATGGGGGTGTACATAGTTGGACTGAGGGGAGTGCACAAGTGATAAGCATAGGGTGACTAAGCATAGGGTGACTATAGGTAAAATGAATTTTTTGGTCTAGGTACCTGTGCACCCCCTGATCACTGTAGCTCCAGCACTGTTGTTAACCTTTAGAAAATTAGCTACATTTAAAGGTATAGGTACCAATATTTGGAGGGCACATATAATCACGGTTTCCTTTATCACCGGTTATTGCACGGTTAGCATGATAACCAAGTTTATCGTTGGGGTGCCTTAGCCAAAACCACCCGATATATCGAGCAAGTTCAAAAGTATTAAATAAAATTTTAAATTATTTATGATTTTCTACCCAATTTTCGGTTTTACTCGATAACCATAGTAACCATATAATTACCGCTATTATCGTGGGTAACCCCTTTTCCCACGACAAAGGCACCGTTTGAATCAATTTATGGGTTTAGCTGCTTTCTCTTTTTTGTGAGCATATTTTTCGAATTGCCAAATGGTACTTTTCAAAAGCATTTCATATATAAGTTTCTTTTTAAAAAATCAAACAAAATCATTTTTCAAATTTATACTTCTTCTGTTCTAAAATATAAGCATTTATATGTATTTCTCAAAATGCATTTGGATATTGCTCTGTCTAGATTCATTTTAGAAAACATATAGAAATATTTATATTTTAAAATAGAGATAGTAATATTAATATTTAATTAATCGTATGCTAATGATATGCCGTAGGCCATCTCCAACCCGATGCTTACAGGGAAGCTTAACAGAAAAAAAAACTCAGTTTATTTTGTCACATCAAATTTAAGGGGTGCTAAATGCAGGGCATCTCCGCTTCGCTGGTCATCGATGCCATGCCGATGCTTCATTCATAGTTTAGGTGTGGTTACGTCATTTGAAGCACCTGCTTGCATTAGGATATACATGTTTTAACCGGGGTGCTTACTAGTTTGGCGATAATATCTGTCCGCAAGCAGCTAATATAAGCATCTCGCATTGGTGATGGTCTTATAGGCTTGAGAAGCACCGCCGTTCCGCACTGGGAATGTGGGCCTTCCAATGATAAAATGTTAGGCCGGAGGGATTAGAGGCTAAATGAATTGAGGCCACGGCCCATGGGAGTAGTAGCGGCCGGCACCACCTTGCGTACTGGTGGCTGCTAGGAGGGCAAGCCGCGGCCGGTGGGGATGCGAGCTGGAGGCTGGAGCCAATCGAGGAGCTGAGCAAGCGAGCTGTGATTCTTGATTTGTGATTGCTGAAAATCGGTCGACATAGCAAGGGAACGGCGCGGGCATCGCCGAAGAGGTAGACATTGGGCGTTATATTAGCGCAGATTGCAAATTTTCAATTTCGATTAACCCTATTTGGTACAGAACCGATTGAATGGCTGAGATTCATCGTTTGTTTGTCAGATTTGGATGGCTATTTTAACCGGGGTTTTTTGTGGCAGGAACCCAAGTACTTGTGGTACTGGAATTGTTGCGGTGGAAGAGGATGTTGACCAAGTAGAAGATATGGGAGTACAATTAGGTTAGTTTGATATTCCCGGGCAAGCTGAAGAGTAGAAGAGATGGGAATACAATTGGGTTCATTTGATATTGCTGGACAAGAGGAAGAGATAATCTATTCATGTTTGGATGCTTATTAAATGTAGTTAGTGGGTCTATTTAGTATCATAAAAGATATAATTTCATTGAGTTTAGGCGAAGTTGTTTTTGCTATACTGTCGTTGTTATTTTCTGCGGCACTTGGTTACACTACATTTTTTCCCGTCCTCTGCCACTGTTGGTGAGGTTGACATTAAGCAAGAGAAATTTTATGTCTCTTGAGAAGGTACCAAAACTTTTAGTTTAAAGTTTGATATCTTATAATACTTGATTTATACTTAAAAAATACGGTACCTCTTTAAAGACTGTAAAATAATTGGTTAAACAAACTATGGGAGAGGGTGATGGATCATAAGATGATGACAAACCATAATTCCATTTACTAGCCTTACTAACTACCGCGCTAATTTATTTCTAGGATTTTATCCTGTGTTATATTCGGATGCACACCAATATATATATTTGCCGGTTGCTGTCAGTATTAACGTGATAGGGAGCCCACAAATTCCATTAGAAAATAGAACTTGTTTTCCAGTTCATTGAACCTTATTTCCTCATAGCGTAGAGCCTTGGATTAATTTACGGTTAACTGAATTTGCTGGATCCCCTCCACGTGCTGGCACATAGGCGTGGAGGCGGCGGCTTCCGGGGCTCCGACCCTCTGAGGTCGTCGGAGCATGGACATAGGAGATTGTCAAAGCACATGCCTGCGTACTAGTTACGCAACAAGTAGGTTTCAACTTTCAAGCTGGGGGCCAAAAGTCTTGTTGTAGCTGTTTCAGCACGATGGTGCAAATTAATATCATCCGTACGGCCGTACCTGTAGTCCTGACTTCCAGTAAGCTATATATTCTATAGGTTAGTGCACTCAATTGAGAACAAACAAAAAAATAGACTCCAGATTTTCCCACACACAAACAATTAATAAACTTTGTCAAAATAAAGGGCAAGCAAACTGCTTGTCGAGAGACTATCATGCAATCACATTAATAGTCTCTCATGGCCGGAGAGAGTGTACTTCAGCTAAGAATAATTACAAGAAACACTGACCTAATGTGGTGAAAAAGAACATAATCTATATATGAAAAAAAAAAGCATCATCTTGCATTTTCATCTCCCAATTGAAAGATTACTAATTGTGCCTAAGCTCTTCGTTGACGAGTCGAACACTTGGTTCTGCATCAACGCCGACATGTTGAATGTAAAGCGCATCGGTGACATCTCCGGAAGGGGCATGTCCCCATTTAGATACTGCACAACTTGTCGCATGGTTGGCCTTACATTGGACAGAGGGTGCGAACATAAGAGCCCTAACTTCAATGCTAAACTTGCTTCACTAATGTTGAAGTCGTCGTTAAGTCTAGGGTCAATAACAGCAAGGATCTGTTCCTTGCTGCAATGCTCAAACACCCAGTCAGTCAGCATGAGTCGATGGCCCTCAATGTCTTGCTCGACAGGCCTTCGACCACTTGTTACCTCAAGAAGGAATGCACCAAAGGCGAACACGTCGGTAGGAGGGGATGCCTTGCCGGTTAGTGCTAATTCAGGGGCCATGTAACCAAAGGTACCCGCGACAACCGTGGTTTGCAGCTCAGTGTCACGGTTGTAGAGCCTTGCAAGTCCAAAGTCACCTAGCCGTCCATTCATGTCATTGTCAAGGAGCACATTGCTTGGTTTGATGTCCCGATGGATAACAATTTGCTCCCACTCCTCATGAAGATAAAGCAACCCAGATGCAATACCCTTGATAATCTGAAACCTTTGAGCCCAGTTTAGAGTAGGCTTGTCATCATGGCTATACAGATATTTATCAAGACTACCATTTGGCATATAGTCATAGACCAAAAGAAGTTCATCTTTGAGCCGACAGTAACCAAGTAGTTGCACAAGGTTGCGATGCCGGAGGCGACCAATGCTTGCAACCTCAGCAACAAACTCCTTTATCCCTTGCCTCGATTCATGTGATACCCTCTTCACTGCAACCTCCGAACTAGAAGTGTGAAGCACTCCTTTGTACACGCTCCCAAACCCTCCAATTCCAAGCAAGTTCTTGTTCTTGAACCCTTCAGTTGCCTGAAGCAATTCCTTGTATGACAGTCTATGTGCTCCAAACTCAAGCTCCCAATCTTCGCGTAATTCGACATAGTTGTGACACTTCCTGAGTAAAAGAACAGCAGCAGCAACAGCAATAGCAATCACAAGCACCACTGAGACTATTGGTAGAGCTATCACCATGGTCTTGGATGGATAAGACTTCTTGCTTCTTCTGCCAGGTAACTTGGGAAGCTTAGCCATGTCAATGGCTGGAGCTTTTGTGCCCACACCGAAGCTCCAGCCGAGCACGTAGTGTTGTGAGACCATTGTGCCTATCGATGCTGAGAAGCCAACGTATGCTTCGTTGGTGATCACCGATGAGAGGTTGAATCTCGCAGAGACCAATGGGTTCACTGGCTTCTTGATTCCTGTCGGAGCAAGCCTCACATTGATCTGTATGGTGTCGTGGTCGTAGTCCACCCATACTTGCATGGCTTTCCCGCTAACCAGGGTTAAACTCTTGAATTCACCAGTCTTGTCGTCGTAGTACCCGGCATCGGAGGCATTCAAAGACACGAGGCTGTTGATGTCAATGCCGACGTGATTGTCATTGATGTCAGAGAATTCGGGGCTCTGGATGGTGTCGAGCTCCACAGCGAAGATGTGGTTGTTTTTGTCGCCGTTGCTGGATCTGTTGAGGAAGCCCAGGTACGTGCTGGCAAGCCCGGAGGAGAGGTCCTTGGTTGGGGTGATGACGAGGGCGATGCCGTGGCCACCGATGTCGGGGGAGGCAGTGACGATGCCGAACACAAAGGACGCCGAGAAAGACTGCACTGCCTTCTTCTCCTCTCCTCCTGGCGACAGCTCCTCCCCAAAGCGCAGCGGCGTTGGGTGGAACACATGCCCTTTGACCTGCGGCTTGCCGTTGGTCAGTTCGAGGAGGCCATCCGGTGTGACCATGGCTGTGCCATCGAGGGTGAGTTCCTTCACACCGGCAAAGCCAGAGTAGGTAAACTGGTCGCCGCTGTCGCTGGCTCTGGCAGCAGCAACAGCTGCAAGGTGAAGGCCATAGAGGAGGCTACACGGTAGACACAAGAATATGCAAACTGGCTTAACCATATGCTGCATATCTGAATTCTGTAATCACTAGCTAGCTTCTCTAGTGTTAATGGACAAAGTATTCTCATCAGCTTGTAATTACCAGAATGGTTTATATGAACATGAGCTGAAGGTTGCAGTCTTGCTTCGCAGCTTCCCGGTTGAACTATTCTTGGTGTGATAGCAATGTGGAATCATGGAGTTTTTCTTTGAATAATCATGCAGGGAAATGCTAGGTCTTGTGTGTGCTCATCTCCTGGTAGATTAATTCAGACTTTCAGACTTCAGCACTGGTGGCGGCGTCCAACTCCAATTAATGTGATCCAAGGAAAATATCTCAAGTTCTGAACAGGACTGGTGTACCTGGCAATTAAAGAAGCGTTGATGTAGAAATTTTGTGGAGAAATGGTGCCAAAATTGATTATATTGGTTTAGACCTTGTAGAGAATTCAACGCCAAGTGAATTGACGTGAAGATGCACATGTTATCTAGTTCTGGGAGGAAAGTTGGGTGTACGTGTTTGCAAGTTGTTGTGTACTGTATACACTAGTAGACTTTAGTTTGTTTTGCAGAGAATTTAACTTTGGTTTCATTAATTCAGGCAACAATGTCAACATGTGTGTCCATTAATTATCTAGTTGTAGTGCGATATTGCAGAGGTGGAATCCTATGTGGTAAAAATGAGGGGTTTATTCATCCATCCTTTGGTCTTTATATAGGGAACTAATACCATGCTTATATGTGCTTATTGATTTTCATTATCCCATACTATTGTAACTTTGAGCAATTTAATGTCTTCTTTAGTGAAAATTTAGTTGGTAATATGATGTCCTTGAATAAAAAATACTATGCTAGAAATCCTTCCATGAGAAATTCTAGACTTCACTCTGCGACAAGATTTGGAATAACATTATCCTGTGAAGCTTAATTATTTTCAAGAGGATAAAAATTCAGGTAACTAGTGAAGATTGTTTTGGTCATGTAAACACCGAAACTGTAACGAATCTGCTATCAGTTTGACTCTTAAATTCAGTGAAGTCAAAGATAATTTGGTCAGATATCCTGCACGGCTGGTTATGACTTTCTTAGTTCATTGAAAACTATAGAAGGAAAGTTTAGAGACGTCACTTCATGCATCTTTAGAACATTTTACTAGCTTGTGAGGAAATGAGACTACTTGTTATGAAGATAAGAACAGAGTAATGGACCAAATGAAAACCGAGCCAGGGACAAGACCAGGTGAAGAAGCTCCCAGATGAAACATCCCAAAACACAATTGATGTAGCCCTTTTACATAAGAATGTTCTCGTTGTATCACACTATAAATCATCTTAAAACCTTGTGCGCAACTAAACGTTGTTTCGTTCTGAGCATCAACATGTTAAAAAATGAAATCTAGGTTGACACATGAATTTTGTAGAGTATTGCTAGATTCATTACAATATATATATTGAATTTAGCACATTAGGGTGCAAAATCATGTACTAGTATATATGGTACTGAAGATGTAGGTCTGAACTCATTTTTAGATGTTATCAGGTCAGGGCTCTTTAGAAAAAGTTGGGGGATGCAAGCTGTTGACCTGTAGAAAGACAAGCCAACCAGTTAAAGAAGTGAAACACCCATGATTTTTTTACATTTTGACTCTTTTAAAAAATTATTTTACAAATAGACCCAAAAACTTATTTTAGAAATGAATCTTTTTTTTTTTGACTCCAGGGTCATTGACGCCGAGATCTAACGTCTCGACGTCAACAACGCTGGCGCTGGCACCCTTGCCCTCTATGGCAGCAGAGCCATGCTGGCCGTTACGTGAAGGTGGTCGATGCCAAAGAGATTGCCACTAAAGACCTATTTGTAAAATAAATTATTTACAAATAGGCTCTCGGTGTCAATCTCTTTAGCACCGAGGACCTATTTATAAATAAGTTATTTACATTTTAATCTCTTCTAAGGGCATATTTGTAAAATAAGTTATTTATAAATATGTCCTCAGTGATAGTCTCTTTGGCGTCAACCCCTCCACGTCAGCTGACATGGCTCGGCTGCCACGGGGGTTAGGATGTCGGCGTCAGCGTCATTGGCGCTGAGACGTTGGACCTCGGTGCCAATTACCCTGGCGCCAGTCTATTCCTAAAATAAATTTCTCCAAAGATCCATTTGTAGAATAAGTTTTTTTGAAAAAAAAGACCAAATACTCCAGCTCGGGTAGACATTCTTACGTGCAGCCATGGCACATATAGCAAGATATACATGCCACCTTAGACTGTAGGTCCATTTCAAGCTGCAATATTGAGCTACGATACGTTTTTTCTAAGCGAGTGTTAGGTGAATGATTTTGGTTTAGATATATACTGCTCCTCCATTTCAAAATATAAGTATTTTACCTATGTATCTGGACAATAGCTAAAATCCCTTATATTTTGGGACAGAGGTAGTACATGTTCTTGAGTATGTCACATTAGAGTTGGGTTATTCTGAAATGTGTATACTAAGAAAGAACAACTAATTATTTTTTACTGCTAGGTGATGTATCCATCAATAGCGGGGCATATGTGGTAACTTTATCAATATCAAGATATACCGGTTCAGTCTCTCGAAGATGATCATAGTGGAAGGGTGTGCGTGTCTGCATTTATAGGAGTGAGTGTACGTATATGTATATAAGCGTCTGTGTTCGTACTATGTATATCGAAAAAAACCCTATTACAAATACTATTTTCGCAGGCAAGAGGGTTTATTTTTACAGGCGGACCTAAAAAATCCGCTTGTAATAATGGCGAGGAACTCATGTGGTCTAAACCTATATATGAAAATCAATTTTCACATTGATCCTCTTAAGTCACCAGCCGTGAAAATCAATTTTCACAGGCAGTCACTAAAGAGCACGGTCCGTATAAACCGTGTGAAGGTTTGAAGGATATTAAAAGAGCCCGGCCAGTCACTGAATCGGCTAAGTACGAAATCCTCCTCTAGTCTCTCCTCCAACTCCCTCACCTCTCCTCCTCCAGCATCCTCACCTCTCCTCCACGCGCGCTCTCCTCACCATCGCGCCCAGCCGACGTCCTATAGCCAACAAGCCGGCGACTGGCGGAGCTACATCTTGGAGCTATTATGGAGGCGGTCGGTGACATCAGCAGGAGGATGGAGGAGCCATCGCCGGTGAGCTCAGCCTCCTGTTAGCTCAGGAGCGGCGAAGGAGAGGGGCGATGGCAGTGGATGTCAGAGGATGAAACCTCGACGGCGGGAAGTCTGGAGACCCCCCTTTGAGATTCGGCCAAGGGAGTAGTTCTCAGGCGAAGCGGTGTCCGGTGGATCAACAGACGGATGGGCGCTCAGGAACCGGGGGCCCGAGCTAAGAGATATAGGGGTTCGGACCGTCCGAACCGTGGTAACCGCGCGGGAGAGAGACAGGAGGCGTTTAGACAGGTTCGGGCCGCTCGGAAGCGTAATACCCTACTCCTGTGTGTATGCTATGTGGAGGTGAATGCAGTATGATTGTTACAAGGAGACTCGGGGAGCTCGGGAGCTAGCTGGGAGCAAACGGGAGCAGCACGGGAGCTAAGTCCTCACTCGGGGGCTCGGAGCCGAGGAAGAAGAAGAAGTACCGGGCTCAACCTAAGCTCAACCTAAGCCCAACCTAAGCCCCTGTTTCCATCGGCCTGGATCCTCCTTTTATCAGCGAAGGGGAGTCCACAGTGCCAGTCATACGTGCCGAAAGGGAGAGAGCTAGCTATGATGCGTCTTGTCGCGCACGCTCGCGCCCGTCTGCCTCCCCGCGCTGGAGGAGAGCGCACGCCGGAGTTGGAGGAACGTCCAGTCGCTCCCGCCCGTCTGCTTAGCCCATGCCGGAGTTGGTGCTGCACATCGGGTCGTCACGCTGCTCGACTGCTGCGGGCGGCGAGATTATGGGGATGTGACAGCGCACGTCTCCCCTGCCGGAGTTGGTGCTGGTGTCTGGTCGGCACGGTCATCACGTCGCCGGGAGTGGATGGAGTTTGGAGACGGGACGACGCCTGCCTCCGCTGCTGGGGCGTGGAAAGGCGAAGCCTCCATAGTCAACAAGCCTCTGATGCCCTCTGACACCTTTGACGACACAGGCTGACCACACAGGAAGTGGGCCCACCGGAGGCCAGAGCAGGCGATAGGCGCAGCACGCCCCGTCGCATCACGGTAGTTGGGGAGCTGGTGCGCTCGAGTCAACCTCGTGCCCCGCGCAGAGTGCTCTCTGAGCCCTCCACGCGCACACGGCGCCGAGTCAGTCGGCACCCGGGACTCGGGGCCGAGGCAGTCGGCACTCGGGACCGAGGCCGAGGCAGTCGGCACCTGGGACCGGGACCGAGGACCCGGGACCGGGGAACTTGGCACTCGGGGCCCGGGACCGAGGCTCCCGTGCCCGGGTCCGGGAAATGTCCCCGGACCACGGGCCCGAGGAAGGCGCACCGGGGGAGCGCTCCCGGACCTGGGGAAGGCGCCCCCGGGCACGAGGTAGCGCACCCGGGCCCGGGCAGCGCTCGTGGACCGAGACCGAGGACCCGGGACCGGGGAGCTCGGCACCGAGGCCAGGGACTGAGGCTGCCGTGCCCGGTTCCCGGGAAATGTCCCCGGACCACGGGCCTGAGGAAGGCGCACCGGGGGAGCACTCCCGGACCCAGGGAAGGCGCCCCCGGGCACGGGCAGCGCACCCGGGCCCGGGCAGTGCTTGTGCCCCGGGCACTTAGCAGGAGAGCCGGTCGCCAGTTGTGCAGAATGTGGGCCCGGAGTAGCTGGCGTCCACGCGACCCCGGGGTATGTGGGACCCCCTATCCCGTTTCGCTGACAGTGGAGGAGGGGGAATGGGAGGCCTACAGCTCTAGATACAGCAGCGTTTGTCTCGGCCAGGGGTAGAGCTATAGTGTATTCACCAGGGTCTGGTTACCCCGGTGATCTTCGTGCAAATTCTATGTATAAAACCTTAACTACATGAAAGATAAAATCATAAGAACTCATTTTTAGTGTGTTATAACTTGGTGACCCCGATGGTTTATTTCGCTGGCTCCGTCACTGGTCTCGGCGACTGCTAGATCTGGCGGCAGTGGTCCCAGTGGTTGTCACACCCTGAGTTTAGCCACACTAAATATTACCTGTGAAAAATACCCAAGAAAATAAATTTAAAAAGGATAGAGAAATTAATTGATGGTGTAAAATGCAAGATGATAAATTATCGTGGCCGGGAATATTTTTCTTGTATTCTCTGTGCCAAAATACATTAACTGGATTTTTAGTGGAATTTTCAGAGCACAGGAACTATTTCTAATAAATCAAAAGCGCTTATCGGAATTAAAATCGTCCTGGAAATCTTTTTCCTTTTCTTTCCCTTCTGTTTGCTCTGTTTCCTTTTTTTCTCCATCGCCGGGCCGCCGGCCCAGCACTGTGCCGCAGGCCGGTTTTCCCCCCCCCCAACCTTTTCCTCCTCGCGCCCGTGCCCGCGCCCTCGCTCGCACTCTTGCCCGCGCCCGCGCTCCCGCGCCCTCGCGCCGGCGCCCGCGCCCTCGCTCCTCGCGCCCGTGCCCGCGCCCTCGCTCGCAACCGCGCCCACGCACCCGCTGACAAGCCGGGCCTGCCTGTCAGCATCATCTTCCTCCTCCGTCCGAATCGGGCGGAGGGGAAATTCCCCGGAGCCGTCCGATCCGGCGCCGCCTCCCGCCTCATCCCCCGCGCTCTCCACTCGTTCAAACGGTCGCGGACCGAGTCCGCCCCACTCCCCCGAGTTCTCCGGCGCCCACGTCCCCTCTCTCCCGAGAATCTCGCACACGATGCCCACGCCGCCATCCACTCTCCCGTGCACGATTGGAGCCGTTCGGCCTCGATCTCTCCCGGACGACTGTATAAAAACCATCTCCACCCTCTCCTCCATCTTTTCCCCAACACGCCGAGCTTTCCAGTGCCCCAGAACCCCGTCGCCACCGCGCACCCGAGCTCCACCGTTTTTTGCCGCCTCCGGCCGCCGCTCGCCGCCATTCTGGACGCCGCCAGGCCACTCCGCCACCGCCAGCACCTCCGCCGTGAAGCGCCGCATCTCGGCCGCCACTCCGTGGAAGCCGAGGCTCGCCGGACCGCCCCGCTCGCGCGCACGGTGAGTATCGGCCCTTCGCCTCCTTTTCGGTCGGGGATTCCCGCCGCGCTGCGTCACCATTCTTCGCCCTAACTCCTCTTCCGTCCTCCTCATCCTCCAGGACGCCTCGGTAACCGCCTCTCGCCCGTTCCCCGCCATCAGAGCTCCGTCGCCGACGTCGTCCCGAGGCCGCCGCCGCTTTTTCATCGCCACCGTCGTCTTCGCGCCGTCGCTCGCCGTCGCGAGCCGCCGGTGAGAACCCCCTCCGTTTTCCCATTCCTTTCCGTCCCTCCCTGTGGTTGTCGCCGCGCCGGGTGGTTGCCGCCGGCGACCATCGGGTTGCGTGCGCGCCACTGCCTCCCGCTCGGGACGGCTGGCTTCGGCCGCCGCTCCCCGGGGCCGTCCGATCTGCCGGGTGGCAGATCGGGGCCGCCCGCTCGCTCGCCCACATGGTTGCCCGCGGTGGCGCCACATGGTGCGCCCGCTCTCGGCCGCGGTGGACTTGATCCGCCGTGCGCCTGCCTCTCGCACGCCACTGGCTGGTGGAGCCCGCCTGTCGGCGTCGGCTTCCCAGTCTGGCGACGTCATAAATCGGTTAATGCGCATTAAATCACTGGTTAATTATATTTACTCTGAAAATAGCAGTAAAACTTCAATAAATCATAACTATTTCATACGAACTCTGATTAAGTCCATTCAAATTTCATTAAATCCAGAAAAATGCCAAGAATCCATTAAAAATACTTTCAGCCCATGTTTGATTGCCCCATGTACTATTTTTAATTGTTTATGCATTGTTTGTTGTAGAATCCGACGCCAGTAATTCTCCCGCGTATTTCGAGATCGTAGCCGAATACCTTGAGCCGGAGCAAGGCAAGTCGCACTGTTACTTTGATCACTTTGTACCCATTTTTCGCTAAAATTGCTTTGTTTACTTAAATAAACTGCATTATTTTAATAATTCATGTGGATTGGTATTGCCTATACAATGTTAGGATTCAGCCTTAGTTTTGATAACTAAATCCTTGTCACCTGGGTAATAATGTGACTAGTTTACAATTCTTAGGAATGCTTTGCCAAGCTTAGCAAATAGCTCACATGGGAATTAAATACTATTTCTTTTGTATGACTCGACTCAATGTCGGAAAAATGGAACCTTGGATAGGCTGTTGTTAAATTCCTAAAATTTTGACCTAAATGGTGGGCTGTGGGTGTATGGTTTTGCTTGTCACACCCATGGCAATTAAGGACCGGTTCGTGGGAACCACTTGGGCAACTTCCCGTACTTGCCACAAGCCAGCGTGGGCAACGGCTGGGCTTGAAGCGTTTCTTCTCCCTCTCCTAGGCACCGAAGAAGAGGGTGGGCGTGATGGAGTTTGGTCGGCCCGGGGTAGGGTTGATCGGCTGCCGGATTCACCGTGGCGCAAGGGGGGTAGCCTGGCCAATATGGCATGCCCTGTCGGCAGGTGCAACCTCAGCGTGGTGTGGATGGTTAGGGAGAGGCTGCGTGAACGGTCCTGTCACAACCTCGCACAGGACATCGTGGTGATGTACTGGCACACGGGAATGTGTGTGGAGGCTGTGTCTTGTGGGTACAGTTGTACACCTCTGATCAGAGTAAAACTATTCGAATAGCCGCGCCCGCGGTTATGGGCACATTGGCCAAGACTCACCGTGATTAGTCTCACCCTAGATAATTAATCCTGTTTTATCAAACCGGTGTTGTGGAAGGTGTTGAGTCTGGTCGACATGGTTGAGTTGACCGGGGGTGACTGGTTAGCGTGGTGTAACGCTAATCGGTGGAGACTGGTGAGTGTGGTGTAACTGTCATCAGTTACGCCTGGTGGTCGTGGTGTAACTTCCATCAGCGCGGCCTGGTCAATGTGGTTTAGCGTTGGTCGGGAAAAGCTGGTCAGCGTGGTACATTGTCCGGTGGTGACTGGTTAACGTGGTGTAGCGTTAATCAGTGGAGTCCGGGTAACGTGGTGTAACGGTACCCAGAGGTGTCTGGTGAACGTGGTGTAGCGTTCATCAGTGGAGACTGGTTGACGTGGTTTAGCGTCAATCGGTTGGGAATGGTTGGGCCTGGTTAACGTGGTGTAACGTTAATCAGTGAAAGTTAATATTGTTAATTAAATCAACTTTTTACCGTTTGCGAACTACTTCCCTTTGCAACTGCTTTTCCGCAAATAAACCCTATCCCATCTTTGTACCCTGTGCATATGCATATTTGTGGGTGTGATTTGTTGAGTATTGTGGGTGGTACTCAGCCTTGCTTCAATTTTCCCCCCAATGTTGGAGGACGCGTCAGATGAAGATCATCCTGAGGAATAGGCTGGCTCCGCCGTCAAGGTGCCCGTGGGATGGAAGCGGCTGCTTAGCCAGATATTTATAGACTCCGTTTTACCTTTTTCCGCTGTATTTATGTAATATACAGTTTACTCTGTTTGTAAGACACTCTGTATGGCAACTTGGTTTGTGTACCCTGGCTTTCCTGGGCAGGGATTTATTACATATTAATGTTCAGAATTTCGGTGCGAATTTCTGGGTGTTACAGTGGTGGCGGTCAAGGTGGCTTCGTCTAGGTGACCACCAAATCTAGCAGCAGCGGTCAAGGTGGCTTCGACTCGGCGATAGCAACTATGATGGCGACCGCGCGGCAAGGGTGTCGACTCCAGGGCGACCGTGCCTGGGGATTTGGGGAGTGTGATTGGGGATTAGCTTTGGATTTTCATTTTTTTTCTTCAAAAAATTGCACCAGTGGGTCTCTTTAGACTAGCGTCTGCGAAAATCGATTTTTACAGATGGGTGTCTTAAAGGTCCGTCTGTAAAAATCATTTTCCACGGCCAGGGTGTATCACCCCTATGAAATCATCGGGCCTTTGGTTGCAAGCGGTTGATGCAACCATCTAAAAAATTGATTTTGGCCATCTGTACAAACCATTTTGTAGTGGTGAAATGAAGGACTTAGTATCAATATACTAATAAAGTAGCAACACATCTTTACCCAAATTATAATTTCGTGAGAAATATTGAGCACCAGATCGAATTATGAAAGAAGCAGCACACGTGTCTACCAAACAATTTTCGGGCGAGCGGTACCGGCCATTCTGCCAACCAAGCTACGCAGGGTCAGGTTATTTTGAAGGCGGCCATTATGAAAGTATTTAATAGGAGTACTATTGTCCATTATTCCCTCGAATTTGACCACGTAAAGTATTTTGATATGGACACAAAGTGCCATTACATGCATATTTCTGTTTCAATTCCTCCCTTGAACAACAAATACTCCCTTTATTTTAGATTATAAGTCGTTTTAACTCTAGTGAAAGTCAAACTCTTTTAAGTTTGATCAAATTTATTGAAAAATCTAGTAACATTTTCAACACAAGTAAATATGCTATAAAAATATATTCAGTTTTGGATTTAATGAAAATAATTTATTGTTGTAAATGGTGATATATTTTTCTATAAATTTGGTCAAACTTAAATTAGTTTGACTTGATCAAAATCAAAACGATTTATAATCTAAAACGGAGGAAATACTATTGATCATTTCACCATTTGACCAGATCAATAAATCCCCTTCTAGAGTTGGAATGCCTCCGACTGTACCTGCCTGCTATAGCTTCCCCAGTCCGGCAGTCCCCGCCCTCCCCTTCAGTCAGTCAGCCATGCAGCTAACTGAGGCAAGTTGGCACAGTGATAGTGGCAAGAGTTGATTAGGCCAAGGGCAAATTAGTCCAACCAAAAAATTACTTAGGGCCTGTTTGGCAGGGCTCCAGCTCCTAGATCCTAACTCCTGGATCCAACTCCAACGAGAGCTAGATCCTGTAGGATCTGGAGGTGGTCTGAAAGTGTTTGGCTAGCCTGATTAGCTCCAGAAATCCTGAAAGAGATAGGTAGGGGAAGATGGACAATTTTAGCCTGAAAGAGATAGCCTCCGGCCGCCGCCGCCTGCGTCCCCTCCAGCTGCCGCCGGTTCCCCTCCGGCCGCCGCCTGCTTCCCCTCTGGCCGACGCCGCCTGCTCCCCCTCCGGCCGCGTCGCCGCCTGCTTCCCCTTCGGCCGCCGCCGCTTCCCCTCCTGCCGACGCCGCCTGCTTCCCCTCCGGCTGCGCCGCCGCCTGCTTCCCCTCCGGCCGACGTCGCCTGCTCCCCCTCCGCCGCCCGTGCACCGTGCAGAGAGGGGATGCAGAGGAGGATGCAGCGTGGGCCCAGCCTGTGCGCCGCCCTCCGCCGCCGCTCGCTCTGCCTGCTCCCCCTCGGCCGCCGCCGCCGCCGCCTGCTCCCCCTCGGCCGCCGCTGCCTGCTCCCCCTCCGGCCGCCGTCGCCTGCTCCCGCCGCCGCCTCCCCTCCGGTCGCTGGAGCTCGCGCAGGAGTCGATGGGGATGGATCTGGGAGAGATCGGGAGAGAGGCCGCTGTGCCTAAGAGGCCCTTCGAAGTCTGGGAGGGGGCGAGGGAGGGTATATCAGTGGCATTTGCGGGTAATTACAGTACAACTTCTATGGGTACATATGTAAAATGGACGGAGCTGGAGCCATGGAGCTGACAGAGACCCGCTCCAACCTGCTAGTTCTTTTTCTAGGAGTGCTCCAGCCTGATCTGATCCATTTTTTGCTGGAGCTGGACCGTTTGGTTGGGCTCCAGCTCCACCAAACCAGAATCTAGGAGCTGGAGCCCTGCCAAACAGGCCCTTATTTACTTATTGAAGGCTCTAAAAAAAAAACCCACACTACGAAATAAAACACTAGAAATTCTCACAATAATATGAAATTCTAAAAACTTCCCAAGTTAATCGGAGGAAAAGAAAAAGATATCATCAATGACCGATATTGTTTTAAAGAAACAGTCTTATGTTATAATTCTAACTGTTGTGTTATACAACCCCTGCTACATCAATAGTCCAACAAGGTTGTATAGCTAAAGAAAAATAAAGACACAAGATATAAAAGGGTGAGTCTTTATTTCATTCCAATTCCTATTCTCTCTAGTGTACAATAAGCAGCCTCTCCTCCTTTTACAGCTATATTTTATATATGAAAGTTTAAAGTAAGAACCCAATAAGTGTATTTGGGCTGGGTATTCATGGGCCCAAGCTCAAAGTTTCTCAACACTCTCCCTTGGGCACTCACCGTTTGATGTCTATGCCTCGTCAAAACTTAGAAAACCCAGTGAGAAAAATTTGGAGAAAGAGTACATAGCATACGCATGTTATGTCGCACAGATTGTCTCATTAAAAACCTTGATAAGAAACCGTAGGAAAACTTATCAAAGCGAAAAAGAGTACAATCTACCCAATTCTTGCTTTGACTTTCAGAATTGATTTTGGGTGCTTGCTCATTCACATTAAGTTTTACTAATAGACTGGCAAAATTCTTTCCTTGAATTTTGCATTTCTTTAAGACCAGATCATCTCAATTCCTTGGTTATATCTTTTCCAAACATAATACGAGTGTTGATCCAATGGTCAAATCTTGCATGACTTTTCCATGACTTATAGATATAGTCCATTGATTTTTCCATGACTTATAGCTATAGTCCATTGATACGAGTGCGCCACATATTTCATTATTTTCTTGATAATGCTTTTGGGGTTGGACAATGCTAAGAATGGTGAACTATATCTATGGAACCTATGCATTTCCATATACTATTTTTCTGATGTATTATGGTTCCATACTTTATACGCTTTAAGCTTGCAAGACTAAGCAACATCTGTTTTGACCAATTTTTATCTCAAATTCGTTTGGAGTGACCTTTGTTTGATGACATCATTCCAATCCTTTCAGGGATTAATTTCATATCTTATTTTATCTTGGTTTTGGGACTCTCAATACTTATCATGCAAATGCCCAATCCAAATTTCTTCAATCGTCTATTATCAACTATGGATCAACTCAAGGGTTGATTTTTTTTACTTGATTTTTCAACTTCCGGTTGATTGCCAATGAGTTTTATTGCCTAAAGAAAATATTTCCCATAATAGGTCTCATAATCAATTTATGTTTATTGTATGAGACTTCTATGCAAGTATCCATGGATACATGAAGATATGCGATTCATGTGCTTCTTCGTCTTGCTTGATGTTTCTTTAATACGGGCATTATTCTTTAGCATACCAGTATTTACTATGGTTCGCACTTCAATTGTTTGTTTTCTTCCTTCGTTGGAATTCGAGGTTCCAAACCGTTTGCTAGGACTCAACTAGCTCCCTCTTACTTATTGGGGGTACTCTTAGTGACTATGAGTATGATAGTTTCTTTTGTCTCTGTTTTCACCAGATGTCTCAGGTTACTTTAGGGGCTTAAGGAGGCAGAGTTCTTGTCCTATTATTTTTCTTTTAAGGCCTCTAGACACGAGGGATACCTTTGCTTTCTTCGGTATTTCACCCTCCCCCGGTGCATTCCATTCGAATGAATGCAACTTAGTCGTGCTCTCCAAATCACAAAAGTAATTAAGGACAATAGGCAGTTTTCACAATACATGTATACTTTTGTTACTTTGCATTCATTAGTATTTGATTAAATATGCATTACTCCCATCTTTAACCATTTTTTCCTAACATTTATCATCTAAAGGTTTATTCTCTCCCCCTAAATGACTGGAAATAATTCTTTTTCGAGCTCATACGAAATATACATGCATACCTCCGCTCAATGTTTCCATTCGAAGGGAGCTCATACGATGGTGGTGGGATATGCACATATATTAAGGGAACACTAGTTGCATTTCTTGGGCAGATAGCATATGTCAAATGATCCGCGTATTTAGAATCCGATGCTTTTAGGACTAGATGTCCATTACATGGCGGAAGTCAAATAATAGTGTAGCGAAATCCTTTCAATCGATAGCTAATATTTAGTCCGTTCTTATGGATGTCCGGTACTTAGTTCTTTTCTTAATGTGTTATTGTCGGAGGATGGAACCTCGACCTGTGGGAAGTCAGGAGACCCCCCTTTGAGATTCGGCCAGGGGAGCTGTTTCTCAGGCGAAGTCGGCGATGGGTGGAAGAGGATAGATGGTTGGATCCATCAACACACCAAGGAGACAGGAGGATTTAGACAGGTTCGGGCCGCTCGGAGGCGTAATACCCTACTCCTGTGTGTATGCTATGTGGAGATGAAAGTGGTTTGCTGTGTTACAAGCCCGTGGCCGGAGCCGGTGAGGAAGAACAGTAACTAAGGTGTGCTTTTGTCCGATCTTCTGTCTGTGTCCCTTTTGTCAGGTGTGGATCCTCCTTTTATCTGCCAAAAACCAAGTCCCTTGCGCCCCCTCCCTCCGAGAGAGAGAGAGGGAGGGACATTAAGTGTGCTGCCATCGACCTCCGCGCTCCGGCCGTCTGCTGAGCCGTTCTGGAGGCGCAGGCGGCTAGGTGCCGCCTCCTATGTCAGCCGCGGGCGGCTAGTTATAATGATGATGCTGTCGACTTGGCCCGTCCCGTCGTCTGTCAGGCCGTGGAGCACCACGGCCCTCTCACTGTATTGGGAGCCAGCCGACAAGGGGTCATTATGACGGCGCACACATGTCCAGCCGGGAGACAGGCGGGAGGCGCGTCGTCGCTTCTCCATTAATGCGGGTAGTTGAGGCTGATCCGCTCAAGCCGGCCTCGTGCCCGGGGCGGAGTGCCCATCGTGCCCTCCGCGCGCACGGGGCACTGGGCTGTGGGTCCCGGGAAGGACTTAACCCCTAAGCGCTCAGGGGATTACCGGTTACGGCTAGCCACCGTCTATATAGATCATCGGCCCCAGTGGGGCCGGTGCGGCCGAAGGTACTCGTGCTTCCGGGAGAATGTGGACCCCCATTCCCGTTTCGCCGACAGTTATAATGGTCCGTTCGCTGCTATTTCATAAGCGTGTTATAACACCAGAATAATCCTTTCAAGGACTAAATAATCTTGAAAATATTCTTGTTTATTTCTATGTGGGGTATACCTTTCGAGGTATGTAGGATATGGATTAATTTATTTGATTTGCGACGTGCGGCTAGCGTTCGGCGCGTGGCCAAGGTGAGGGGTATGTGCAATCATGTAGTTTCATGCAGTCACGGCTGACAAAGCGCAACCAGCTCATGCGTCCGTTGCACATGGCATGGCGACGCTGGCAGTCTGTTTTTTTTTCTCTAAGGCAGCGGTTGGCGCACGGTGTGGCATGGAGGTCGGCGCCCACTGTGCGACCGGCGGCCAGCCTGGTGCCTGTTGCCGGTAGCCTGGCGCAGAGCGGGAGCTGATGCTTGACGCGCGGGAGGCAGTTGGCATACGGCACGACCAACGCACGGTGAGGGTGCGCAATGAATAATGTCTTATTGTTGCATTCTGGCACACAATGTGAGATTGTTTGCGCTATGTCCATTGCAATCTACATGATTCTAAGACAAAAAAAATAGCTACCAAAGTAGTCTAATTTAACCTAGATTTCTTAGTAAGGAAATCAATTTCGCATGCCTCTTTCATGAGTATCCTTTTCTCATCTTTAGTTCCTTAATGGGAATTTATGTGCGAATATTTTGCCATTCTTGAGGGATTTTGAGATATAATCTTTTTCTTTGGGAAACGAAATTCTCAATAATCGCTGCGTGCAATTGTGAAGATAGTCTAGTCTTTTCGATATACCAAGCTTTTCTTGCATTTCTCAAGATTGTACTTTGTGGTGCTTCTATCCACAACATTTATTTCCTCTTGACCTTAGGTTATGTATATTCTCTGTATGAATAAAAATAGAACATCACTATTTCAAAATAAGGAGTAAAACTTTATCATAGAGGAAAATACAATAATATAAAATAAAGTCCAGCCATGCAGGGCGAATCACCAAATAAATGTTATGCTCTCATAGAGCTTACAAAACCCATTATTCAAAATTGTTCATAATGCAATCACTTCAAAAATGTTTTAAGTGCATCATGACTAAACAGAATCAAGAAAGGTGTCCATCTCTGCGAAGATATATTCATGTGTGACATTCTCCTCGTGCGCGATATTAGTGGCAGTTGCAAGGATGTAAAGTAGAGTAGAAGTGGAGGAAGGTGCCATGGCATCTACTCCTGTGGCGCTGTGAACAATGACCAGGTGTGCCTCTGCGGGTGCCTTAGCCTTCCTCTTGGCTTGGTATGCGTCGATGACGTGCTGGGGCTCCTCATAGATGCAGCTCTAGTGGCCTCATATGCTACACCTGTAGCATGTCTAGTCCTACTAGCCGTATGGCTTGTCGTTGTAGGTGGCTTGGCTTTCTGCTTGCCCTTGTCTCCTTGTGCTCACTGGGCATTTGGAGCTCTTGCTTGCACTTTCTTGGGTGCCTTCTTTCCACCTCGCTTACCCCTCTTCCTTTGGATGGGTTTGCGGATCTTGTAACTGCTAACATTTACTTCAAGGCGAAAGCCTGTCCTAGGTGGCTGGGAGATGAAGTTCTTGCGGACAACCTCATCATGAGACTCGACAACCTGCATGATGTCAATCATCTCATCATACTCATTGTATCCCACCTGCTTATAATTATGAGCGCTTTGTACAATGCTAAGGTGGAAGGTAGAGAGCGTCTTCTAAATCTTCTCCCCACATGACTACTTTGTTACAGAGGGAGAGCTTGGTACATATCCGATGCTGGGTGGAGTTGTACTCGAAGACGCTCTTGAAGTCGGCAAACCTTAAGACTAAGGTTTGCCGACTTCAAGAGCGTCGCCGAGTACAACTCCACCCAGCATCGGATCTATACCAAGCTCTCCCTCTGTAACAAGTAGAAAGTGGGATCTTCAATGCCATGTACTCATTCTTGAGTGTGGCACAGAGGTGGTGTCGTGGAAAGTGCAGTGCTTGATCGTTCTCATCAATGATGGGCACAGGGTCATGCGTTGTGCCCATCTCGATTATCCAGCGGAGCTTCTTGGCCCCAAGGATGATCTGGGCGTCAAATTTCTAGGTCAGATAATTTTCGCCATGCTAGGCCAGTTCGGTGAACTTCTTGTTCGTGATTCCTGACATGCTATTGCAAGATGACAAAATATTCATAAGGGTACTACTGCTAACATGGTTGCAAAGTTGAATACAAATATTTCATGATTTTCCAATATTCATTTTCATAGGAAATGCTAAATTACATAACTAAAATGGTATAATACATAAAAAGAGGTACAAAAGAGGCATAAAAATACATAAATGCTCCTAAATACTGAAAAGAAATTCATAATCTCAAATAACAGAGCTAAATTGCCTCAAACGTGAAAACAGAATTCAAATTCAAAATTTATAAGTCATTTCATGCTAGGATACAAAAATATCTGCAAAGTACAACTGCCATTTCATTAATTTCCATGCTGTGGAGGGGTAAAATAGGGGGATTTTCAAAAATTTCAGGGTTCAACACGCAAAAGGGCTCCATGTGGGGAATCATGCGTGTGATTTTCAGAAAATGCAGGGGCCTTTTTTGCAAAATCACCAAATGATTCTCTTTTTCCTCTTTCCTTTCCTTCCTTTTTCTTCCCTTTTTTTCTCTTTCCTTTTCCGGTTCAACGTGACAGGGCGTGCCGGCGAGTCGCGGCTATGGCACGTCCGCTGCCTCAGCAGCGCGGCACGGTGCCCCCTGCTTTGGCGGGTGGGGCGCTACTGCCGACGTGGCCAGCATGGTCGTTGTTCACCTGCCGTTTGCGGTGCTGTTTGGCGCGGCTGCCCGGCCCAAAGCAGCTGCCTGGTGTGCGCCTGGGGCCGGGGTGCTGCGGCCTGCCGTGGCGACGCGGCGAATTTTTTTTTATTTTTATATTTATTTAATAAAATATTTACAAAACTACATTTTCATTTCAAAAATTTACAAAAATATATTCCCGCCGCCCTTTGGAAGGGCGATATCTCTGAAATCGCTCTCCCAGAGGGCGATATGATGACGTGGCTGACGGTCGTTGGCCGGCGGCCCACGGCCGTTAGCCATTTTGCAGGCGGCCCCCCCGGCCACATAAAAACCGCCCTCTGAGAGGGCGGCAAGGGGGCCGCCTGTAAAAATCCGGCCGGGGGCCGGCCATTTTACAGCGGCCAGCCAAAAACTGTCCTCTCAGAGGGAGGCAAGGGGGCCGCCTGCAAAATGGCCAGCCCCCCGGCCACACAAAGACGAGAGGGCCCGGGCAAGGGCGCTGACCCCGGGCGAGTTCCTGGGAGAGGGCCCGGGCGAGGTCCCGGGCAGGCCGTGCGAGGGGCCCGGGCACGGTCGCAGGCCGGGCGTGGGCGAAAGCCGGGAGCAGGGCTCCGGCGCGGGAGCAGTTCCCGGTGGCGGGGCGCGGACTCGGACACGGTCCCGGGCGCCAACATTTGAGAGCACAGGCCGGCCATTTGCAAGCCACAAAAACCGCCCTCTCAGAGGGCGGTTTTTGTGTGGCCCGGGAGGCCGCCGGCCAACGGCCGTCAGCCACGTCATCATATCGCCCTCTAGGAGGGCGATTTCAGAGATATCGCCCTCCCAAAGGGCGGCGGGAGTATATTTTTGTAAATTTTTGAAATGAAAATGTAGTTTTGTAAATATTTTATTAAATAAATATAAAAATAAAAAAAATTCCAGCGCGGCTGCCTTTTGCCTTTGGCACTGTGGCAACGCGGCAGCCCAAGTTTGCTTGGGAGGTCTGACGACCCATGGCCGGCATGAGGCTGTGGCGGCCAGCCTGTCGGTGGCCGGCCCGATGTGGCCTGCTGGAGCGTGGCCGTGGCAGCTAGCCGGGAATTTTTACTGTTAATAATTTAATTTTTTTAATTTACAAAACTATTTTTTATTTTTTTTTGCAGAAATACACTCTTGCCGCCGTGGGCCAGGGCGGCATTTAAAAACCACCGTGGCCCAGGGCGGCAAATGACCGGGGCCCACGGCGGCGTCATCAGGCCGTGACGGTGGCCCACGATGTCAGCGAGCCGGGGGCCATGTGGCATTGCCGCCCTGGGCCACGGCGGCGAATGGCTCCAGGGGGCCGAACGCAAAAATGCATTCGCCGCCGTCCCCTAGGGCGGCGAATGCATTTTTGTGTTCGGCCCCCTGCAGCCATTTGCAAATTACCAAATTTAAAAATTTTCTTGCTAATTTTCCTGCCTTATTTTCTTGCTAATTTTTAACCCCAAAAATTTTGAAAATTTATTTCTCAAAATTAGATTCTTAAATTCTATTTATTGTGCCATTGCATATATTGGGTCGATGTTAAAAAAAACCAAATATCATAGATTGTTCACGTCGTGAAGAAAACTTGTCAAACTGAGGGTATTTTCGGATCGCCACTCGCATTGCACTCCTCGTATGTCCGGATCAGTACTCGCAATCCACTCCTCCCCGTCTTTCGCCTACACGCTTCACAAAATTTAGTTTTAATCGTGGTTTAGGGTATGTTTTTTGAAGTTTTTTTTTATAATCCGACGATGGTGGGCATTGGTTTGTAAAATCGTACTGATCATTTTTTTAACTTTATTTTCGGTAATACTTAATTAATGACATGGTAATAGGCCGGTCCGTTTTACGTGAGGGGCTTAGGACCCCTAGGCGAACAGAATGTTAGGGCCTATGAATTTTTTCCTAAATTTTTGCGCAATGTACGTACTGAATGATTTTTAATTCGACATTGGGAGACGATATATTGTATTATTCGTGATCCACTCGGTCGATACTTAACGTAGTGCACGTTGTCGGAGGATGAAACCTCGACTGCGGGAAGTCAGGAGACCCCCCTTTGAGATTCGGCCAGGGGAGTAGTTCTCAGGCGAATGCGGCGTCCAGTGGATCAACGGACGGATCGGCGCTCGGGAACCGGGGGCCCGAGCTGAGAGATAGAGAGGTTCGGACCGTCCGTTTCGGGTCCGGACCGTCCGAACCGTTGCAATCGCGCGGAAGAGAGACAGGAGGCGTAGACAGGTTCGGGCCGCTCGGAGCGTAATACCCTACTCCTGTGTGTTTGACTATGTGGAGATGAATGGGGTATGACTGTTACAAGGCGAGCTCAGCCCGTTTGCCAGCGCTGAGGAAGAAGGACAGTAGCGAGAGTGGCAACTAGAGCGCGAGAGCAGAGAATCCTCGGCGGTTGCTCATGCTGGAGCTTGGTCCCCCTTTCGCTCGTCGGCTTGGATCCTCCTTTATAGAATTAGGGGAGTCCATAGTGCCGAGCAGCCCGGAGAGAGCTAGGCATGGTCTGTCTTGTCGTGTACGTCCGCCTGCTGTTGCCACGCCGGAGCTACTGCGGTGGGCGGCCAGAGCACGGAGATGTGACGCGCACGCCCACAGCCGCCTGCTGCGCCGCGCATGGAGGAGCACCTAGTCGTGTGCTGCGGGCGGCTGGTCTGGTCGTCTGGTCGCCACATCGCTCCGCTGCTGCGGGCGGTTGTGGCAGAGCATGTCTGGTCGGTTCCTTGTCGGGCGACCAGATTATGGAGATGTGACAGCGTACGGCTCCGCTCTCTGTCGGGAGACAGGCGAGAGGCGCCCCGTCGCCTCGCCATTAATGCGGGTAGCTGGAGAGCCGATGCCGACCTGGAGAGGCCAATCACCGGGGAAGCCGATCGGCAGGAGAGGCCGATCCAACTTGGAGGAGCCGGAGCCGATCCAACCGGAAGTAGCCGATTGTCTCGAGGCTTTCTTCCCGAGCTCCTCGGTGTGGAAGATGTAAGTCCCGGGCCCGGAGAGCGGCGCCGGGACCAGGAGCGCCTCTGCAATGTGCCCCGGGGACACCGCCCGGGGCTGAAGCTGTGGGGGCCGTGACCAGGAGGCCCGGGCATGGGATGGTCCTCGGGACCCGGGTCCGGGGAGGTGGTTCCCGGGACCGGGCGTCGGGGCCCGGCGAACGGGATGGTCCCCGAGACCCGGGGTCCGAGAAGATGGCTCCTGGGACCGGGAGCCGGGGCCCGGGCACGGGGCCCGGGGAGGTGGCTCCCGGGACCGGGAATGTCCGAGAGCCGTTGTTGCGACTTGCTCGGGGAGAGCGCACCCGGGCCGAGGTAGAGCTCGCGCCCAGGTACTTAGCAGGGAAGCGGCCGTGGCCGCCCTTCTCTTGCGCGGGATATGGCCCCGGGGGATCTTTGACGTGGCCGGGGATCCACGCGTCCCCACAGAACGCGGGACCCCCAGTCCCATTTCGCCGACACACGTACAATAACATAGTGATATTAGCTAGATGCGAGCCGTTCGCATTGCGGCATGATGAATGCGACACCCATAGTACGAAATACAACAACGGATACAACTTGTGAGCAGTACAATGTATCCGCTCATTCTAGTCACCGGTTCCTAGAAAAGCGGGCGATTCGTTCATGGTACGATCTAGACAGGCTATAGTCGGCTGGTGATTTTGGTTGCATGTTCCAGTGCCGTGATAGATCTGACGGCGTGAAATTGTCAATCCATTGTCTGAATTGACACCTTCTTGGAGGTTCATGTGGGACGAGTTTGATTAATAAATTCGTCACGTTTGGTGAAAGTAAACTATCTACAGGAAGTAAGGTGCGGCTTGAACTTACATCGATATCGTCGTCAATAATGTTCGGACAAACAAAGCTTCTGCGTCGCAGAGTTCCTAGCCTTCTCGACCTGACGACCTGGCAACGATCACCACAAGCGCACGTTAGACGGTCCTCCCATCGCGGTAGTCCGAAAGGTCGATTTCTTCAGTCTACCCCTTCTAGCTCTAGGCGTTGTTCGTGCTCCGCCCTCCTAGCCATGTATTGCGCCATGCTTTTGTCTAACGGGAGGTAGTCATATTCCGGCTGTCGTTGTCAATCCACTCGATGAAGCCGCAATATCTTCCCTCAGTCTGTTAAGGTAAATATCCTGGTGTAAGAGTCATGGGCGTAAAAACGAATATTTCAAAGACTTGACTGAAACACGTACCTGGGGACTCCGGTGCACAAACTTCTTCTGTTGATTCTGGGCGTACAAATGTTTGAACATGGCCATCAGCTCCTTGTTTCTGAACTGCTTATAAAAGTTTGCGCCCATATGACGCATGCACCATCTGCTCTTTACATCTTCTGTAACGCCCAGAAATTCGCACCGAAATTCTGAACATTAATGTGTAATAAATCCCTGCCCAGGAAAGCCAGGGTACACAAACCAAGTTGCCATACAGAGTGTCTTACAAACAGAGTAAACTGTAAATTACATAAATGCAGCGGAAAAAGGTAAAACGGAGTCTATAAACATCTGGCCAAGCAGCCGATTCCATTCCCACAGGCACCTTGACGGCGGAGCCAGCCTATTCCTCAGGATGATCTTCATCTGACGCGTCCTCCAACACTGGGGGGAAAATTGGAGCAAGGCTGAGTACCACCCACAGTACTCAACAAATCACACCCACAAATATGCATATGCACAGGGTACAAAGATGGGATAGGGTTTATTTGCAGAAAAGCAGTTGCAAAAGGGAGTAGTTCGCAAACATTGAAAAGTTGATTTAATTAACAATATTAACTTCCACTGATTAACGTTACACCACGTTAACCAGGCCCAACCATTCCCAACTGATTGACGCTAAACCACGTCAACCAGTCTCCACTGATGAACGCTACACCACGTTCACCAGACACCTCCGGGTACCGTTACACCACGTTACCCGGACTCCACTGATTAACGCTACACCACGTTAACCAGTCACCACCGGACAACGTACCACGCTGACCAGTTTTTCCCGACCAACGCTAAACCACGTTGACCAGGCCGCGCTGATGGAAGTTACACCACGACCACCAGGCGTAACTGATGAGAGTTACACCACACTCACCAGTCTCCACCGATTAGCGTTAAACCACGCTAACCAGTCACCCCCGGTCAACTCAACCACGTCGACCGGACTCACACCTTCCACACACCAGTTTGATAAAACAGGATTAATTATCTAGGGTGAGACTAATCACGGTGAGTCTTGGCCAATGTGCCTATTACCGCGGGCGCGGCTATTCGAATAGTTTTACTCTGATCAGAGGTGTACAACTGTACCCACAAGACACAGCCCCCACACACGTTCCCGTGTGCCAGTACATTCACCACGATGTCCCGTGCGAGGCTGTGACAGGACCGTTCACGCAACCCCTCCCTAACATCCACACCACGCTGAGGTTGCACCTGCCGACAGGGCACGCCATATTGGCCAGGCTACCCCCCTTGCGCCACGGTGAATCCGGCAGCCGATCAACCCTACCCCGGGCCGACCCAACTCCATCACGCCCACCCTCTTCTTCGGTGCCTAGGAGAGGGAGAAGAAACGCTTCAAGCCCAGCCGTTGCCCACGCTGGCTTGTGGCAAGTACGGGAAGTTGCCCAAGTGGTTCCCGCGAACCGGTCCTTAATTGCCATGGGTGTGACAAGCAAAACCATACACCCACAGCCCACCATTTAGGTCAAAATTTTAGGAATTTAACAACAACCTATCCAGGGTTCCATTTTTCCGACATTGAGTCGAATCATATAAAAAGACATTATTTAATTCCCAGGTGAGCTATGTTGCTAAGCATGGCTAAGCATTCCTAAGAATTGTAAACTAGTCACATTATTACCCAGGTGACAAGGATTTAGTTATCAAAACTAAGGCTGAAACCTAACATTGTATAGGCAATACCAATCCACATGAATTATTAAAATAATGCAGTTTATTTAAGTAAACAAAGCAATTTAGCGAAAAATGGGTACAAATTGATCAAAGTATCAGTGCGACTCAGTGCGACTTGCCTTGCTCCGGCTCAAGGTATTCGGCTACGATCTCGAAATACGCAGGAGGATTACCGGCGTCGGATTCTACAACAAACAATGCATAAACAATTAAAAACAGTACATGGGGTCGACAAACATGGGCTGAAAGTATTATTAATGGATTCTCGGCATTTTTCTGGATTTAATGAAATTTGAATGGACTTAATCCGAGTTCGCATGAAATAGTTATGATTTATTGAAGTTTTACTGCTATTTTTAGTGTAAAATATAATTAACCAGACGATTTATTGCGCATTAACCGATTTAAAGACGTCACCGGAGGGGGAGGCGACGGCGCACAGAGGCGAGCGCACCACGTGGCGCCACCGCGGGCAACCACGCGGGCGAGCAAGCGGGCGGCCCCGATCTGCCACCCGGCAGATCGGACGGCCTCGGGGAGCGGCGGCCGAAGCCAGCCGTCCCGAGCGGGAGGCGGCGGCGCGCACGCGACCCGATGGTCGCCGGTGGCAACCACCCGGCGCGGCGACGACCACACGGAGGGGCGGAAATGAACGGGAAAACGGAGGGGGTTCTCACCGGCGGCTCGCGACGGCGAGCGACGGCGCGAAGACGACGGTGGCGACGAAAAGGCGGCGGCGACCTCAGGACGACGTCGGCGACGGAACTCCGACGGCGGGGAACGGGCGAGAGGCAACTACCGAGGTGTCCTGGAGGATGAGGAGGACGGGAGAGGAGTTAGAGTGGAGAATAGAGACACGGCGCGGCAGGAATCACCGGCCGGAAAGGAGGCGGAAGGCCGATACTCACCGTGCGCGCGGGCGAGGCGGTCCGGCGAGCTTCGGCTTCCACGGAGTGGCGGCCGAGATGCGGCGCGGCGCGGCGGAGGTGCAGGCGGTGGCGGAGTCGCCTGGCGGCGTCCGGAACGGCGGCGAGCGGCGACCGGAAGCGGCGAAAGACGGTGGAGCTCGGGTGCGCGGTGGCGACGGGGTTCTGGGGCATTGGAAAGCTCGGCGTGTTGGGGAAAAGATGGAGGAGAGGGTGGAGATGGTTTATATACAGTCGGCCGGGAGAGATCGAGGCCGAACGGCTCCAAACGCGCACGAGTGAGTGGGTCACGGCGTGGAGATCGTGCGCGTGGTTCATGGGAGAGAGGGGACGTGGACGCCGGAGAACTCGGGGGAGTGGGGCGGACTCGGTCCGCGACAGTTTGAACGAGTGCGAGTGCGGGAGGATGAGGCAGGAGGCGGCGCCGGATCGGACGGCCCCGGGGAGTTTCCCCTCCGCCCGATTCGGACGGAGGAGGAAGATGATGCTGACAGGCGGGCCCGGCCTGTCAGCGGGAGGTGCGTGGGCGCGGGCGCGAGCGCGAGAGAGCGCGGGGCGCGGGCAAGGGAGAGGGCACGGGCACGAGCACGTGGGCACGGGCACGAGGGCGATGGCGCGGGCACGGGCACAGGGTGCGGGGCGCGGGCGCAGGGCGTGGGCGCGAGGGCGAGGGCGCGAGCGCGAGGAGCACGGGCGCGAGCGCGAGGGCACGGGCGCGAGGAGGAAAAGGCCGGGGAGGGAAAAAAGGACCCGGCCTGCGGCGCGGTGCTGGGCCGGCGGCCCGGCGATGGAGAAAAAGAGGAAACAGAGCAAACAGAAGGGAAAGAAAAGGAAAAAGATTTCCAGGACGATGTTAATTCCGATAAGCGTATTTGATTTATTAAAAATAGTTCCTGTGTTCTGTAAATTCTACTAAAAATCCAGTTAATGTATTTTGGCACAGAGAATACAAGAAAAAAAAATTCCCCGCCACGATAATTTATTATCTTGCATTTTACACCATCAATTAATTTCTCTAGCCATTTTAAAATTCCTTTTCTTAGGTATTTTCTCCGGTAAAGTTTCTGTGTGGCTAAACTCAGGGTGTGACATCTTCCCACACCGGAGGGTATCTCTTGTCTGTGCAGCCGTTTCGCAGCTCCTCAATTGCACGCAGCATCCCTGCATGACGGTCATGTATGAGACATACCTCTAGCCTCATCCCCACCACCTTTTCCTTAACCAGCTTCAGAAACCAGTACCAACTCTCTGTGTTCTCGCTCTCGACGAAGGCAAAGGCCACGGGCAACACTTGGTTGTTCCCGTCTACTCCGATTGCTGTCAATATTTGCTCTCTGTATTTTCCAGTTAGGAACGTGCCGTCGATGCAGAGAATGGGCTTGCAATGAAGAAATGCAAACATGCACGCCTGCCGAGAGAGGAAGGCCCGCTGAAGGACGCTCTGCCCAGGATTTGCTAACGATAGGAAAGTTTTGATTTCGGAGTAGCTGCCAGGATTCCTCGCACAGATGGTTTCTAGTAGGCGAGGCAAATTATTGTACGAAGCTTCAAAACTGCCGAATCTCCTTTCAATTATCTTCTGTTTGGCACTCCATGCCTTGGCATATGTAATGGTGTACTTATACTTCTCCTCGATGCGCTTGATAATTGACTTGGGCTCAAACCAGAGGTTCTCCACAACAGCATAATACAGCTCTGAAGCGATGAATGCAGATGATATGTTCCTGTGGTACTTCTGAACACCTGGAAGATGGCAGTTGTGCTCCGTCACGATTGACACAGACCAATAGTCATCATATTTCTTCCTGGATGCGTACATCCTCCATGGACATCTATCGCTTGAACTTGCACATTTCACTTCGTACACTGATCTAGTGGACTTTGATACCCAGAACTCCCTCCCAAGTGACACGGCCCACACTTCATAGCCTCTGTCAATTGTACTTTTTCGGCGTACCTAGCGCCTTGCACCACTTCATTCTGCCAATACTCCCATGGCACGGTGTGCCCCTCTGAGACAACGAGTCCGGAGAAGTCCTCGTTGTTCCATTCTGCCGGGTATATATCGTCCTCCGAAGAATCATCATCCTCCATATGCTCAGATTCTGAGTCTTCAATTTCCATCTCCTATATTAGACCTAGGTGTCTCTCCCCTTCATCTGCAAACCCCCCTGGTCCCATGTCTTCTTGGCCTCCTTCCTCTCCGACACCCTCGTCTTCTGCCTCATTTTGTTCCCCTGTTTCATCGGGCCTTTGCACTGTACTTGGACCAGCCTGATCAATGCTGACCCTGTCATGCACTACCACTAGGATGCTAGGTGCCCATCCTCGCTGCAGCGCACTCTCCACAAAAAATACCCAGCTGGCCGTCGAATCTATTGGTATCAATTTCCACCAAAAACCTTCCACAGGCCAGCTAACCAATGCGTACACCGTAATTGTATTTACTTGAGGATCTACTCCGAATCCTCTCATTAACCAATTGTAAACTCCTGGAAAACTTCTCTCAGCTGGAGCTATAATTTCCTTTTGTGCTACGTTGAACTCCGATAAATCTACTCCATATTGTCCTTCTCTGACATTTCCTTCACCGTGATATATCGCGAATACAACTCTATTTGCCATTTCTATTGACAAAAAAGATTTTTACTACGGTTATTAATCTGTACTAATCAATATTCGTTCCATAAAAATGCTATAGGTATGAGTCAAACCATTACCGTTTCTACATTTTACAAACTAACCCAGCGGCGCTAATAAAGTTATACGCTAGATTTATCTAACGTGTCGAAATGACGTATACCAATGATGGCCATGGCGGAGCATATTTATTTCTAAAATATCTACAATTTACTACTTGTCCGCTATGTTCTTCTAGTACGGTCAAATAAATTTAACACTAACGATGGTTATGCCAAACCGCTAATATTTTCATACTATGTCGGGTATTACACTATACGTTTAGTACCAATTAACACTTGTCTAAAAAATTGACTACATAACGGAGGGAGAGCAAAAAATACCTGGGTTCGGCTCAAAAATCCGCGAGGGTTTCACCGCTGTACTGCTCCTCATTTGCCTCAGCTCTATCGGACGAACGCTGGAGGTGGAAGGGGGAAATGACGCGCCGGGGGTTTTATAGGGGAGGGCTAAAAACCGCCCTCCCCTAAGGCGGCGAATGCAAATTTGTATTATGCCCCCTGCAGTTCTGTCGGCCTCACGGGGAGGCCCGTGAGGCATTCGCCGCCCTAGGCCACGGTGGCAAGCCCACATGCCCCCCTGGCTAACGGCGGCCCACGCCGTCACGGCCCACTGACGGCCAGGCCATTTGCCTCCTTGGGCCACGGCGGTTTTTAAATACCACCCTGGCCCACGGCGGAAAGAGGGTATTTCTGTAAAAAAAATTAAAAAATAGTTTTATAAATTAAAAAAATTAAAAAAAAGTCGCCAGTCGGCGTGTGGCTGACCCAGGGTGGCACGGCAGCCCACGGCGATACAACCACGGCCGGTGCAGCGCCGTGTGGGGCGCAACTGGCACAAGGCTTGGCGCGGCTCAGAACATCCCAATCAGCTAGTGCCGGCAACTCCAAGTCGGCGGCAGTGGTGTTCATTGGGAGCCAAAAAAGGGAACAAGGAAGATGCAATGATTTTATTTTTGCAATTCAACCGACAAAATACAAATCGGTTTATGGAGTTCCTTAGCTTGTTCTAACTCGGTCTGTGGCTTTTGACACCAATTTCGGCTCGTGTCTTAAATGTGGTTTAATAGATTATAAATTAATGATTAGCCCAAAGATACTACATAAATAATAATAATAATAGTAAAACAAGAATTTAGAATAAATAATAGAGATGGTCAAAAGGATAAATAAAATACTATCCAAAATATATGGCTATGAAATAAATTAAGATTTACCTGGCTGGTATAACATAGTTGTGCCCCAAACATTCACTGGTGCAAAATAAAAAATATACCATGCATATACCATATAAATAATAGATAAATAATGTGGATCCATATTTTATTCTGACATATGTCACCGCCCGACGAACGCTAACATCTAGCCGTCACGGTATATTCATAAAATATACAATTCGATACAATATTTGAAGAGCAGCATACATAGACAGCAAGTGCCCATTCAATTAAAATATCAATCTAATATACATATACACACTTGAAAAAAAACTATAGGCTGTAAAATATATATTCTGGTGCGATGGCTGTCCATCGTACTAAAAGAGCGTCATAGTAATTCACGTGAATGCGTCATTTAAAAAAAAACAAGAAAGGAAGCAAATTATTTTATAGGCAAAGGGAGGAATTATTTAGGAGCTCCACGACTTAAAAATAAAAAAGAAAGGGAAAATGATGTGTGTATGGGTTAATTAATAATTAAAATTCCAAAAGAAAAAACCAAGTATGATGAGAGGGCCACCTGTAAGCGAGAGAATACTCTCTCCCCCCCCTCATTAACCAGCCAATTAAAGGTAGAAGAAAATAAAAAAACAAGAAATGACCAAGTGGATTGGACCAAGTCTCCCCACGTTCACTACTGACCATGCAAACATGCAGCAAAGAATGAGTCCATACTCCAACTACACAAAAGTATAAATAAAAGGGCCCACAAGTCAGCCAAATAGAAGAAGTCTTGCGGTCAAATTGAAGCAATGCAAAGTCTTCACCTACTCTCTTCACGTTGTGCACTCATGCGCTTCACTTCCTGCATGCACCAGAAAATCAGCACTTAATTCTCCCCTAAGCCTCCTTTATAAATAGGGGCAGAGGCTAGTTGAAAAAAAGAGGGTTTTTTGAGCGAAGAGAGCGTGAAGGTTGGGGGAGGTGCGGTCACGCTACTGCTGTTACGCCACAACATTTCTCCTTTAGCAAAATTCCAAGCCAAAAGAGAAAAGAGAGCAGTAGAGGCTGCTGTGCTGGTGCTTCGCTGCGAAGTGCTGTCGCAATGCTAGTGCAATCTGCTGTGCTTCATCCAGGCTCCCTCGCCGCTGCACTGGTAGAGAAGAAGGGATCATCGATCGGTGCTGCGAAGGTGGGAATCATCCTAGGCCGGAACCTTCTCTCTTCTACCTATAATTTCAATGCTTCTTTAATCTCGGCCAATGAGTACTTCTATGTTTCTTGGCTAGGCTGTTATAAACGAGTCGGGGGAATATTTTCACTCTTTCCAAGTCTTATGGCTTAGCCATTGTGTATGAGTCATGGGAATTCTTTCATTGACGAAGTTTTTGATATAATTTTGAATTTTTTCTTAAGCCTCGGCTAATGAGTACAAGCCTAGGAATGCACTCTTTTCATAATCTTCCCTCTGATTCGGTTCTGTTAGCAGATACAAGCCTAGACGAGAATCCTATTCTCATTCTCAGGTTCCGTCCTCTATGAGCAATACAAATCATGGGCATAAAGATCCATCTCGCATATCGAAATAATACACCATAAATGAAACAAACACTTGCTTCGGTCACGCTAGGTTCATGATGATACACTTGTCAGCGTATTAAATATGGGGTATTCCACAGATAGGCACATGCCTTGGCGAAATACAACATATCAATTTCTATATGGAAACAAACCCCATACATACAGATAAAGTCCAAAGTAGATAAGGAATAAATCCCCGATAAGGAAAGAAACAAGGAGTCTACTCGAGCTCTACTAGGACTGCTTAAATACATATCCTATATCTCCCTAGTTCTACTTAGATAAGGGGGCATCCGAGGGTAGAAATACAAGACCCCATAGAGGGAGGGATAAGCCAGTACAAGCCAAGATAAGCCAACAGAACCTAAAGAGAAACAACACAAGCCACCTACCAATCTTATGAAGTTGCCATTGGAGGAGCCCGATGATAGCTAGCCACCGATTATTATACACAAGCTCCACGCCAACATACTAGCAGACTAGATTAGGGTTTCTGTCTTACACTTTGTACTCATAAGATTGATATAGTGAAAAACATCGGCCTCCCGGCCAAACTGGAGTAGGGCTATTACCCATCTTGGAGGATTGAACCAGTATAAAAATCATGTCTCTTTGTATACTCATTTACATCTTCATATCAACCTTACCTTATATCCTCAAAATACACCATATATACATAGATACTGCAGGCGGATACCAATCTGTCGACAACACTATGCTAGTAGTGATATAGGCAGAGTGATAAACAAAATTAAATAATCATGGCAATCGGCATATATCTGTTCATACTGGCACAGCCACGTTCCTCTAACACGAGTAAATGGTGGCGTCCATGAAAGATATGCGCCAAAGAAATAAATTCATACTTGTACCTATATATTTTTCCTTTATCACCTCCACACCAGTAAAATATTTCTGTCATACACATATAAAAAACATGCAAAGAAAATAAATTGATGACTGCATTCATACATATTTCCCTTGTACATTCTTTACACACGACTCACTTATGTATAATGAACAAGTCGTGCATCATATAACTAAATAAAAATAATTGGTAGAAATTAATTCATGTATTTGGAGTAAATAATAGCATCATGATAATCGACTATAAAGATGAACAAATACTCGTTTCGGTTACGCTGCCATATTAGTAGTAATAAAGGCAGAGTGAAAATTAAAACTATTCAAGCTTGTTTTAAACTCGCTGCACATATATGTTCTATGCCGTCACAGATAATATTGCTGCTAAAATGAGCTCGCGCCCGTGATTCATGAAGAGCAATAAATAAAATCAACTATGTCCTCCATATATGCTGCTTGCACAAATCATAAAAAGTGCTTAGCCATATTTTGCATATAGGAAATAAAACAATAAGTACCGCATTATGAATAGCAGTGAAAAAAAAGAAATGTGATATATACATTTGCATCCTGCGGTCGCATATATAAGCGAGCTTAAATTTCAGGAAAGTATTTAGACAAATACGTATTGGAGATAAAAAATCCAAACAACATACCAAATAATCAATCTTAAAGTTAACAAACACTCGCTCGGTTACACCGCATGAAATTACACCACATTGGTAGTAATACATGTGAGTGCTTAAGAAAATTAATAAGACATTATACGCCTACTATATATAAAAAATAGCATTGTTATAATTCTACTGTATAAAAGAAGCTAACCAAAACCATAATCGTGTCCAGCCATAGTTTGTATACAGGCTCCAGGATAGCAAATACTGTGTCGTGCATAGTAGTTTAAATCAAGTATACTAAAATTTGCGATGTTTACACTATGCATCTACACGCTCTGCACATGCATAAAAATGTGCGTAGCATGAGCAAATCAAACAAATTTATGAAAAACGTCGTGCATAGTAGTTTAAATCAAGTATACTAAAATTTGTGATGTTTACACTATGCATCTACACGCTCTGCACATGCATAAAAATGTGCGTAGCATGAGCAAATCAAACAAATTTATGAAAAACGCATGCTACATGTAAAAATTGCAGCGTCATTATATTACCTAAAAAAGAAAATTAAAATAGTAGGACAGTGTTTATGATCTAAACACACTATTTTCTGCATTTAAATTCTAAAAAAATAAGTGTGTGAGCTCGAATTCACCAAGTATGAATAAATAATTCACGTTCTTCCCATGCATAAAAGAAAAATACAAGCATGCATATAAAAAAAATCAACAAATTACCTTCGGGTATTTAATATTCTCACATGTCCAAAATAAAACAAACAAATGGATAAAAATATGCAAAAATCCTATCACGGTTCTATGGCTGCGGCATCAAGAGCTTTAGGATAGGTTTTTGTTTTTATAGCTTTTTAGCAGTCATGTAATTTTTATTTTTTTTATGTTGGAATTCCTAATCAGGGGTCTTCTCTACGGAGATGTAATTAACATAATTTTTATGTAAATGTATAAATTCTGGAAGTAATCAACTCATAATGTCTGATACTTGTTTATTTTCTTATATTTAAATTAAATTAAATTGTCTCTAATGAATTGTGGAAAAGGACCCCTACCAATGAGTCGGCCTGATTTCCCCATCGTCACCGGCAAAATGTCATGCTGATAATATGTTATACAACCTCCTATGTCAGTACTCTAACATGGTTGTATAGCAAAAGAAAAATAGAGACATAGGATATGAGAGGGTGAGTCTTTCTTTCATTCCAATTTCTATTCTCTCAGTATATAATGTGCAGCCTCCCTCCTCTTTTTATAAGCATATTTCATATACGGAATTGTGGGGCGAGGGCCCAATAAGTATATTTGGGCTTGGGCCTTAGTTTCTCAATATGTTTTACTACTCCAAATTGAAATTGCAATCCTATTCTAGTTCTAGACTGAAGTTCATCTTTCTTTTTTTATTACTTATTGGACTTCTATTTAGAACATTTACAACAATTATTATTTATTAATAGGGGTTCTTGGTCTTACCAATTAGACAAATTTGCTGACATAGAAGAGAGAGAGAGGAGAGGTGGGGTGAGAGAAATATCTTTCAACGTCGGTTTAACCTCAACTCTTTAGCCTCTATTAAAAAAAGTTGCTACATGAGGATGGTGAAAAGGAACAAAAGTGATAAAAAACTATTATTGTCATGGGTTTATGACTAATATTTATAAAATAAATTTTGTAAAAGGATTAAGGTTGAAAAATTACTACGTCGCAAGTTTATTACTTGCTCTGTTTTTTAATAGATGACACTGTTGACTTTTAACACGATATTTAACTATTCATCTTATTAAAAAATTAAGTACTATATCTATTTCAAAATATAAGGACTTCTGACTATGAACGTGGATATGTTTTAGAAACGGTAGTATAATTTATTTCGTTGTGATTTTAGTTTATCATTAAAAAACTTTAAGCATGACTCATATTTCTATATATTTACACTAATTTTTAAAATAAGATAAATAACCAAATATTATAATAAAAATCAGCGGGCTTATTTATTGAAAAATAGACGTAGAATCAAAATCGGCTAACAACGGCGGCAGCAAGCCGAAGATGAAGGAAGGGCTGTACTAGATCACGTGCGTTGCACTGGCGCCCCATTTCCCACTTCTTCCTCCCATCCTCGTTCCGAAATCCCCAATCCTCGCGCCGCAATTCGCATCTCCCGCGCGTCGCGTCGCCTACTCGCCTCCGTATCGCACGCCGCCGGCCGCCGGCCGTCGGTGTCCTCTCTCATCATTCAGAGAGTGCCGCCGCTGGCCATTCCACACGCCGGCCGTGGGCCATGACGGGAGGTCGAGGTCTGTCACACTGCCATGGAGCGGGCAATCCGCCGGAGCCGGCTGCAACGGGGGCCGGGGCGCCCGCCGCCGGCTCTGAGTCCTCCCGCGAATGACAGAAGCACAGGCGCCAATAGCAGCGAAGAACCTCAAAGCCTCGACGAAATGATGGCGTCCGAAGAGGAGGAGGTCGGGAGCGCCCGAGATTGGAGATGCGGAGGAGCGTCCAGCGGCGGCGGACGACGAGGATCCGTCCGCGGCGGAGTAAGAAGGCGCCGAGCACATCAGCAACCTCCCGGACGCCATCCTTGGCGACATTATCGCCCGGTTCTTCACCAAAGAAGCCGGCAGCACGCAAGTCCTCTCCTCCCGGTGGCGCCACATCTGGCGCTCCGCGCCGCTCAACCTCGACTGCAGTAGTCTAAGCGCCAAGAAGGACGTCCTCGTCGGCGTCATCTCCCGCATCCTCTCCACCCGCCCGGGCCCCTGCCGCCGGCTGTGCGTCCCAGCTCACCACCTCGTGGACCGGCCCGACGCCGTGGACGCCTGGCTCTGATCCGCTACGCTCGACGACCTAAAGCGGAGCCTAGAGTTCTTTGGCGACCGCTGCTGCGAATCTGTGATGTGCCGCCGTCTCTGCCTCCATCGGCACCCACCTTCCGCTTCTCTTCCAGCCTCCGCCATCGGCAAATGCCACCTCCCTGACGCCACCATCCAAACGCTACACTTCCCCAGCTGAAGCATCTCGGACTTGAGGATGCCACCATCTCGGAGGGCTCACTTCAGAGCATGATTGCCAGCTGCCTTGTCCTGGAATCCTTGCTGCTTATTAGCAGCGTTCAGATTCCATTGTCTTCGGATCAACTCCGGGAGCCTTAGAAGCATTGGTGGGCGCATCATCCCCTACCGTCATATAGGACACCTTCAGGAGCTCATCATCGAGGACGCCCTTCTTCTTGAAAAGTTAGTCCATCTTGAAGTGTACAATGACCTGCTTGTGTTGATAGTTTCCACTCCTAAACCGGAGGCCGTAGGCTGCCTTTGTGATTGATGGTTTGAACAATCCAGATTCACGTTTGGCACCACAGTTATTAAGGTAACCATGTCATTTTTCCCTTCAGAAGACTTCTAAGTTGGCGTGGGTGAATTTTATAGGGACTGCCAAACAATTTTTTCTGTATCTAAAGGCCAAGATATGAATCGTTAAATATAGGTGCATATATTTATGACTGAGTTACATAAATTTATAATTAAAGTTGCACAAATTAATAATGACAATTACAACAAGTTAAAAGTGCAACTACAATAGGTTAAAAGTGCAACTCGGAACTCGCTTCCTCCGCTCCGAATCTTAAAGTTCTATCCAAGAGTTAATGTTGTTGTTTGACAAAATCTAAAAAATCAAACGTTTGATCAATAGCAAATCTGAATTTTATATTGTCTGCACTTATAGATGGCCTAATATCATCCTACACTTATATGCAGGGAGTTAGACGGAGGTTGTGCGCAATGTGAAGATTTTAGCTGTCCATGTGGTTATGCTTAATGTGGATAATGCTGTTGACTTGATGAGATGCTTTCCTTGCTTGGAGAAGTTACACTTCAAGGTAACCAATCTTTGCCAATGGTTTATTGTGTCAGGCTGCCCTTGTGATTGATTTATTACTGCTCCTCCAAAATGGTTGATTTTTATTGTGTCCCTTTTCAGTCCTGTAATTGGGATGTAAAAGAATTTGTGGTGTCGTAAATACCGAAATGTTATCAAGAGCATTGATATCTGTCTCAAGACAGTACTGTTGGCACCTTCTCGGGGTATCTGGTCACAAATTCACTTTGCCCAATTCTTTGTACTGAACGAAAGAGTGCTAGCCTATGAAATTTGTGGTAAGCCCTGGAGATTACTATAAGGGGTTTGTTGCAGAACAATCTAAGATGCTTCAGCTGGACAAAAGGGCTTCAAGAGGTGCTCATTTCTATTTTACCACTGATAGATGTCGCTGTGGATGTATAGATATTGAGCAGGTCCAAGATTTGTTATTTACTGATCCCTTTGAATGTAGATGTCGAAACTGGTCTGGTCCTTGAGAAATTCTTGCCGATCAAATCTTATGTCTCATCCAACATGAAGTAAGATATATATTTTTAGATCAAAGATCATTGCAATCCAGCTTTGTAAGAAAGCCCACAAAAACAGAAGTTCACACAGCACCACACACCAACTGGGGGTACCAGTTTTACTAAACAGGCCCTGGTGAATCAGCAGATCAACCCGAATCACCGCACAAAGCTTAGCTCACTGAACCATCTGGGGAAGCTAGCAAACCTGATAAAAGATACAAACGCTGAAGAAGCTAACACAGAGCAGAGAAACTGGCAACTGCTATCACAGATCTGGGGAAGTTGCTTATGTTTTAATATTAGGTACGTATCTCTTGCTGTAAATCTGTAGGTTTGGTCTGTGAAGTCTCATGTTATAATTTGTGTGATCGTAGACTCCTGTTCATCTAAGCTTGGTGCACGCTCTTTGGCTGGGATGTGTTGGCTTAGAGAAATTTGGTGTGAAAATCTTGGATCTGATTTTTTTTTGGCGCAAAAGGTAGAGAGACTCTACCTTATAACCATTATATTAATGGTGGGTCAAGTTGTTAAAATGCCAAGCGGCAAAAACAAAATTAGAAGAAACATAAACATGAGCAAAAGATACAAGAAGAAGAAAAGAAAAAAGGAGAAGAATTGAGATAAAACAAAAAGGTAGCAATAGAGCCATTGAGAAGGCCCTTAATCTAGCATATCAATCCTGTAGTGAATATGTTGGCGGTTGTTTGGTTTGACACGATAAATTCAAAGGCTCTGACTTTCTTTGATGTGGAGAGTTAGGGATGGTAGGGAGAGATTTGCAATTTGAAAGGTTATGCTGTTGTGTGATTTCCACAGATTATGTGCATAGGCAGCGAAGCAGACCGGCTATCCTTCATGTAGCTGGTTTCGTATTGTTCTCTGAACTTCTTCCACAAACTGCAAGGCATTTTTGCTGTTTATTGCTTGGTTATAGAGGTTCAGTTTCATCCATAGCTCACTAGCGAGCCTGCATATGAGGATTAGGTGATCAGATGATTCAATCGCAGGGCATATCTTGCAATGGGGATCATTTGACCAGTTCTTGTGAGTTCTATTGGCATTTGTGTTGAGACGATCTCTGAAAGCCAGCCATAGAAATATTCTACAAGTGTTGGGAATCACTCTAATCTAGATGAAGTTTGCCAGCCTCCATTGTATGCCATGGTATGTGAGTAGATTGTAAGCTTATGCGGTGGTGATTCCTGTGGAGGCAAGGAGAATGTTTCTTGTGTCTGCCGTATCCTGCTGATTACGGTAATCAGCTAAGATCCCCCAATAATGTTTGAAGCTCTGAATGGGCTTGCCTGGAAAGATCAGTGTATAAGTCGATATGCCAGGTGTTGTCTGAAAACTGAGAGGAGACAGTACAGTTGAGATTGAACGCAAAGGAGGCCAATCATTGGTTTTCTTCTTTTAAGAGCACAATGTATTATCTCGGATGCTAGTGTGAAATCTTCTGTGATAGATCTCCTTTTGATGAATGCAGACTGCATTGTGTCAACAAGAGTAGATATTATATCCTGTGGACGATAAGCTAGCACCTTGCGGATAAGCTTTGGCAGACCGTGTAAGAGTGAGATAGGTTTGAAATCTTTAATCTCCAAGGGTGTTTCTTTTTTTGGGAGCAGAGTTATATATGAGACATTCACGCCCGAGAGATCTATTTGATTGCTGTAGAAATCATTGAAGATTTTGATCAAATCTGGCTTCATAATGTTAATGAAAAATTTGTAGAACTCATTTGTGAAACCATCTGGTCTGGGGCTTTTGTTGCCGGGGGATCTAAGGATGGCATTTGCAATTTCCTCCCATGAGAAGCTGCGCGATAAGTTGCTCAAATCGGATTGTTCAGGGCCGAGAGCATTTAGATTAATCGTAGCTGACCAAGGTGGTGATATACTAAAGATATTTCTAAAGAAAGCTGTTGCAATATGTAGCTTTTGTGTGGTTTCATATTGCTCAACTCTGTCATGCGTCAGGAGTTTAATTACGCAATGTGAAAAAAATCTGCTGTTAGTGTCGCCAATAGTACACCATTTGATTTTTGTCCGTCTTTTCCATTTCAGAGCCCAGAACCAGTTTAGATTTTTTAGATGTTCTTGGCAACTTTTCCTGAGAACGAACTCCAGAATAGTTAGTGTCCGCCATTCTTCCACCTGATCGAAATAGCTGATAACGTACTTGTTAGTCTGAAACTGTGTGATTAAACTTTTCTTCTGTCTATTCCAAGATCGGATTTTTGCTCTTAGTCTTCTGAACTTTAGGTTTAAGGTAGAGATACTTGAAAGAGGTCAAGTACCTCTCATCCAATTTGAATGAACCATACGTTTGAAGTCCTGCATCTGTAACCAATAGTTTTCAATCCGAAAATGTTTTGGTGTGGTAAACATTTGTGGAGAACTCAGTCATCACCGGTGTGTGATCAGATGTTGTAGCTGTTAAAGCTTTAGCCTCTGTACTTGTGAAAGATTGGCTCCAACTAATATTAATTAAAACTCTTGTCTAATTTAACTAGCGTTGGCACTCACCGTTTATTTGACCAAGTGTAAGATCTGTTAGGGATTTGCATGTCAATAAGTTCTTTGTTATTGATGCAATCATTGAATGCCTCCATCCCTGCCCAGTTGATATTGCTGTTGTTTTTCTCATATGGAAACCTGTAGATATTAAAATCACCTAGGAGCATCATTGGGCCTTCTATCTAATTACTTGCTAAAGACAGCTGATCAAAGGAGAGCCTGGCCTGGTCGTCACAAGGGGCATAAACATTTAGGATGGTGAACTTTGTGTTGTCCGAAGTGGAACAAAAAGAGGCTACGAGGTAGGTGTTTGATCTGGTTCCAAGATACGCATTTAAGGTTTGATTATTCCAAGCAATGAGCAGGCCTCCTGCCGCCCCATGCAAAGGTTGGTAGAAGAAACTTCTGAAGTTTGAGGGTAAGAAAGCAGAAACGATGAATTTGTTGATGAAGCTTAGCTTTGTTTCTTGTAAACAGATGATATCTGGCTTATTTTCTAAAATTGCTTGATGGATTAAGGATTTTTCCTTGTCGCACCCTAACCCACGAACATTCCAAGAGAGAGCCTTCATGGTTTTCTAGCAAAACCCCTGGAAAAAAAGGAGGTAACAACCCTCCCACTCAAAGGCAACAAATACAAGTTTTTCAGGCTGCCACAGAGAGAGGTAGACAACAGAAAACGGAAAACACTTTGAGAAGAGAACCAACGAACAAAGGAAGACATAACAGACGGTACAGAGAACAGGAAATTTGAAGGCGACACATAACCGGCTAAGGAGGGGAGAACTTAAACAGCGAATGCGAGCCTGAAAGAGCGAAAAAGGAAAGCTAACGGGGGAGCTAGGATAATGGGGGCCACTGGCCCGCAACGAACAACAACGAATGATATCCAGAACTGAAGAAAGGATTACTCATTGGAGGAATCAGGCACTCCAACAACAGACGAGGTGGCCTGGCCAGCAACGTGGGCCTCCTTGATGACTGTCAAAGAAGACAGGCCACACAGCTTTGCTATCTCTATGATTTTCTTCTTTGGTGTGTGTGTGTGGAGGCCATGCGTCCTAGGTACCTTAGAGAAGATAATATGACCACTCGGATAGAAGATGGGCTTGATCATGTAATTAGGGACATAATAGAACTCGGCTTATGTTGCCTTGCATGACAAGGAAAAGGATATAGTTCTAACTGGTTACGATGTGTTCCTAAAAGGAAATCCCTAGGTTAAGTCCGATTGAGATTCCTACCGTGTAACCTTACCTCCTCAGTATATAAGGAGAGACAAGGAGCTGACTGGGACAAGAGATGATCGACACACAGATCAAGAATCTCCCTAGAGAAACCTCGAAGGCAATACACAACAGCTGAAAGTAGGGTATTACCTCACCTTGAGGATCTGAACCAGGATAAACTCGTTTTGTGTTCCTTTGCATCTATCAAGTTTAGATCTTATGAATAGCCCCATATAATTATTGCCGATATAAAGCATCGACAGTTGGCGTCAGGTAGGGGCTTCGTTGAGATCATCGTCATCAAGCCTGATGGATCCAATCATCGGAGTCGACGGCGTCAAGTTCTTCCTTGGGCAAACTATCAGTTTTGGAAGCCTCGACTTCAACGCCGATAATCTTGGCAATCTTACCCTGTCCGACTCGGTTTTGACCCGATTGGCCAGGAGCCGGGCCGACCCAGCGCTAGTCTGCTTACTCAACGCTGCAGCAATCTTCGGCGACTTGCTGCGGCAATATCTAAGACCTACGAGTCCAGGTAGGGGTGAAAACGGATCGGAAACGGTCGGAAACTAGCTATACCATATTCGTTTTCATATTTTTTTCGGAATCGGATTCGGAATCGGAAACCTCGGATACGAAAACGGAATCGAATATTACCGGATACAGATATGGAGCGAATACGAATCGGAATGAATACGGTAACGAATATTTATTCGAATATAAAAACCCCTCAAACTGAACTTTAGAAAACAACGAAGAGAGACAACCTATTATTTTTTGTAAAACAATATATCAATATTTCCAAATTTTTAGCTAAACAATATATACAACAAATTTCAGTTTATCAATATAGCTCTACAACATTTTATCAATATAGCTATACTGGAGGACCGGGGACTGGAGGCCAGGCGGCGGCGCGGGCGACGGGGGAGGCGGGCGCGGGGGCTCGGGGCCCGGCGGCGGCGGAGGCCGATGGGGGCGCGGGGCCCGACAGGGGAGGCGGGCGCGGGGGCTCGGGGCCCGGCGGCAGCGGCGGCCGCGTGCGCGAGGGATGGCGCCGGCAGCCGCGGGGTTCGGCGGCGGCGGTGGCCACGGGGGGCGCGAGGCCGGGCGGCGGCGGAGGCCGATGGGGGCGCGGGGCCCGAAGGGGGAGGCGGCCGTGGGGGCTCGGGGCTTGGCGGCGGCGGCGGCCGCGGGGTCCGGCGGCGGCCGCGGGAGCGAGGGATGGCGCCGGCGGCCGCGAGGTCCGGTGGCGGCTGGCGCTGGGAGCGGCGTCGTCGTGTCAACGTCAATGTGGTTCTGTGAAGAATAGAGACTGAGATCTGAGAGAGACTGTGGTACTAGTAAATCTAATGGGTGTTGCGGATATCCAAAAATTTTTCCGGATAATTTCCGACCGAATCCGAAATCCGCCGGATAATGCCTTTACCGTATTCGTATCCGTATCCGAAAAAAATTATCTGTTTTCGTATCTGAATCCGAGATTATCCAAAAATTATCCGACCAATTCTATCCGTATCCGAATTTTCGGTCGGTAAGCGGATATTATCCGAACCGTTTTCACCCCTAAGTCCAAGGACAACTCTCTTTCCGGATTTTCGACTTGGACACGGCCCTGAGCCGGACGAGATCGGGCTAAGGGAAGAAGAGATCGTCAACTTCCCACTCGGACTCGACAACGCTGCAACTATCTTCAACTCAAGTCTGATGCGGCAAAACCAATCATCTGAAATTCGACTCGGATATGGCCGAGAGTCGCTCGGAATCGGATCCAGAAAGGTTGGGGTTGTTATCACACCGTTGAACTACTCCGAGTCTAACTCACAATCAGATAGTAGCTCGAGGAGCTTTTCCCCACCACGCGAAGTCTTCATGGTGTCAAAGGGATCGACCCCGGGGTAAGATGCACACCGACTACGTGACCAGCAAGAGGAGAAGGCTCGTTGACTACGAGAGTAACAGGAGGAAGACGCACTACGCTTACAAGCTGAGCGCGAGACTTGCAACAATAATCTGCGCAAAGCCGGGTGGACTGCACAACAAGAAATCCTCCAGACCAGGGTGGGTGACCACGACCTCTTTGTGACACCACAGCAGAACGTTGTGGCCGCTGCAACACTCCTAGACACCTTACAGCTAGGGCTTGATCACTAAGCTACCCCGACTATGGCAGGAATCAAAGCAATGATAACCGCTGCAGCTCGTCAACAACAACAACAATCTGAAGATACATTCGTGCCATCTAACAAAACAACTTCAGATGCTACGACTTCATTGGCTTTAGCGTGACGCCGAGCAGCCGGCTCTGGATAGCACCACTCGGAGTCCCACCGCACGTCACTCGGTCATCATAATGATGATCGACAGCGATACCATCACACTGAGTGCCGGGATAACTAGGACGCTCGGGGACGACTACGACGAGATCTCCGCCATGACATCAATGCTCGATGCCGAGAACGCGAGGAAGATGAACGTCATTGACTTGAAGACGAGCACGAATGCTTCGGCCTCCACCATGAGCGATTTTATCGTCATAGTCAAAGTTGAAGCCCTCACCCGGATGAAGGAGTTCTGGCCTTCACTCACGAATTACAACAAGTTGACTGGCCATCTGGCTTCAAGCCGACTGGTATAGAGAAGTACGATGGCAAGACCAACACAGAATCCTAGCTAACCATGTATACCTTGGCGATCCGAGCGGCCGGAGGAGACCACAAGGCTATCGCAAATTACCTACCAGTCGCTCTGGCCGACTCGACATGGACATGGTTGATAGGACTTCCCAGGCGGTCCATTGGCTCCTAGGGGAACTTCATGAGCGATTCATGGCCAACTTCCAAGGAACAGGCCGTCATCCGAGTACAATCTGTACCAGTGCTACCAAAGGAAAAATGAGTCTCTCCATGACTTCACCAAGCGCTTCTCCGAGAAGAGGAACTGAATTCCCAAAATTAAGGATGAGGTCGTCATCACAGCCTTTCGCAAGGGAGTCAGGGATACCCCGTTCATCGCCAAGTTCACTCGAAAATCACCCAACTCCGTCAAAGCTCTGTTCGACATGGCCAACAAGTACATTGAATCAGCCGATGCTGTCGCCGAAGCACTCAACGACAAGAAGGAGCCCCGACAGAAGGAGCGACGGGATATGACGATACGGCCCCGTCCAAGGCTGGGAACCGCAAGCGCAAGTCGGAGGATGTTGTGGCAATAGTCGAACGTAACCGACCGTGACCCCCAAGGATGGACGACTACCAAAAAGTCATGAACGGGCCATGCCCTTTCCACCCTAAGGGGAAGCACGCGGCCTAAAATTGCTTCATGCTTAAAAGTTTGTCACCGAACAAACATCAGCTTCTGGCGAGTAGAAAGACAAAGACAAGCCGGACTCGGGCGCAGTCAGCAACTACCAAGATCTCCAGGCTGAGCTCAATCACATATTCGGAGGGCCATCAGCATATGAGTCCAAGCGTAAATAGAAGCTAACCACCCGAGAGGTGAACTCGGTCTCCACTGATGCCCTCCTAGTATCTACGCTGGTCTGAGATGGCAATCACGTTTGACCGAATGGATCACCCTGACCGAGTAACACATCTAGGACGCTAACCACTCATCCTAGACCCAGTCATCAGAAGTATTAAGTTGAAGAAGGTTCTCATCAATGGAGGAAGTGTACTCAATATTCTGTTTGCTAAGACACTCGACGAGATGAAGTTACCTCGATCAGAGTTATGGCTGAGTACAGTCCCCTTCCACGGGGTAATCTCCAGCCTTTCTTCAACTCCACTTGGACAAATTACTCTGCCAGTCACCTTTGGCACACGGAAAAACTTTCGCACAGAAAACATCTACTTCGAGGTCGCCGACTTCGAGACTACCTACCATGTCATACTTGAATGACCAGCACTCGGCAGATTCATGGCGGTACCCCATTATACTTATATGATGGTCAAGATGCCTGGACCAGTAGGAGTTCTCTCTCTACGCAGCGACGTTAAGCAAGACTTTACCTGCGACAAGGAGAGCTGCGAGCTGGCCTAGTCACACGAAGCATCAGTTGAACGAAGTAATATCCGACTAGCAGCAACAACTTCAAAGGAGGACGATCAAGTCTCGGCGAAGAAGATAGCCAAGTCAGGAATTTCAGTGGACTCAGAGACAAAAAAGATCCCCCTGGACCCTTCCGACCCCATCAAGACTACGCTTGTCGAGACCAGACTCAACCTCAAATAGGAAGATGAGCTCATCACCTTCCTCCAGGTGAACAGGGATATATTTGCTTGGAAGCCTTCCGATATGCCTAGTGTACCCAGGGAGGTGATCGAGCATTCCCTAAACGTCAAGCCGAACGCCAAACCAGTCAAACAACGACTACGACGTTTTGCACAAGACCGCAAAGATGCTATCCGAGAGGAGATAACCAACCTCCTGGCAGCCGGGTTCATCAAGGAGGTCTACCACCCGGATTGGCTGGCAAACCCAGTTCTAGTCCGGAAGAAGAACGATAAATGGCGCATGTGCATCGACTATACCGACTTAAACAAGGCGTGTCCCAAAGATCCATTTGGTCTACCCAGGATAGATCAGGTGGTTGATTCAACAGCGGGATGTGACCTACTCAGCTTTCTCGACTGCTAGTCGGGATGCCATCAAATAAGCCTGAAAGAGGAGGATTGCCTGAAAACTTCTTTTAGCACGCCGTTTGGTGCATACTGCTATGTCACTTTGGGTTGAAAAACTCTAGCGCAACGTATCTACGTGCCATCCAGCGGTGTCTTCACACTTAACTCGGGCGCAACGTGGAGGCATTTGTCGATGACGTGGTATTCAAGACCAAATTCAAGGAAGACCTTATTGCCGACTTAGAAGAAACTTTTCAAAGTCTTCGAAGATTCAAGATGAAGCTGAACCCAGAAAAGTGCGCCTTTGGAGTACCTTCAGGAAAACCACACGGTTTCATCGTCTCACACTGTGGCATAGAGGTGAACCCAGAGAAAATCAACGCAATCATTAACACGGCTCCCCCGACTAGCCAAAAGGACGTACAGAAGCTGACCGACTGCATGGTGGCACTCAACCGATTTGTTTCCCGACTTGGTGAACGGGGCATGCCCTTTTTCAAACTACTAAAGAAGGTTGATAATTTTCAATGGACGCCCGAAGCCCAACAAGCCTTTGAAGACTTTAAGAAATTCTTTACATCACCACCTGTGTTGGCATCACTAATGCCCCAGGAACCACCTATGTTGTATCTGGCGGCAACTAGTCAGGTAGTCAGCACAATTTTGGTGGTCGAGTGGGCAGAGTCAGGACACATACAAAAAGTTCAAAGGCTAGTTTATTTTGTCAGCGAGGTACTAGGCGAATCCAAGATGCGGTATCCCCAAGTCCAGAAGCTGCTATATGGATTACTCATAACCGTCCGAAAGTTGGTGCATTATTTCCAGTCTCACCAAGTCACAATTGTCACGTCGTTTCCACTCAAGAGTTACAGACAATCCTAATATCTTGGCCCTTTGCAGTATGGGGGCTCGACATGGTCGAGCCATTCAAAAAAGCACCAGGAGGGTTCACACACTTATTTGTCGCAGTGGACAAGTTCACAAAGTGGATTGAGGCAAAACCCGTTGCTACCATCACTGCGGCCATGGCAAAAGACTTCATCATGGGCATTATTTACCAGTTTGGAGTTCCCAATCGCATCATAACGGACAACGACACTCAGTTCACCGGCGGCATCTTTCAAGATTTCTGTAACGAATCCGACATCAAGATCTATTATGCTTCCGTGGCCCACCCACGGAACAATGGACAGGGCAAGCGCGCAAACGGCATGGTCTTATAAGGTATCAAGGCTAGGGTGTTTGACCGACTATGACCATATGCAGGGCGGTGGGTGCAAGAACTCCTATCTGTTCTCTAGTCTCTATGAACCACGGTTAGTCGGGCAATAGGGCAATCCCCTTTTTTCCTGGTCTTTGGTGCCAAGGTTGTGTTACCAACTGAGTTGGAGTTCGTCTCTCCACGAGTCCGAGCCCACTCAGAAGACAAGTCAAACGAAAACTGACTGGTCGAACTCGATTAGTTGGAAGAAGCAAGGGACATCGTAACTATTCAGTCGGTAAGATACCTTCAAGGCCTACGTCATTATCACAGTCATAATGTTCGTGGCCGCGCCTTTTTGGTTGGAGATCTCATTTTGAGAAAAATACAAACCACCAAGGACAAGCACAAATTATCTCCCTTGTGGAAGGGGTCGTTCATTATCGATGAGGTGACACGTCCGGGTGCTTATTGACTGAAGATAGAAGACGACATCCTAATCAACAACTCATGGAACATAGAAAAGCGATGTCTTTTCTATACTTGAACATTGTACTCAATTCATATATATATAAATAAAGTTTTTTTTACTCTGACTCACAACGTCTTTTGTTTCACTCGAGTAGTGAGTCGGGGGCTACATGATGATAACACATCTTCTGTTATTGCTAGAGTTCAAGTCTGTTTTATCTAAGTCATAAAGTTTTATAACGATCATGCTAATTCTCGCTGAGTATAGACTTGTGGGATAAACGTTCTTAAGTTAGTCCTTAAGCGCTCGGTACGGATTGGCTAGTCGGGTAAAACTAATGATGGCTATGATAAAGCATGCACTCGACCAGATTTCGCAACAAACAAAAGTATTTACAACATATACAGATCATTTCTATTTTTCTCGCACACAGACCACTCAGAAGAGTTTATTTTACAGCGGCAGATCTTCAGCTATTACCCGCGCAGTGTGCCTTGTCTGGTTTTATCAACTCCAACCCTTGCTCCGGGGTGGTGCCCTTAGCAAACCCCTCGCCAACGGCCTCAATGTGGCAAATTCTTTCAAGACTGTCGGAGAGTCTCGAAGACATTGTAGCACCTGGGCAGGAGTACTTGAGCTGGATCCAGCTTGGCCCAGCTGCATGATGTCAAATAGAGCCTTCGTCGAGTCCACTATGGCACTCCACGAGTTCTCTATTGCCTTGATTTCTTCACTGAATGAGCTGAATTGCATCTACGCGTTTGTCTTGAAGGCTACCCATCCAGAGAAAAGATATAAGGAAACTTGGTTATCTAGTTGGTTAAAGTTCAGAAGCAATTATGTGACTTACTTGCAAACTCGGTGTCCACCTTGGATTTCGCCTTCTTGAGCTCCTTAAGCTCTTTCTTCAAGTGTTCAATTTCCAGGGACTGGCTGTGGAGGTTTGTCTCATGAGCTACAGCCAAGCAGATTTGAAGATCAGAAGCATACTGAGTATACTTGGAACTACTCGGGCAGAAGGGATACTTATCTCTGATGGTCCCAATTTTCTCCCACTGCTCGCCCCTCAGCTTGTTGACTGAGTCCCTCAGCCATGCTTCCCTCTCCTTAATGGTCGCTCCAGCTCATTTTTCTTGGCTTGGAGCTGGGTAAATTGAGAAATCTAAGGAGTGAGCCGAGCGAGTGCCTGACTCATCTTCTCAGACCATTCAACAATTTCCTGCAAAGCAAGATTATTATCAAACAAGGTGAGTTATCGCTACACAGCTACAAGATCAGACAACCATTGAAGTTATAGTCAGCCGAGTCGCATACCTGGACCTGCCTTGAAGCTTTGATGGTGGCCTCCATCAGCTCGATCCGCTCCTTTTTAGCGGCTTCCTTATTCAGCTCCAAGATATCATTGCTTCCGTCCGAGTTAACCCAATAAAATACCCGGGGAAGTCGCATGGCGGGGCTTTGAGCCTGGGGAGGTCGCCCTTCTCTGAGGATGAGGACAACGGAGGAGAGGGAGTTCTGGGTCTAGGGCCCTCAGGGAGTGATGGCCCTTCAGTCGACTCGGCGACTGGGTCTTCGGTTGGCCTTGTGGCGTCCCGACTAGGAGAGGCTTGCGGTTCAACCGGGTGCGCCACCTTGCTCTTAGGGGCTGGGGCAGCACTCGGCTCAGCGGGAGTTCTTCTGGCTCAGCCTCAGTTGGGACTGGAACGGCGATGGGAGTCGGTGGTGCTGTCCCCTTGGGATCAGCGTCACTTGGCTTTCTGCATAGTCATGCGGCAATCAAGACATTGCACAATATTTCAAGATATCTTGAAGACGGAAGATTTCATACCTCTTGGAAGTCTTCAACCTCCACCCTTGTGTACTAGGAGTGGAGGTGGTTGGCGATGAGCCCGAAGGCTTGCTCTGAGGAGTCGTGTTGCTTGGTGTTGGGTTGAGACGCGCGGCATCGGGTGGCGTGGAGCTAAGGCCAGTAAGCTCCACAGTTGGTGCGGCCAGCTGGGATGGTGGTGTTGTCAGCGGTATGGCCGTGGTGCTGGTCGGCGCTGGGGTTGTGCTGCTGGCGTCCTTGATCATAGGACCACCTGATGCTTTAGTCGGCATATCCTTCTTCTTGGCCTAGTCCTTCATAGGTTGTTTCCTAGCCCTCTTAGGGCTAGGTTGGACTACTGATGGGCTGGCTGGCCGTTTTCTTGACTCCCTAACCGGCTGGCTAGGAGGGTTTGACACGAATTCAGCATTCTCCTGCAAACATTGTGTATAAAGACAATCCAGTTCAAACTGGGTTCACATCCATCATCACAAGCAGATACCAAGACATCTAGAAGTCAGAATATTACTGTTGGCCTAGGCCTGCCCTGGTAGTAAGGCTTGGTGGCCCTGTCAGCATCCAGGGTCTCAACTATGCCGCTGACGAAGTAGCCGAGCAGGGTGTCTGTGACAGTGTCCTTATTGACGAAATCGGCGCACTCCCGAGTTGGGTCATTTTTTCCCTGGTATTCATATCTAGGATGAATCCTAGCTTTTAGGGGCTGTGTGCGCCGATTCTGGAAGGTTCGAGCAACCCAGGGCCCTGTCAGCCCCTTATCCTTCAGAGCTTTGATCTTTTCCAGTAGTTGCAGTACTTGCACCATATCGGCCTCTGAGGGGAGAGCCGACCAACTATCCAGGACCTTGGGAGGATTCCTGGTGAAGGATGGCAGGAAGGGTTCCAGATTAGAGCAATAGAACCACTCCTGGTGCCATCCCTTCAAAGAAGTCTTTAGGGGGAGGTGAAGGTAAACTTTCTTCATTTCGTTGCGGAGCTGAAGCCCTACTCCCCCAATGACTTGTGGTTTGGATTTGGATGGTTGGAGTTTCACGTGGAAAAGAAAGCGAAAAAGATTGAAATAGGGATCGACCTTGAGAAAAGCTTCACAAAGAGTTACGAAGATGGAGATATGAAGAATAGAGTTGGGATTGAGATGAATGAGTTCAATTTGATAGTAATCGAGAAGACCACAGAGGAAATTGGAAGAAGGAAGAGCAAAACCCTTGTTGAAGAAAGATGCGAACACCACAATTTCGTGGGAATCTGGGTGGGAGTTGTCTCACCTATGGCCAGACGCCAGTTGATGAGCTCTTTCGGTTGGAGGCACTTCTTCTTCTCTAGATAAGCCAGCTTCGTGGAGCACGTTGTGGATGTCGGCCATGTCCCGATCGAGATGTGGGGAACATCGAACGGAGCCCTGGGCATTTTGGAAGATCAAAAAGAGGGGGAAAAGCTTCTAAATGATGGGAATCGACGATCGGGATGGAAGGCTTTGCGGATTTGCGAAGGAAAGCTCAAGTGCGCAGAAACCCTAAATGGGAGCGAATGGCACGAGAGCTGCGCGCGCAGATCTTTTCTCTCTCCCCAAGATTTATAGGCCTGTGCTGGGTGGTTGGATTGGGCCGGTCTGCTCAGCAATGGGCTGTAAGATATAAGTTCCTAAATAGCATGCCTATTGGGCCATAGCTGTCTGTGTTAAAATCACAATATAGGTGTTATTTTACAGGAACTGTTTAAAATAATCAGATATGCTTCGTGTTAAGCCTAATTGCTGGATACATGTGTTCAGATATCTGAATTATTTAATAGGTATTGAGGATATATCTTTATAAGGATTAAAAGCTGGTCTCCATTAAAATTGGGGATGCAGATATCTCTCAAGTATAGCTAACCACATATTGGGTTAAAATCCATGAGTGGTACTCGGCTTATATGCTTAGGCAAATGCCTTTAGCAAAAATATTTCCAGCTGACATGACACCGAAGTGTCCAATTTCTGAGAAATAGATCACTCGAGAAAGACTAAAGGATTAAAGATCTTTGACTTTATGTTTAATTGTTTCACAATTAAGCACAAAGTCGATGGCTAAACCTAATAGGTGCGCCTATTTGGCGCACACTATTCCACTTTTTCCATGAAGCCATTCATAGCCTCGTTGCCAGCCGACATGAAGCAGGACTTGGAGAAGAGCAACTTAGACAAAGAGTACTTGGGAGCAATGCACTCGAAAAATCTTCACCATGGAGGATGAGCACTCGGCGTCAGTTGTGACTCAACTATGAAGCTTTCAGGGGCTACTGTGGAGACCATGGGCCTCAGGTACCTCAAAGAAGGCAATATGGCCACTCAGATAAAGGATGGGCCTGATCATGTAATTAGGGATACAATAGAACTCGGCTTATGTTACCTTGCATGACAAGGAAAAGGATATATGTCAATGTTTTGTATCGGCAATAATTATATAGGGCTATTCGTCAGTCCTAAACTCGATGGATTCGAAAGGACACACGGGATTTATACTGGTTCAGGCTCTCAGTGTGAGGTAATACCCTACTTCCTGTTATGGTGTATTATTTTTGCGGTATGTGGAATCATCTGCCCCAAGGGGCTCCCTACTTCTCCTTATATACTGAAGAGATGAGGGTTACAGGGTAGGAAACCCCGTCGGATGCAACCAAGAGCTTTCTTTATCAGTACATAGAGTATCCGGTTAGGACTATATCCATTTTCTTATCATGCAAGGTAATATGAAGCTGAATCCTACTCTATCTCCAATTATAGGAACCGGCTCACCCTCTATCCGAGTGGCCGTAATTGCCTTCCTTGAGGTACCCGGGGCTCATGGCCTCCACAGTAGCCCTTAAGACCTTCATAGTTAAGTCACAGCTGATGCCGAGTGCTCATCCTCCACGGTGAAAAGATTCCTGAGTGCTTTGCTCCCGAGTACTCATTGTTCGTTGGCAACGAGACTATGAAGGACTTCATGGAAATAGATGAATAGTGTGCGCCGAATAGGCACACCTATTAGGTGTAGCCTCCGACTTTGTGCTTAATTGGAAAACAATTAAACATAAAGTCAAAGATCTTTAACTTTTAAGTCTTACCCTAGTGATATGTTTATCAGAAATTGGACTATTCAGCTATATATTAGCTGAAAATTTTGCTCAAGGCAATTTGGCTAAGTATGTAAGTTAAGTATCACTATGGAGTAAATCCAATGCGTGATGAGGTGTACTTGAGAGATACCTGCGTCCCTAATTTTAATGGAGACCAGCTATTGATCCTTATAAGAGTATATCTTCAATACCTTAATATAATCAAGATACCAAATGTATACACCTGGCTGTAGGCTTAGCATGAAGCTTATCTGATTATTTAATCGGTTCTTGCAAAATAGCATCTACATCGTGATTTTAATGCGACCAACGGGCGACCCAATAGGGCATGCTATTTAAGAATTCATATCTTTAACCTACTACCGAATAAGCCAGCCCAAACTGACCTACCCAGTGCAGCCCTATAAAATCCAGAGATTTTGATCATTGCTCAACCTACCCATTGCTTTGGGGGTGTGCCACCAAAGTGTAGTAGATTTTGATGCCGAAATCATCGCAGAAATCATTGAATATGTCGCCCATGAGTTGAGTGCGTTGCCCATAATGATGCGATTAAGGACTCCAGATCTGTAGATTATACTCAGTATGAAGTCTTTCGCCTAGCCGCATTTATGGTAGCAATAGGTCTGGAATCAATTCACTTTGTGAAGATGTCCACTGTGACAAACAGATGTGTAAACCCTCCTAGCGCCTTCTTGATGGCCTGACCATGTCAAGCCCCAAGACAGGGCCACGAAATTGGGATAACCTGCAACTCTTGTGTTGGTAGCTGAGTTTGCCGAGTGAAAAATTGACATCCCTTGTATGACCAGATGAGTGCTTTAGCATCGGTAACTGTAGTCGACCAGAAGAATCTTTGTCTGCAAGCCTTTCCAACTTATGTTCTAAATGCAGCATGGTTGCCATAGATGCCCGAGTGGATAGATTGTATGATCTGCTTGCCCTTCTCAGGTGTGACGTAGTGTATGAGAACTCCGGATGCGCTTTGACGATACAGTTCTTCTCCAACTATGATAAAGGTTTTGCTCTATCCAGTTGTGGTGTATTGCCTTTGAGGTTTCTCTAGTGAGATTGTATAAGCTTCTTTTGCCCTCAAGGGGCGCCCTGCCTCCCCTTATATACCGAGGAAACAAGGTTACCAGGTAGGAATCCCAGTTGGACTTCGGCCAAGGGATTTTATTCTAGAAATACAATGTGCCTGACTAAGCCTATATTCTTTCCTTATCGTACAAGGTAATATATGCCGAGTCCTACGGTATCCCTAATTACAAGGTTAGGCCTATCCTCTGTCTGAGTAGCCCTAATGCTTCTCATGAGGTACCCGGGGCCCATGACTTTCACAGGCGTGATGAAAGAAGTCTTTAGGCAGTCCTCCTCCTTCAGACTGATTTGATGATATCCCAAGTAACAGTTGAGAAAATTGAGTAACTCGCACCCCGCAGTGGAGTCGACCACCTGATCTATCCTGGGTAGACCAAATGGATCCTTGGGGCACGCCTTGTTTAAGTCGGTATAGTTGATGCACATGCGCCATTTACCGTTCTTTTTTCGGACTAGGACTGGGTTTGCCAGCCAATCCGAGTGGTAGACCTCTATGATGAACCCGGCTGCAAGGAGTTTGGTAATCTCCTCCTGAATAGCATCTTTTGATCTTGTGCGAAGCACCACAGCCATTGTTTGACTAGTTTGGCGTCCGGCTTGACGTTAAGGGAATGCTCGATCACCTCCCTTGGTACACCAAGCATGTCGAAAAGTTTCCAAGCAAAAATATCCCTGTTTGCTTGGAGGAAGGTGACGAGTGCGTCTTCCTATTTTGGGTCGAGTCCGGTCCCAATGAGCGCAGTCTTGGAGGGATCGGAAGGGTCTAGGGGGGTCTTCTTTGTTTCTGAATCCGCTGAAATTCCCGACTTGGCTGCTTTTTTCGCCGGAACTTGGTCGTCCTCGTTTGCAGTTGTCGCGGCTAATCGGATGTTGTTCTGCCCGACTACCACTTCTTGAGATTGGGCCAGCTCGCAGCTTTCCTTGTCGCAGGTGAAGGCTTGCTTGACATCACTGCGCAGGGAAAGTACTCCTACTGGTCCTGGCATGCATCATGAGCACCATGTATGTGTAATTAGGCACTGCCATAAACATGACTAGTGCTGGCCGTCCGAGTATGGCGTGATACGCGGTCTCGAAGTCGGCAACCTTGAAGCAGATATTCTCGGTGTGGAAATTCTCCCGCGTGCCAAAGGTGACTGGGAGAGTTATCTGCCCGAGTGGAGTGCAAGAGAGGCCGGGGATTAACTCCTAGAAGGGCGCTATACTCGGCCGTAGCTCGGACCGAGGAATCTTCATCTCATAAAGCGTCTTGGCGAACAATATGTTGAGAGCGCTTCCTCCGTCGATGAGAATCTTCTTCAGCTTGATACTTCTGATGACCGGATCCAGGACGAGTGGAGAACGCCCTGGGTGTGTGACTCGGTTAGGGTGATCTGCGTGGTCAAATGTGATTGCCGTCTCTGACCATTGCAGATATTGGGGGGCGTCTGTTGAGACCGAGTTGACTTCTCTGGTTGTTAGCTTCTGTTTTCTCTTGGACTCATAGGCAGACGGCCCGCAGAAGATGTGGTTTATCTCAGCCTGGGGTCTTGGTAGTCGTCGGCTGCGTCTGAGTCTGGCTTGTCCTTGTTCTTATTGTCGCTAGACGTTGATGTCTGCTCGGAAGTGAACTTCTTGAGCATGAAACAATCCTTAGCCGTGTGTTTCCCCTTAGGGTGGAAAGGGCATGGCCTGTTCATGACTTTCTGGTAGTCGTCTGTCCTTGAGGATCATGGCCGACTGCGCTCCACAGCGGCGACAACGTTGTCCAACTTGCACTTGTGGTTGCCGGACTTGGTCTGTGCTGCGTCATCAGTGTCTTTCCTATCCTTTTGTTGGGGCTCTTTCTTATCGTCTAGGGCCTCAGCGACCGCATCGGCCGAATCAGCGTATTTGTTGGCCATATCAAATAGAGCTTTGACAAAAGAATGAGGCTTCCGGTGAACTTGGCGATGAACGGGGTATCCTTGACTCTCTTGCGGAAGGCGGCGATGACGACCTTGTCCTTGATCTTTGGGATTGAGTTCCTCTTCTCAGAAAACCTCTTCTTGAAATCGTGTAGAGACTCGTTCTTCTTTTGATGGCATTGATACAAATCATACTCGGAAGACGGCCTCTCATATGATCCTTGGAAATTTGCAATGAAGTGTTCTCGGAGTTCTCCCCAAGAGCCGATTGACTGCCTAGGAAGTCATGTTAGCCATGTTCTCGCCGAGTCGGCTAGGGCGACCGGGAGCTAGTTAGCCATGGCTTTGTGGTCACCTCCGGCTGCGCGGATCGCCAGAGTGTAAACCGTGAGCCAGGACTCGGGATTGGTCTTCCCATCGTATTTTTTGATTCTAGTCGACTTATTATAGCTCGTGGGTAAATGCAGGTACTCCATCGTCCAGGTGAGGGCTCCTACTCCCACTGCGGCAATGAAACCGCTCGTGGTGGAGGCCGAAGTGCTCATTCTCGTCTTCCAGTCGGTGGCGCTCATCGTCCTCACGTTCTCGTGGTTGGGCATTGATATCTTGCCGGAGATCGTGCCGTAGTCGGCCTTGGGCATCTCGGTTGTCGCGGCAGTCATCCTAATGTCGCCACTGTCGGTCGTCGTTTTGGTTGCCGAGTGACGTCTGGCGGGACTCTGTGCATGGCTGACTAAAACGAGCCGCCCGGCGCTGTGCTGAGGCAGATGAGATCACCGTATCAGAAGCCATCCTATTGGACGGTATGAGTGTGTCTCCCAACTGTTGCCGCTGCTAGCATGCTGCAGCAGTAATCATAGCTTTGATCCTTGCAATTGTCAGGGTGGCTTGGTGATCAGGCCCGAACTGCAAAGTGTCCAATAAAGTGGCAGTGGCCATGACATTCTGTTGTGGAGTCATGAAGACATCGTGGTCACTGACTCGGGTTTGGAGGATCCCCTGTTGAGCAGTGCCCCTAGCCTTGCGTAGATTGTCATTGCGTGCGTCGCGCTCGGCTTGTAGACGTTGTGCTTCTTCCTCCTGTTGTTCACGCAGTCGGTGAGCCTCTGTCTCTTGCTGATCGCGTAGTCGGCGTGCCTCTTGAGTGGGAGTTGAGCCCTTGGACGCCATGAAGATTTCACGCAGTGGAGAGAAGCTTGCTGAACTGTTGTCTGACTAAGAGTCCGAATCAGAGTAGTTGAAGGGGGTGATTACGACTCCGACCTCCCTAGATCCAATCTCGAGTGGCTCTGGGCCGTATCCGTGTTGAACTCCAGGGGATTGGGTCTGTCACATTAGATGTTGATTGAAGTTATTTGCAGCATTGCCTAGTCCGAATGGGAGATTGACTATCTCTTCCTCTCTTAGCCTGATCTCGGCTGGCTCGAGGCCGAGTCCGAGTCGAACACCGAAAGAAAGAGTTGTCCTGAGACCCGGGCATCCTAGGATCGCCGCAGCATGTAGCCGAAGATCGCTGCAGCATTGAGTAGGCCGACCGGCGCAGAGTCCGCTTGATTTCTGGCTGATTGGATCGAGTCCTAGTTTGTGATTTGATGTTACTGTTTAGATTTTCTCTCTGAGAAAGATTTCTTTTAATGGATCCCCTCTTGTTCCTCAATCTTCGGAGAATGCGGCGTGGAGTCTTTGAGAAGGTTCAGCGAGTCTGAAGAGAGAGAAGATTCCGGCAGGTATGCCGTACCCTATTAAAAATAGAGGCAATGAACCACCAATCCATTACGATGCCCTCGTTGGATGGTCGGTGCAAGGCCAGAAATTGGAACACATGCAGCATGTGCCACTAGATTGACTTGATATCCGTGTGTGGATCCGCCCGAACGCAGTGCACTATTTTCCTCAACAAAAGAGAAGAAGTAAACAATTGCTAGGTTGTAAGCACTTTGAGATATTGGCCTTCGGCTCAAGATAGTTACTTGACTTAAAAGCATTCTCGAGATCCTTATCATTTAAGGAACAAGAAGAGATTGTCTACTCTCGGCAATGTAAGAAGGTTCGTGAAATAGCACCTTGTCGGAGTCGGACAGGGTGATGTCGCTGAACTTGTCGATGATGAAGTCAAGGCTCCTGAAGCTAATCGTTTGCCCAGGGAAGAACTTGACGCCATCGACTCCGATGGTTGAATCCATCAGGCTTGTGGAAGCTGATCTCATCGATGCCCCTACCTGGCGCACCAACTGTCGATGCTTTATATCGGCAATAATAATGTGGGGCTACTCATGAGACCTAAGCTTGATGGACTGTAAAGGAATACGAAACAATTTATCCTGGTTCAGGCCCTCGAGGTGAGGTAATACCCTATTCCAGCTGTTGTGTATTGCCTTTGAGGTTTTCTGGTAAGATTATGTTCTGCCCTTAGGGGGCTCCCTGCCTCCCCTTATATACTGAGCAGGCAAGGCTACAGGGTAGGAATCCCAGTCGGACTCCGACCAAGGGATTTTCTTTTAGGAACATAATGTACTTGACTAGGACTATATCCCTTCCCTTATTGTACAAGGTAATATTCACCGAGTCCTGTTGCATCCCTAATTATAGGATTGGGCCTATCCTCTGTCTGAGTGGCCAGAAAGCTTCTCATAAGGTACCCGGGGCCCATGGCCTCCACACTTACTCAGCTTTGTTGTGATCTTTAGAAAGTTCGTCTTCCAGTAGGAATCGAATGATTAGGGCCTTCCAGTCTTGAAAAATAATGAGCACCTCCGTAGATTCCAGGTTTGGTGCTACATCTGACTGAAAGCTCCAGTAGTGGCTTGTTTCCCTGTTTTGACCAAATAGGTACCCGAACGCTGCGCTAGCGCAGGATTCGGCTGGTGACCCTCTTGGGGCATACCCAATCTGGCAAAATTGTAGCCAAATAAGGTACCCGAACCTCGCATTAGCATAGGATTCGGCTGGCGACCCTCATGGGGCGTACCCTACCCAGCAAAGTTGTGGCCAAATAAGGTATCCGAACCTCGCATTAGCGTAGGATTCGGCTGGCGACCCTCATGGGGCGTACCCTACCCAGCAGTGTGGTACCCGAGCCCCGACTGGTGCCGGAGGTCGGTTATTAGCCCCCATGGGGCGTACCAAGGTAAAGGTGACATCCGTGTCCTGACTGGCGCAAGTACTCGGTCAGTAGCCCTTATGGAGCATTCCAAGTGATTCTTGAAGCGTCGCACTCCAAGTGTATCATGGCAAACTGGTCTAGCCCCTGAGCATAGAAGATAGGCTTGTAGCCATGTATTCCTGTTACGCGTATCAAGAACTGGCCCTGCATTATAAACATATCGGATGAGTAGCATCTGATGAAGAAAACAATCACCCAAAAAACATTTATGTATTTTACAATGTATGTAAATCTGTGTTCCTCATCTTATTGATTTTAATTTCCCCGAGTAGTTGACTTCTTACGTTTAAATACTCTGCCCGACTAGTCATAGTCCCCATGCGCCAGGAGCTGGCTCATGGCTCTTTCCCAGACACGTATTTTGGGTGACTTGACTTCGCCTTTCATGGAGCAACGCTTCACGGATCAAAATTTATATTACTCGAGTACTTTTGCAATCATTAAGAGCAAAAACAGAAAATGAGCAATATGTACATCTATTAGTTGTAAGCGACTGCGGCATTGGTGAGGCCGAGTGAGGAATTGACGATCTCATCCCCCTAGATCTGATCCTGACTGGTACTAAGCCATATCCGAGTCAAACCATAAGGAAGTGAGTTGCCTCCTAGCCCATTTAGATGAGAATATCATATAAAGGAGGAAATATGTATCAGAAAACGACTTAGTTGTTTGGTATTGCACAAGTTGAGAGTGGGGATGCCATCCTTGCATTTGAGCTTTTCAGCTCCGTGCATGTCACTTGTCATTTTGATAATCTTCGGTTCTAGGAGGTCGAGGACGGTTGCAATCGACTATCATAATGAAGTCCCCAGATTTTCGTTTGCGGTTCCTAGGCTTGGATAGGGTCGTGTCATTCGTCTCCTGTCGCTCCTTCTGTCGGGGCTTGTCGTCAAGTGCCTCTGCCACTGCGTCGACTAAATTAGCATATTTATTGGCCATCTCGAAGAGAGCTTTGACTAAGTTGGGTGGCTTCCGAGTGAACTTGGCGATGAACGGCGCGTCTCTGACTCCCTTGCGGAAGGCGGCGATGACGACCTCGTCCTTGATTTTAGGTATTGAGTTTCTTTTCTCAGAAAAATGCTTGATGAAATCGCGGAGGGAATCGTTCTTCCTCTGGTGGCACTAATATAGATCGTACTCGAAAGATGGCCTCTCATACGTTCCCTGGAAGTTCGCAACAAAACGTTCATGGAGTTCCCCCAAGGAGCTAATTGACCGCTTAGGAAGCCCTGTCAGCCATGTTCTTGCCGAGTCAGCCAAGGCGATTAGCAGGTAGTTAGCCATGGCCTTGTGATCATCTCTAGCTGCTCGTATCACCAAAGTATACACGGTGAGCCTAGACTCCGGGTTAGTCTTGCCGTCGTACTTCTCTATACCTGTCGGCTTGAAACCGAAGGGCCAATCGACTTGTTGTAGCTCATGGGTGAACATCGGAACTCCTTCATCCAGGTGAGGGCTCCGACTCCGACTGCGGCGACGGAACCGCTCATGGTGGAGGCCGAAGCGTTCATGCTCGTCTTCAAGTCAGTGACGTTTATCTTCCTCGCGCTCCTGGCGTCGAGCATTGATGTCGTTGTGGAGATCCCGTCGTAGTCGTCCCCGAGCGCCCTGGTCATCCCAGCGCTCGTTGTGATGGTACCGCCGTCGGTCGTCGTTGCGATGGCCAAGTGACGTGTGATGGGACTCCGAGTGGTGCCGACTGGAGCTGGCTGCTCGGCGTCGCGCTGAAGCGGATGAAGTCGCAGCACCCGACGCTGTTTTGTTAGACCGTATAAACATATCTCTAGATCGCTGTTGCTGTTGACAGGCTGCAGCGGTTATCATTGCTTTGATTTTTGCGATAGTCGGGGTAGCCTGATGGTCGGGCCCGAACTGCAAGGTGTCTAACAGCGTGGCAGTGGCCACAACGTTCTGTTGTGTGGTCACGAAGACGTCATGGTCGCCTACTCGGGTTTGGAGTATCTCTTGTTGAGCAGTTCGCCCAGCCTTGCGCAAGTTGTCATTGCAAGCATCGCAATCGGCTTGCAGGCGTTGCACATCCTCCTCCTGTTGCTCATGCAGTCGGCGAGCCTCCTCCTCCTGTTGATCGCGTAGTCGGCGTGCATCTTATGTTGAAGTTGATCCCTTTGACGTCATGAAGACCTCGCGTGGTGGAGAAAAGCTTCATGAGCTGCTGTTTGACTGGAAGTCGGATTTGGAGTAGTTTAGTGGTATGATGATGACCCCAATCTCCCTGGACCCAATCTCGAGTGGCTCTGGGATGTATCCGAGTCAAATTCCAGAGGATTGACTTTGTCGCATCAGATTGGAATTGAAGCTTGTTGCGGCGTTGTCGAGTCCATGTAGGAAATTGACGATCTCATCTCCCCTGGACCTGATCTCGATCGGCTCGGAGCCAAATCCAAGTCAAATATCAGAAAAGAGAGTTGTCCCTGAACTCGTAGATCTTGGGTGTTGCCGAAGCAGGATGTTGAAAACTACTGCGGAGTTGAGTAGGCCAACTGGCGCTGAGTTGGCTTAGTCCCTGGCCGATCGGGTTGAAACCAAGTTGGACAAGGTGAGCTCGCCGAGTTTGTCGGCAACAAAGTCAAGGTTCCTGAAGCTGATTGTTTGCTCGAGGAAGAACTTGATGCCATCGACTCCGATGATTGGATCCATCAGGCTTGATGAAGATAATCTCAACGAAACCTATACCTGGCGCGCCAACTGTCGATATTTTATATCGGTAATAATTATATAGGGCTATTCGTCGGACCTAAACTCGATGGATTCGAAAGGACACATGGAATTTATACTGGTTCATGCACTCGGTGTGAGGTAATACCCTACTTCTAGTTGTGGTGTATTGTTTTCGCGGTATGTGGAATCATCTATCTCAAGGGGCTCCTTACCTCTCCTTATATACTAGAGAGATGAGGGTTACAGGGTAGGAAACCCAATCGGATGGGACCAAGGGCTTTCCTTATCAGTACATAGAGTATCCGGCTAGGACTATATCCCTTCCTTATTATGCAAGGTAATATAAAGCCAAGTCCTACTCTATCTCCAATTGTAGGGACCGGTCCACTCTCTATCCGAATGGCCGTAATTGTCTTCCTTGAGGGACCCGGGGCCTATAGCCTTCACAATATAGTCCTAGCCGGTTACGATATATTCCTAGAAGGAAATTCCTTTGTTGAGTCTGATTGGAATTCTTACCTTGTAATCTTGCCTCCTTAGTATATAAGGGGAGGCAAGAAGCGCCCTAGGGCAAAAGAAGATCGACACACAGATCAAGAATCTCACAAGAGAAATCTCGAAGACAATACACAACAGCTGGAAATAGGAGATTACCTCGTCTCGAGGGTCTGAATCAGGATAAACTCATTTTGTGTTATTTTGTATCTATTAAGTTTAGATCTTGTGAATAGTCCCATATAATTATTGCTGATATAAAGAGTGTGGGGGGAAGGCTTGGGCTGGATTGACATGTGAAGCAAATATTCAATCTTCTTGGTTCTTTTATTCCTCCTGCTTCTGGTGCTAGAGCAGGAACCAGAGCTAGTGGTCGAGTCAGCCGCAGCCACCCGGCGCCTCGCCCGGTCCGTTGGGCAAATGCGCATGCCATCATAGGCCTTGCTGATGCATGCACTGCGATGGACATAAACTTTGGGCGCTTTCAAAGCCCCTCCGTCGGCCGGGGCCACGTTGAGATCCATGACAGGATCACCCCCCTGTGCCGTCAGAAGTTGAAGGAGCTACGGTGCGGCCACTTGAGGAGGGGTCAGTTCCAATGGTTCAGAGACAGTGCAGCAGGGTTCAGAGACTAGAGTAATGTTGAGAGATTTATTCCCTGTAAGTAGAGCTTGGATATCTTGCAGCGAGCATGGAAACAGGGAGCACAAGCTTTGTGGAAAAGGCAAGGGAAATAGTGCAGCAGGGATTCATTCAGGAGGCGGCGGCAGCCGCTGCAAACAGGATTTTGCCGAAGGAGGTAAAGTGCAGACCGGTGGGGATAAAACGGGGGGCTGTCGCTGCAGCAGACTGCACGCCTGCTGAAAAGCAAGAGGCTGGTGAGGTTGCTGTTCAGAGAGTGGTGCCAAAGAGAGTGGAGTTGCATCAGTTAGCAGTGGAAGCTAAGGCAGGTCATTTTTTAACCTGAAATGACAATCAATCTCAGGCAAAAGGAGACTAGTGCCTACAGGAGGTAGCAAGCTAAAAAGCAGAGAACGAGTAGTCTCATAAGCGCAAATGCCTGTGGTGATGTTGAAGCATGGAAATTTGGGCTCATTTGGGTTGTCTACATGGGCTACAAGGATTGAAGTCTCAACAGATCTGTGCAGACTAAGCTGGACCCTAATGTGGTAGGAGGAATGCTCAAAGGATACATATATATGTGGAACACGGACAGGAATGCATGGGATGTATAGCCTTGGAGTAACATCGAGCAGTGCCAGCAAATCAAAGAGTTTAGGGTTCACATTGCACTGCAAGTCGTATTTAGCACAATAAGCCCGCCTAACAAGGCCGGGGTCTTGTGAGTGTGCGAGATCTGCTTTCCGAAGATGGGTTACCAGCCACAGGGCCAGCAGGACAAGCATGAGGGATTGGCCGCCAAATCTCCCAGCGCCCCCCTCCCGGGAAGGACCCGGAGGAGGAGGGCGTGGTGGCGGCGGAGCCGGCGAAGCGTCAGATCTCGTTGATGTAGATGTCGGCATAAATGCCTGATTGATTAGCCTTATGGAAGGCGATGTGGTGTGGGATGTGACACAACTCCTCCACCTTGACCATGACAAAATTGCAGCAAAGTCATGACCATGCAAGCACGCATGGTCCATGTTGACAAGGTTGGCGAAACCGGATTCGCAGGACGCCACACCACGGTGGATCAACAGGAAACTTCTCCAGCGTGAGGCAGACCATGCAGCGGTAGAAGAATGTGAACGAGTTATCCCCCCTATCGTGAGGACAAATGGAGACCAGATGCTCGCCAACCCTGATTGGGCTACTCCGCATGGAGTGTTCCTGCTCATTTTGGCGCAGGAAGACAGCAAAGATGTGGCCCACACCGCCGCCAGCGAACTGGACCATGGGGGCACCGAGTCTAGTGTGGTACACCCGGCGAAGGAAAGGGATCAAGCATGGAACCGGCGAATCAACGGAGACGGCTGTGACGAGAGAGTTTTGATCGTATGCAGGGGGCAGTGGACATCAAGGGCAATAGGACGGCCATGTACTAAAGGTTCCATGGTCAGAGGAAGCTCTAAGGCAGCCGTAGCTATGTCTTTGTGTGTACAGAGGTGAAGGAAAGGGCAGTGAGCTTTTAGATGCCCATTTGAGCGACACAGCCAACAAACGAGGGGTTCACGACAAGCTGCTTTTAAGTGTGAGTACGAGAGGCAGCGGAAACAACGTTTCTCCAAATTTACGTGCTCGCGAGTGAAAAAGCGGTGAGGTTTCCTAAGCGGAGTTGGGTCTGGAATTGATGAAAGGAGCTTTTGATTTATAGGACTCCGGCTGCGGTGAGCGAGGCTTTTGGGTTTGCATGGAGTTTGCATGGGGAGCTGAACGATTGCTAGAGTTTGCATGGTGGTGTAGCCGTTGCGTGGCTTGGGACTTGGGTTGGCTCCGCTGATTCCTACGGAGCCTGATCTCGGCTGCAAGGTTCCCGGCCGAAAGCTGCTTTTCAGACTGCCAAGGCAGATGAAGTGTCATGGTGCTATCCAGGGGCATGATGGAACTGCAGAGCGGTGTATTGGCTGCGCAACTGGGAGGGTTAGCAGAGGAAACAAGGCCTTTTTGGGCCAGCCAAAAATGAGTGTTGTCCCCTCTGCTAACCCGGGTTTTAGGGAGTGGATTTCTTCAGGTCGTTCCTCTCTGAGCAAGGGAGTAGCAGGCTTTTGGGCCAGGATCAGCGGGGAATGAGCCGAAAAGCGAATTTTTTTTATTTTTATATTTTTTTAATAAAATATTTACAAAAGTACATTTTCATTTCAAAAATTTTAAAAATATACTCCCAACGCTCTTTGAGAGGGCGTTTTTTAAAAATCGCCCTTCTCGCCCGTCAGCACTTTTGCAGGTGGCTCCCTAGCTACCCAAAAACCGCCCTCTAGGAGAGTGGTAAGGGGGCCGCCTGCAAAATGGCCACTTTGTTTTTTCTTTTTTTTGATATATTTTTTTTCAACTAGGAACTAGAGAATAGCAAAACCTCGTGAAGGTGCAACTCAAACCGTATGCGAAAGTTATGACTGTTTTAAGATAGGTAGCGCATGTTAAGGAGAAATAGGCACAACTTTTGCAGGTGACCCCTTGGTTGCCCAAAAATTGCCCTCTTAGAGGACGGCAAGAGGGCAGCCTGCAAAATAGCTGGCCTGAGCTGGCCATTTTGCATACTGCCCCTTAGCTATTAAAAAACCGCCCTCTAGGAGGGCGGCAAGGGGGCTACCCGCAAAAGCGTCGGCCCCGTGCCCGGTATTTTTCAGGTGGCCCCCTTGCTGTCCTCTTAGAGGGTGGTTTTTTAACGGCCAGGGGGCCGCCTACAAAAGTGCAGACGGCCGTTGGTCGCCCGGGCAACGGCTGTCTGCTACGTCATAAAATCGCCCTCTGGAAGGGCATTTTTAGAAAAAAAACGCCCTCCCAGAGAGCGTTGGGAGTATATTTTTGTAAAATTTTGAAATGAAGGTATACTTTTGTAAATATTTTATTAAAAAAATATAAAAATAAAAAAAATTCGCCGAAAAGCTGTCTTCCGTGGGCTGGGGGAAGTGAAACGAAACCCGAATGCAGCCTGACCTTGCAGAGCCTCGCAGGACAATTTCAGACGCAATATCAGTGCAGGGCACTTTGAAGCGGAAAGAGTTGCGTTAAAAATTTTGAACCGCAAAGCAGTCGGGGTTCCCGCCAAACCAACTGGCCAACAACAAGGCGAGCCGCGCCGGCGAGAGAGACACGCCGGAAGTTTCAATAACGGCAATCAAAGGAGAGGCGGCATGGAGACAAGGGTTGATAGGGTCAGTGGTGGCCGAGTGATATTTGGAGAGCATTGAAGATTCAAAGGACCAGCCATGGCGGTGATGACGGAGACCCATGGGAAGGTGGTCGAAGGACGTGAAAAAATGAGAGGAAGGATGAAAATAAGAAAGGGAGAAGGAGAGATGCTAAGGAGGCACACAGAGGAGCCAACGAACGGAGAGCACATCAGACAGAGGATGCAAGCAAAACAAACAGGGGCACAACAAAGGAGAGCACGAAGAGGAACAAGGAGGTAGCAGCCTGAAAACCTTAAAAAATGCCAGAGGAACAGGTGGGGTACGTATCTGTGGAGGCAGAGTCGGGATGCCTGTAGATTGCCGGCGGCGACAGAGGCGAGGCCGGCGAGCCTATGGCCGGGCTGCGCCGTCAAGGTCGATCGTTGCAGCGGCTACTCTTGGTTACACCGCTCATCTTGGATCTGATTGATCAGTCACTCTTTGTGAAGCAGATGATTCTTTAGTTTGGAAGCTGAATTATTATAGTTTGTACTCGGTTCAAATTTTACCGCACATGCGGGACTTCCAAATGAGGGACTACATAGGTAGGAGTACTAACAACTCATGCTTAAGAGTGTGTTTGGTTAGAAAGATATCTTTGAATGTGATATGGCAATTTGAGGGTGTTTGGTTGGTGAGTAAAGGTGGATGGAACGGCTAGGAGAGAGAATATTCTCTAAAAATATTAGATGAGTAAATCCGACCAAATTAGCTGAATGGAGCCATTCATGTTTTGCTCCAGCTGACGTGATTTATTCTGATTGGTTGTGGTGGGTTTAATTTTCTATTAACGAGCTTTAAAGTGTTTTTTTCTTCTAGACTATTTATCTATTTTATGATCTGATTCCACCGTTATATTCATTGTAATTAAATATTTAAAACAAGATCTTAGATGATTATATTTTGATTAAAATAAATATATGATAAATGGACCGCACTAAAGTTTTGTTTATCACATCCAAGTTATATCTCTCCAACTTAAATAAGAAATTAGATCATCTTATTCATAAGAGCCAAATAAAAAATTAAATCACCACATTAACGGATCCTAAGATGGATCTTTGGAAAAGCTTGCTTTTATTCCTTAATCATTCTTGTATCTTAATCAATTAATTTTGTCCGCACCACAAATCTTAGTCTGATCATGATATACATGAAAGTTTAATGTCAAGAATTGGTCATATGCCCGGTGAACAAATGTCCACCACGAATACATTGCTGAACAATCTATGCCATGTGAAAAAAAAAGTGCATGTTCAGAGACTTGCTGCAGAAAAAAGTTGAAAAATGGAATACCCCTACTAAAGCAGAGTAGCCAGCATGCACACATTATCATTTGCCAGAGGACTGACTGTCAAGACCGAAGCATATTCTAAAACTAAAATTAAGAGTAAATTACACTTTGCACTAGATAGATTATATCCTGTGTCACTTTATATCGTGTTTAGCACATACTTTCACTTTACACCAGGGTATATTAAAATAAGTTTCACTCTGCACTAGGTTGTGTTATATAATTGTAACGCCCTGATTTTTTAGACCGTTAAAAACCTATTTTAATAAAACCCTAGTTTCAAAAATTCTAGTCTTTTTATGTGTGATCTAAGGACTAAAATACCAAGATCTCAATTTATCCCTCCTCAAAAATCCCAAAATTCCCTAGTTGAAGTCCTAGTATAAATTTAAATTCTCAGATTCGAATTTTGCAATTCGAATTCCCCTCTCAACCTGTCCAATAAATTTCCCTTGTTTTATCCTCCCAAAGAAAATCAAAATACCTTGCTAAAATCCCCATCAAAAATTTCCTTCACAAAGTCCTAATCAATATTCCAAAAACTTGAATTTAAAATCCCCCTTCTCTCCTTTGAATATTAGAAACTCCTTATCATATATATATATACACACAAATATAATATATATATATATATATATTCAAGTCCTAAAGTCCTAGTTTTGAATCCCTGGAATTTTGCAAACTCACTTATCAAATTTCGGAAAATTAAAACCCCCTCCAAACATTCAAAATCTCTATCTGAAAAATCCCTAGAAAAAAATAAAATGTCACTATTTAGATGGGCTGTCCCTCCTCTCCCCTTAGCCCATCTCCCGCTAGCCTCTCGGCCTCTCTCCTCCCACCACACGCCCTGATAGCCAGGGCCCGCACATCAGTGACCCATCCCTCCTCGCACGCGCGCTGATGAACCGGGCCCGCCGTCAGCCGCAGGGCACGCGCCGCGCTCGCGCCCGACCGCCCGGGCCCACGCGTCAGCGACCGCCCCTCTCCGCACCTTAGCCCGCGCCGCTGACAGCCAGGACCCATGCGTCGGAGTCGTCGTCTCCCACACGTCTTTCCCTCTCTCTTGCCCGACAGCTGCTCGAGGAAACGCCCCCGTGGACGGCGCCGCCCCTGCCACCCCGTCCTGTCGTTGTCGGCGCCGCCCCCGATGCCCTCAGCCTCCCTGCCGCGCTGCACCCACGGACCGAGCCGCCTCGGCCGGCACAGCCGCCCCACGCCTCGCATCCTGCGCCACCGCCATTGCCGAGCTTCACGCCACCGCCTCTCTCCGCTGTCAGTTAGCGTCGCCGCACGCCTATAAATCCAGCCGCCCTCCCTTGTTCCCTCGTCCCGCTCCTCCTTTGTTCCCCACCGCCGCCGCACGTCGCCGCGCTCGGCCTGAGCCTGAGCCGAGCTCTGGGAAGCCGCCACCGCTGTGGCGTTTTTGGTGAGCATCCCCCTAAACCCTGTAGCCCAAAGCCTTGCCGAACCCCACCACCACCGCACCCTTGTCTTCTCTCCCTTGCCACCCTCGGGTCGCCGTCGCCAGCCGTTGTAGCGTGTCGCCCTCCCGATCTGAGCCATCCATCGCGCTCCCCGCCTCCCTCTCTCTCTGCCACCGTACGCCGCCGCCGCCGACTCGCCGCCGCTCACCGGCACCGCTCAGAGGTGCCATGCGCCGTCAATCTCTTCTTCCGGCTGCCCTCTCTCTTTCTCTCACCGACAAGGTGACCCCACCCCTCTCTCTCTCGGCCTCTCTCTGACTAAGCGGCCCCACTCATCTCTCTCACTACATTTGGGCCCGACGCCATTGAAAAAAATCTAATTAATCTTTATTACAAAGAAATGGGTCACTTACATGCAGGTCCCACCCTTAATTTCTCTTCCACTAAATGACATGTGGGCCCCATCCTTACCCCACTGACAAGTGGGCCTACATTCCTTTTCTGTGACCATGACATGTGGATCCCACCCTGATTAATCAAAGGTTTAATAACTATATCACTTACATGTAGGCCCCACTATCTCTTGCCACTTACATGTGGGACCTCTTCCCTTCTCTCTCTGTCTAAATGACATGTGGGCCCTCTGACATGTGGACCCTCCCTGTTACCCCTCTCTCTTTGTGTCACTAGCTAGTGGGCCCTACACCTTAGTTTCTCTCTTTCCCCACTGACATAGGGCCCTAGAATATTCCTGGAATATTCTTTTTCCAATTCAAATAAATTCCTTTTCTTTTCCAAAAAATACTTTAAACTTCAAAAATTCATAACTTTTCAACCGTAACTCCGATCGACCCCGTTCAAGTCTCAAAATTTTTCTAAAATTGAGATTTACGTCGTGGCACTTTTAGTTATTAATAGTAGTATTTTATTTTATAGGGTTTTTGCCTGTTTTCTCTCATTACACGTAGTCGATGATGACGGAAATTGCATCGAACGTTGGAATTCGAGGATTTTGAAGATGAAGTCAGAGGCAAGTCACTCCTTGAACATATTGCTCCTAGTTTACAAAATATTATTGTTTGACAAACTGCATTGTTTGACAAATTGCAATAACCTGTAGGTCTGAAAAACCCTATTCCTTATCGCTCCACCTCAGTGTTACCTCGGCATCCGTGCTCCATGAGCATGAGTATCGACGGTTTCACCCAAATCAACTGTGTTGTCAAAATGAGAAAATCAGGGTTTATAAAACCTTTTAATCCGACACGCGGTGTTGTTATGTTTGTAAAATAAGAAATGTTTGTGAAAACTCGTGATGCAAAGTGATCGCCTGGGCAAGGATGCTTTGTATTCGCATATAAGGACCGTTTCCTTGGGGAATTGCACTGACCATAATACAGTGCGACCACATGGGCGGTATGGGACGCCCCTGGCTAAGTATTCAGTCAGAACGAGGTTACCTCGCATGCCAGTAGATGTGGAACGCTGGGATAATGTGTTTAGGGGTATCTCCGGGTTTCTGAGTAGAGCAAGGAAGGGAAGCTTGCTTAGTACTTGGTCTAGGAGTTTGGGGAATTTGCAAGCTGAATGCTTGAGTGAGTTTGGCCCATCTATCGGGCATGAGATACCCTGGGATGGCTCCTAAAAAGCCTTGTCGTGAACCTTCCCCCACTGACGAGTGAGGAAAGTAAGCTCACGTCGTGTGGGGAAGCGTACACTTCTGCAGAACTCTGAACTGTTCGAACAGCCGTGCCTACGGTCATGGGCGATGTGAAGTGATTCCTCTAATGTAGTTTTGTTTACAAATGTTTGCTAAAATGGTTTGTGGATTTTGGAATCGTCACCAGAATCAGCTAGGCCGGCTGATGGATGACCAGTACGTGGTCTGAAATGGTCCTGTGTGGATCAGGATGTCAGATGGCATCATAGTTAGGCTTTCTAAGTGGAAGCAGTATATGTTGGAGATGGAGATTATGGATGGCTCTGGGAGTCGAAGTTGAGATGGATGATATCCTGAATAGGACGAAAGTAAAAGGAAAATAAAAGAGGAAAAATGAGTTGACGTCCTGGAAAGAACGAAAGTAAAAATAAACTAATAAATAGTATACACAGAACCTCTGTCATGGTCCGACAGGCAATAGACTGGAAACTTTAATTAGATAAAATTTGTTCGTCCGCTTGAGTTGTTGCAAAGTAATTCACGGGCAAGATCGAGGCGAGAGCCTCTTTCCAGTTACAATTGGATCAACCCACACTTAGGGTTTTGGAAAATGTTTTAAAATAAAATGTTTGCCAAATAAGCCCCAGCCTTCCTTGATGGTCTGCATAACTCATATTTTTCGTGACTTGCTGAATATGTATGTGCTCAATCCATTATCTTTTTCCCTCCTTCAGGCAAAGTGAAGTTAAAGTGAAGATTAGGGTTTCTTTCCTAATCCCAAGCCGTTGCTTGTGGATTGGGTTCTCGCTGCGCTATCGTTCCGCTACTGATGTTCTGTTTGCAGGTTGCCGCTCAGGGCTTGCTCGAAGTTGCAACTTATAAAGGTATAATATATAATTATTTTAATTAGTTGCTTTGGTACATCTCGGTTGACTGCGGATACCAGCATGATTTCCTGGGACTGGTACAGGCAACATGGTTCCATGGGAGTTGGTTCACGCCAATCTCCTGCGGCGCTCCCATTCTGGTGTCATTGAAGGTGGTGCCAGGACGGGGGTGTTACAATAATTAAAGGGAAATCAAAGGGAAATCTTGTAAAATATTGGTAGAACTTATGAAACTTCTTACATTAAGACCATGTTTCACAAAGTTTCATTCAGACTTTATGAAATTTCATTAAATTTATATATGTTTGATGATGTATCCTTGGTGTTAAGTGAAAGTTACTTCAATACAACCTGGTGCAAAGTGAATGTACATGTGAAACCAAGTCCAAAGTGAAACATGGCACGTTTTACCCGGTGTAAAGTGCAATTTGGGAACATATTCTATGTGTACAGGCTTTTCCATGCGCACCAACTAACAAATATCATTAAAAAATCTAGAAAAAATTATACGTATACTTCCAATAGTATTACACTTATGTATAAAGTCTCATCTCCAAATTAATTATACATAGAGAGCAAAAATAAAACAAATTTCTAACATATTTATACTAAACTGTCAGTTATTTTGTGATGGCTAAAATATAATGAATTCAAAGATGAGACTTTATACATAGGTGTAATACTATTGATAGTACATGTACAAATTTTTTAGAATTTTTGGTGATATTAGCCATGAACCGGCACTGATAGTAGAATCCAAATTCAAAATTTGGAAAGAAACAAAAAATATATATATTTCGTATACTACTACCATCCTTAACCATATATATACGATCCCAATTACCGCGTCTATTTTTTCAAGTGAAACTATAACTTGTCATAGTGGGATTCAAACTCTAAACCTTTCTCTCTTGTGCTCCTATCCTTATCAACTCACCTACACATCAATTCTGTTTGGCTATGGATATTTTGTCCTTTTTATCCTTCATATCCGAGATTTAAAACATATATTTGAGCATTTAAATGACATCAAATGAAAAGGTTATCAACTACAAAATTGTAGATCTCATCAAGAGCTACACTTTTCATATAAAGTTTATCTGCATCCAAGTTCGTATGAAAATGTTATATTCATATTATAAACCAGTAGTAATATGACCGAGGTCATTTGCGCTGGTTCATGGCTAGAACCGGCACTGATAAGGCCTCATTAGTGCTAGTTGTAGCCATAAACCGGCACAGATGACCTCGTCCAAAAATTGAAAATTTTACCGTAAAAAATTCTTATTAATGCCGGTTCTAACTACAAACCAGCACTGATAAGACCTATCACATCAGTACCGGTTCAAAAGGATGCAGACCAGGTCGGTGGGTAGGAAACCATCGATCAGTGCCAAGTTTTTTCAATCGGTACTGATAGGGCGGCACGAATATCCTATTCTGTAGTAGTGATTTCAGGTCACATAACCATAGATATGTTATTTTAAAACAACAGTTATATATTTTTTAAAAATATAAATATGTTCTAATGCATTTCAATTTCATTATTTATACGCTTACCATCATTTCCGAGGAACTCTCAAACAAAATAATATTAGAGTCATGTGTAGGTCCATTCTAATGACCGGTAGAAATTAAGTTGCAGTTTTATTGCACCCGTAACTCTCTGCATGGGTGGTTATTTTCGAAGGATAATTATGGGAATTAATGCTTCCTTTTTGTGCTGAAGTTTATTAATTAGGAGATAAACAATGTATTTATCACTATATAAAACAGATGCAAATTCAATGGCTAGTATTCTTCCTTAGCTCATACCACCCTATAGGTAAAAAGGAGCACCATAAAAGGGCTCTTCTAAGTGTCTAACACCTATACAATTATCAGCCAACAGGGGGTTCGACCCATGGCCATGGACAGTGTTGAATGCATGTCATCTCCCACTTGAGAAACTAGTTAGTTGGCCGATGCTCCCCATGGACGACAATGGCTTGGAGATGACATATGAATCAAGCCCTTGGCTTTGCGCCGTGGACAACATGCTGAAGCTCGTGTGCGACGGCATGAGCTCAGGGAGTGGTGACTGGCCATCAAGGTACTGCATAACTTGTCGCATGGTCGGCCTTAGATCGGGCAACGGGTGTGAGCATAAGAGCCCTAGCTTCAATACTAAATTCGCCTCATCGGCGTTATACTCGCCTCCAAGTCTTGGATCTACAACAGCCATGAGTGTGTCCCTGCCAAAATGCTCAAATATAAGATCAACCAACATGTTTATACCTCCTTCAGTGCCTTGCTCCACAGGTTTCCGCCCAGTGGTAACCTCAAGAAGGAATGCACCGAAGGAGAACACATCGGTCAGAGGGGATGCCTTGCCTGTTCGAGTTATCTCAGGAGCCAGATAACCCAAGGTACCAGCTATAATTGTTGTTTGCAGCTCGGTGCCATGGTTATACAGCTTGGCGAGACCGAAGTCACCTAACCGAGCATTCATCTCGCTGTCGAGTAGTACATTACTTGCTTTGATGTCTCTGTGGACAACAACTTGCTCCCATTCCTCGTGAAGGTAGAATAAACCAGAGGCAATGCCCTTAATAATCAGAAACCTCCGAGCCCAACTGAGAATGGGCTTATTGTCATGGCCATATAAATACTTGTCAAGACTCCCATTTGGCATATAGTCATAAACCAAAAGTAGTTCATCTTTAAGTCGGCAGTAGCCATGCAACTGTACGATATTCCGGTGCCGGAGGCGACCGATACTAGCAACCTCAGCAACGAACTCTTTCATTCCTTGCCTCGATTCATGTGACACCTTCTTCACTGCAACCTCCAAATGAGATTTTGGTAATACTCCCTTATACACCCTCCCAAACCCTCCAACACCGAGCAAATTCTTGTTCTTGAACCTTTCTGTGGCTTGATACAAATCCTTGTAGGGTATCCGATGTGGCCCAAACTCAACCTCCCAATCTTCACGTAACTCAACATAATTGTACCGTTTTCGCATAAGTGCAACACAAGAAACTATAAAGAGAATGAGCACCACAGAGACTATGGGTAGAGCTATCACCATAGTCTTGGACTGAGACCCTGACCTTCTTTGAGGCAGCTTGGGCAGTTTAGCCATGTCGATCGCCGGAGCTGGCATGTCCACGCCGAAGCTCCAGCCGAGCACGTAGTGCTGCGTGCTCAGCGTGCCCGTCGACGACGAGAAGCCGATGTACGATTCGCCGATGATCACCGGCGAGAGGTCGTGCCTCGCCGACAGCAGCGGCCTCATCGGCTTTCTCATTCCGAGCGGAGCCAGCGTCACGTTGATCTGCGTGGTGTCGCCGTCGTAGTCCACCCATACTTGCATGGCGTCGCCGCTGATGAGGGTCAGGTCACGGAACTGGCCACTCTTGTCGTCGTAATAGCCGGCTTTGTCATCGTCGTGGGACGCGAGGTTGTTGATGTTGATCCCGACGTGGTTGTTGTTGATGTCTCCGAAATCGATGTTCTGGATGGTGTCGAGCTCGACGGCGAACAGGTGGTTGCTGGCGCTGCCGACGCTGCCGGTGCTGTTGAAGAGGCCCATGTAGCTGCTGGGCAGGCCGGCAGAGAGGTTCGCCTTGGGCGCGATGACGAGGACGATGCCATGGCCACCGAGGTCTTGGGTGTCGGCGGTGAGGATGCCGAACACGAAGGACGACGAGAAGGATCGGACCGCCTTCTCGGTCCCGTTCGGCGGCGACGACGACGATACGCGGCGGAGCCTCACTGGCACCGGGTAGAACGCGTGGCCCTTCTGCTGGACCGTGCCGTCGGTCAGCTTGAGGAGGCCATCCGGCGTGATCCTGGCCATGCCGTAGAGGGTGAGGTTCGCGCCGGCGAAGCCGTTGTACAGGAACTGGCCGTCGTCAGCAAGTCCGGCGACGGCCGCAAGGTGGAGGAAGCCATAGAGGAGGAGAGGAAGGCACCAGGACGCGTACTTTGTTCCGGTCATGACTGCGACGACCAGGAATTCAGGACACTTACTGTTTGATCAATGCATCATAGATCTACTGTTTATACTGTTCAGCTCAATTGGTTCATTTCACCTGAATTCTGAGTCCTTTTGCCAAGTCAATCTCCCTAGCTACTCATATTGTTTTGAAAAAAAAACATTTTTCAGCCTTGCATTCATAGTGTGATGAAGACGTGTGACTGAACGAGTGACAGAATTAACATGGAAATGGAGATGTTGGAAACAGTCTTGGTGTTCAACTGTTCATCTTGGACCAGGCTTTCGGTTATAGTTTGATAGAAATGGTTTTAATTGGGGTTCTTCATGGTAGCAAGTAGTCGACAAAGCTGATAGGGAAATTCGTGGAGAAACGGAGGCAAATTGCTTTCAATGATTCAGTGCCAGTAAAGCGAAGGTCAGCCGGCTCTGTTTTGCCATGGATGCATACAGAGATATATAAGGCGTACTTTTCTGTGGACACAATGCTCACAGTGAAGTAGAACCTCTTATGCCAATCTAGAAATTTTGAAAGAAATACGGCTTGTTAGTCCATGCCCTTGTGGGTACGGCATTAGAGATTCATTGGGATGCGACTAGTGGATACATGATTCCAAACTTGGAGGGGCATTTTTTTAAAGAAGAAATGTTTTTGATGAAAATTTTGCCAAATTTCTCATTAAAGGAATATACTCCCTTCATCCCACTTAATAAGGCGTGCATGTATTTTGAGTTCAAATCTTCAAATATTTGACCAACAATTGGTCTAATATAAATTAAATTTTATTTGATAAAAATAATATCATTAGATTCACATTTGAATTTACTTTCTTATAACTATGATTGTGTTGCTACAAACAATGTAATATATGAGAAAATAAAGATCAAAGATTAGTTTTAGTGACCATGCTAAGTTTGATCACGTCTTATTAAGTGGGACAGAGGAAGTAGTAATTAAGGGAAATGTCCCCTTTGTCTTCAGAACTCTGCTCAATCTAATTTTATCCTAAGCTCAAAAGCTAGTTAGTTATTGATTGAGTAGATTTCTAATTAAGGTCCAGTATTGACTTCAATTCTGGTAATTTTTATCATACCTAACAATTGACCATCCTTTTTTAATTGCTTATTAAGCCGGGATCTATTCTATATTCTTATTTGGACCTTTTCTTAATTGTTGTACTTCTCCTAAATTGTTCTGCGGATGAATGTTTTTTTGAAACTAAACCAGCAGAAAAACTGTCAATTATATTTCAATAAGTAGAAGTAAAATCCCAGACGAGTTACAAGAAAATGAAAAAAAAGACCCCAGATGAGAAAAGCCTCGCCAAACACCTGAAAAGAAAACCATGGCTGGCTAAACAACTACACAGCACATGCAACAACCTACAACACCAGCCCACTAACAGCTAAATAACGACGGAGCTCAACACACGTTTCCAAGCTCGCTCCAAAAGCGTCATAACAACTCTGACTTCGTAAACACATATCATTGTTTCCGAGCTTGTCGCCCTAACAACACAACCGCTCTAACTTCACAGCAGATGCGTCATTGTTGCCACGCTCGCCGTCGAAACAATCAAGCAGTTCCGACTTCCCACAACGGATATCTGCCAAAGCCACCAAAACAACACTTCCTCGACATGGCCAGCACCAACACAACTAGAAGGAGACTGCAGCGTGTCATTGTTGCCAAGCTTCATCGCACCCCAACAATGAAGCAGCTCCTACTCCACCTAGCAAAATCAAATGAAGAGTGTTGGTCACCCACCGCAAAACAAGAAGTGGAACCAAGAGGCGAAGGCCTCGTCGAACAACCTAGGCCTGAAGAGCTTCAGAACCGACACAGGAGGCCACCAACGACAACCGCTGCACAAGAAAGGTTCTCCAAACCAGCGCCCCCATGAAGTACATGACGTGAAACGTAGCCACTGCTCGTCCGAAGCCGGAGCAAGGTTTTTACTTGGAGATCGGTGTGAGGGGAGGGGGAATAACACCATAACAACCCCTCCAACCAAGGGCGTCGCCGTCGTCAAGCCGCCAGTTCGGCAAGGTTTTAACCAGTGATTCCCTATCCAGCCTCACATAACCAACCCGCAATGACCGTCGCCAGACAGCCATAGCGTCCCTGCAGCGACGAGGCCCAAGTCATCACCCCATAGCTCAGGCGGGCTCATAGGCAGCTGCGTATCTTTGTCATGCCATCGCCATCCCCTACTACTAGCCATTGCTTCCACCCTCCCCTTGACCTCCCCATGACCAAAACTGGAAGCCTGCCATAGAAGGGGAGGATCTCCAAGGAAAGGAGGATGCTCGGCCAGTAAAAGATTAGAAGATGAGCCATCGCCGCCACCCAGTTGCTTCCCTATTCATCGCTGCCGCCTCCTCGCATCATGGCCCCTCCTCCTAGCACTGCCAGTCCCCTCTCGCACCAACGCCACTTCGCGCTGCCACCATCTCACCTCCGCCTGCGCATCAGGAGCGCTAGATCCGGCCTCCTGGCGGGCCAAGGAGAGCCCTCGTCATCACTGCCGTCTACACTGTGCGGAGCCAGAGAGTGACGGTTGGAGGGAGGCCAGCCTTCCTTCCCCATCTCGGCAGCCTGCCGTTGCTGACCTGGCCGCCTTGCCTACCTTCATCGCGAGGACCTGACCAAATCTAGGTTAGGAACATCGAAGCTGGTTGCCGAGATCGACAAGGAAGCTCCGTCGCTGTGCGTTGCCGTCACACCATCACCACCGTCACGTTGTTGCCACTATGATTTCCTTGCGCCGCCCTGTCACACCCCACTCTTACACCATATATAGTGACACCAAAGTGGGTGTGCCATAGGAGATTGGCGTGAACCAACTCCCACGGAACCACGGTGCCGGTACCAGTCCTAGGACATAGTGCTGGTACCCACAGTCAACAAATATGCATCATTGCAATCCTTAGGATAGATTATACTTTTATAAGCTGCAACTTCAGGTAAAACCTGAGATGCAACCTTCAAACAGAACAATAGCAGTGGAACGACTATACAACTAGAACCCAATCCACAAGCAATAGCTTGGGTCTAGGAAAGAAACCCTAATCTTCGTCTTCAACTTTCCCGGTGAGGGAAAACAACGATTGAGTACTGATGTACTGAACAAGCCACTGGGATATGTGGTTCAAGGGAAGGCTGGGGTTTATTTTGCAAACTTTTCTTTCGAAAGCTTCTTCCAAAATGCTAAGTGTGAGTTGAATCCAAAATGGTTGGAAAGAGGCTCTCGCCTCAATCTAGTCTGCGAGTTGCTTTGCAACAACTCAAGTGGACAAGGCAGATTTCAATTGATTAATTTAATCAGTGAAATCTATTTTTATGCCAGCCGTCAACACCGTCTCAGAGCCTTTTGCCCTTAGGCAGCTTTCAACTCATTTCTCATCTATTAGTTTCTTTTCACTTTTGTCCTCTGCAGGATATCAACCCATCTCATATCTCAAACTCTGGCTCCCAAAGCCATTTATATCTCAAAGCACACTGCCTCTGCTCATGATGCCTCATCTATGATGCCACTTGACATATCGGTCACACAACCCTGTTTCAGACCATTCTAGGAATCCATCAGCCAGCAAAGCTGATTTTGCCAACCCATAAACCACTTTCATAAAGCACCGGAAAACAATTCTACGATAGGAGAATCACCTCACATTCGCCCGTAACTAGAGATGGCAACGGTTATGTACCCATCAGGTTTTCTTACCCCACACCCGTACCCGTGATGACTAAAAATTCCTAGGGATGGCGATGGGGCTGCACCCGCCAGGTATTAGCACCCCGCACCCGCCCCTAGAGTGAGGAAAATCAGTCATCCCCATCCCCATCCCCGCACTGGGGGGCAGGTTTTACCCCGTCCCTATCCCCACAGCGGGTACAGGGCACCCGTCGGGTCCCCACACCTATCCCCAAAAGAGAAGACGAGGAGAGAAGGGAGCAGAGAGTCAATGGAGCGGCGTGACACCTGGCTTGGAGGCGAACGGTGGCGTGCAGCGTGGAGGCAACGATGGCAGCCTGGCTTAGGCACGCAATGTGGAGCTGGCAACGGCAGCTCGGCGCTGGCTAGGCTTGGAGGCGGACGAGACACCGTGAGGGCATGCGGCATGGAGGCGGTGACTGGCGACGGTGGCCCGGCTCAGGCACACGACGTGGAGGTGGTGACAGCAACCTGACGTAGCACTATCACCTGACGCGGAGGCTGCATCGCCTTGGCTCCAGCACATGGCGAAGCATGTGGATGCGGTGGAGTCTAGATCTAAGGAGTGAGCAAGATTAAAATCCTATGCGGCTAGGGTTTTGTTATCTCTTTGGTATATATATGCACATCCACTTTTGGGCCAAGAAAGATGGGCTTTAATTTCCCTATGGGCTAAGGGCTTATAAAAGAAGATCTACACATGTGCTATGTATACTCGGGGCCCCATGGGGAACGGGGACGGGGGATTGAAGAATGTCCCTGAACCCACTCCACCGATAGGAGAGATTTTGCCCATTAGCACCTCCATGGGGGATGCTATGGCCCCATTTGCAACCCCTAATGGAGTTTTCCCCCGCCGGGTATCGGGGTTCGGGTCCCCATTGCCATCCCTAAAAATTCCCGCTCCAACACCCACACCTGCTCACGGTTGCAAGATTCTCCCCATACCCATACCCACAACACTAACTTAGAGCACTTGCAATTTTGCACAACAATCAACTGATTACAACAGTCAACCATCAACATCATGTTAGGTAATGGTGATTTTAACATTAACGTTCAAAAGCAAGTAAACAAACCATACAACCATGTTCCAAAATCGAGAAATTAGATGATAATTCCATACAGTCGGACTAAGGCAGAGGTTGAGAGGTGAAAGGAGTTTTATGCTAAAGTTTGGTAGTCATGAGCCTTGGTTTACTCATAGTTTTTTTACCCATGGGTTAGTGGGTACGGGTGGCTAAAGAACGAACCCATACCCGTCCACCCAACGGGTAAGGATTTTTACTCATTAGTAGACCCATGGGGTATAAGAATTAGACAATATACAACTCCTAATAGAGTAAAAACCCATCGGGTCTTGGGTCACGAGGTCCGATTGCCATCTCTACCCGTAACCATGGGCACAACTTTTGAACACTTCATAATGTTTGCAAAAGGTGCACGCTTTACCCACACGACGTGAGCTTAATCCCACATTGGCCAAGTGTGGAGGTTCATGATAAGGCCTTTCCAAAGCAAGTCCAGTATAGTCTATTGCCATATAGAAGGGTCCTAGACCAAGTACCAGGAAAACCATTTCCTGTACCCTGGGTCCAGCGGTATATCGCCCTTTTGGCACCCTAAAGACTCTTCTTCTATTAGCAACCTGACGATATTGGACCCACTAATTACTTGACCAGGGGCATCCCATACCACCCATTTAGTCGCACTGTGAGATGCTCGGATGAAATTCCCAAAGGAATTGGTCCTTATATGCGAATATGAAGCACCACCATGCAGGCGGTCACTTTGCATTGCGGGTTTTCACAAACTATTTTTATTTCGCAAACACGCCGACACCATGTGTTGGTTTCAAAGGCTTTATAAATCCAATTTTTCCTTGTTGACGACAAGAGTGATTCGATTAGGACCATCGATACCCATGCCCGTGGAGCACAGAGTCGAGGTACCACAGGGGTGGAGCGACAAAAGGACAGGGTATCAAGAGCTTACGGTATATTGCAACTACTGGGTAGGTCCATCGATTTATCACGCAAACCAAGGCCAGTCAAATTAACACGCACACTAACACTCGCAATTTTTTAAAACAAATTATTTTATAAACTAGGAGCAATATGATCAAAGGGTGACTTGCTTCAGATCTTTGTCTTTAAAACATCAAAATTCCACGTCCGACACAATTTTCATCGTCGTCGACTATGTGCAAAAGAGACAAAACCACACAAAACTCTAAGAATAAAACAATATTATTAATAACTAATAGTGCCATTGGGTAGATCTCAATTTTTGAAGTTTAATTGATTTTGTGGAAAAAGAAAGGATTTATGTAAATTGGAAATGGAATACTCCAAGAATATTCCTTGGGCTAACAAGTGGGGCCCCAATGTTAGAGAGAGAGAGAGGGAGAGCTTGTGTCTTCGGTCGATAGTGGACTAGGTCCATAGACAGAGGGAGAAGGAATGCTGGTGGACTACGGCTTATTAGGCCGGTCCATCAGGCTATGGCCCAAAGAAGGGGAGGCAGGCCAAGACAAGGATGGTAGCGCCTTGTAGCCTGTGGGCTACTGAGGTGGCCCACGAGAGGCAGCCGGGCGTCCCAATTAAACCCTAGGGTATGACACAAGGTATACGGCCCGATGTATTTAGAGTGGACACACCCGTCAGTGACTCATAAGTTTAAATGGGTTTAATTACGACCCATGGGCCCATATGTCAGTGTGAGAGAGAGGGAGGCTGACTGGGTTTATGCTTGGCCAAGACTATCTAACGTGGCACCGACGTGGTTGCCACGTTGGATGGATGAGGAAGAGAGGTGTCGGACACATCTAACGGCTGACGGCATGCGACGGATTCCAGTGAGCAGCGGCGACTAGCTGTCGATGGAAGCCACCGGTGTAACGAGCAAGGGAAGGTGTTGGATGGCTTGGATGGGGGAGAGGGAGCACGACGGTAGTCGCCGGTGGAGATTAGAGGGCGGCGGCGAGGGAAATCGTCATGTAGCGATGGCAGAATGCGGCCGTCGTGTGACCGATTTGCCATGCGGTGGCTATGTCTAGGAGCCACCTAGAGTTCTAAAGGACACATGAGCGGGGAGAGGATGAACTCACTGGAGAGGGAAAATCGTGGTGGCGGAGGCATGATGCTTGAGCTCGGCACGGTGTGGTGAGCGGGTTGCTGCGGCAACCGGCCCAAGAGACGAGGGACAGGGGATGAAGTGAGAGGGGGTTGTGGGTTTTATAGCCGCGGAGAGGGGGGGAGGGGGCAGAAGGCGAGATATTTTCTCGCGGGCGGACGTGAAGGCGACACGGAGCGGGTATGCCAGGGTGGCATGCAATGAGGAGGATGGTGGAGATGTTTTGGGCGGTGGATCAGACAACGAAGAGGCGGGGTCGGCCAGACACGGTGAAGATTTTTTTGGCAGTGCGGACGAGGCATTTTATCGAGCATGTGGTGCTCGTGGGAGAGGAGATGGAGGTAGGGGATGGCCGCGTGCTAGCGTGCGGGTGGGCGTGCGCTAGGCGGTCTACGGCTACCGTGTGGGCCCACAAGGGAGGGAAAACGAACGGGCGTCCACGTGGACGACTTCGGGTGTCCGCTTGCGGGGGCTCGTGTTGGTGGGCCACGGGCCGAGCGGCTGCTCACGGGTGAGGGATGGGCGGACTGGGCCAGCCTGGCATGGGAGAGGAGGAAATGGCAAGTGAGCTGGGGAGGTAAAGAAAGAGGAGGCTGAGCAGCCCAGGGGAGAATAGGAGAGGGGATGGCCCATTTGAATAGTGAGATTTGACATTTTTCAAGGATTTAGCTGATGAGATATTTTGAAGATTTGAATGGATATTTGAACTCAAATTTTATATTTGAGTTCACAAAATTCTGAGGATTTTCAGCGTGGGCTTTTGGCTAAGATTTTGAGTCTCTTTTAAAATGGGTTTGAATTTGCATGGAATTTTGAGGAGATGATAAGAGGTGAAGGAGAGGGATTTCATGGGGAGGTTGAATTCGAAATTTGAGATTTGGATCAGGGGATTAGAAGAGAGGTGTATGATGCAAATTTGAATTTTGGGAGGAGAGGATTTGATAGAATAAGGAGAAACTTTATGAAGGACTTCGGAGGGAATTTTGAATTGCAAAATTCAAATTCCAAGATTTGAATTCGAATAGGAATTTTTGGTTTAGGATTTTTGGGTTCACTAGGAGGGATTTCATCGAGATCTTGGCACTTAGGTCCTTAACTCAAACACAAAGAACCATATTTTTGAAAATAGGGTTTTATTCAAAATAGTTTTTTAACGGCCCGAAACCAGGACATTACATGCGCTTTCTCCGTGCCAAAAGGGTGGCAGGCCGAGCCCCGCCACCACCATCCTAGCTTGTTGCGCGGTTTTCGGTGGCGACGAGGAAGAGGAAGAGGGGGGAGGGTGGCGGTGGCTAGGGTTTCAGGCATTCCCTGAGTCGCCTACGCGGGGATGACACGGGGGACCTGTTGTGCCTTGTTCGTGATCTCAAGTTTGTTTATGTTCTGCAGCTGAATCATGGCTCTATAAAGAAATATCAAGTTAATAAGTTTTGGCTATTTAAGGAAGCACTAAAGGTGTGATAAAGGTGTGTTGATGGAGTCATGGGTGAATAACTCCAGCTACTAGAGTTCAAAATCCTAATGACCATGAATATCACACGCGTGCATGTGCGATTTTATTAGGAATTTTGTGAGGTTGGTGATTTGCTGTTATTTCTGTTTCTTTAAGCTTGTGTTAGGGGCACCTGTGAATATGTCCATGAGGTATGCGTGCTTGTGTATCTACCATGTTATTAAAACAACTAGCAGGGTGGCCCACGCATTTGCGCGGCTAGAGCTACTCAAATCTATGTTATCATATTCGTATCATCCTCGTTGCTTTTTATGTTCGTCCATGGATAGAATAGCAATTTTCATATTTGTTAATTGTTTGTTTTTTTATCCGGTAATCACCTACTTTTGCTCAATATTGAAATGGCAGCTTTAGCAAGATGTAAGGTAGCTTTTCGTTTGTTTTGATTTTTATATATCCTATATGAACTTAGATGTGAGTTATATTTATTTATTATGAGCATCTTTATAGGACTCTTACCCACTCTCTAAAAGTTAAAGTTTAGTAATTGTAATAAAATTGTGCTCCAAGTGACTCTATATTCTACCTCCTAAAATTTTCTTACCTCCATCCTCCCAAATTTGGCAAGCCACCCCTCCTCGTTATCATTGAGGCCTTAAATGGAATCTTATTCAACGGGGTTCTATCTCTCTGCTCACCCATCCAGCAAAAAACAAACCTTATCATTGTTGGGGTTGTGTTTTTTTAGTTGTCATAAATCCTGCCGGAGACCGCCTTTGTTTCTCATCGATTGATTCATGCTCTCATTGGCAAATCAGTATTGTTGCGTGCTACATGAGCGTGTTCCTTACCTGATTTATCTTCTTGTGACCCCGTGATTAGGTTTCCACAAGAGCGGTGAGACCATACGTCTAGTCTAGCCATGCTTAATAGGCTGATGCCTGATGGCTTTGCCAGTTTGTATGTTGGATCGATCCATATGTGCCGGTGGTTTATAAGGCCAGTCTCAGTACATGTTTTATAGAGATTTTATGTATTTTAAATAGGATGACAAATCAGTATATATAATGATATGGTAAAGAATTAAAAAGAAGAGATAGGATCAATTTCATCAAGATGAAACTGGTGCTCACCGTTTACAACACGTTGGAAACCGTGTGAAACTTCCATTGAGAGAGTTTGTGTTTCATCTCCATATATTTCATTAATTTTCATTGGTCATTTAGATATAACATTTAAATGATATGCTACTATATGAAACCGTGAAATGAAATTTTGTATTGGAAAAAGTAGTTTCATCCATCAACTCAAATATCCTTAAATAACATGGCACTCTCGAAAACCGCGCAATAAAACTTTGCATTAAAAATGGCCTAAATGTTAGTCTCAATCGGAATTGGTCAAGGCAATAGGTAGCAGGCAGTAGCAATAGTCCTAGGGGTGAAAACGGATGAAAATAATCGGAAACTAGCTATACCATATTTATTTTCATATTTTTTTTCGGAATCGGATTCGGAATCGGAAACCTCAGATACAAAAACGGAATCGAATATTACCAGATATAGATACGGAGCGAATACGAATCGGAACGAATACGGTAACAAATATTTATTCAAATATAAAAACCCCTCAAACTGAACTTTACAGACCAACAAAGAAAGACAACTTATTATTTTTTTGTAAAATAATATATCAATATTTCCAAATTTTTAGCTAAACGACATATACAACAAATTTCAAATATCCATATCAACAACACATTATTAATTTCTATGCAAGTATACAATCATATCACCATCTTCGATTTAATCACAAATTTTAGATATAGTAATTTTAAGCGTTTATATCAACAAAAATAGTTTAATCACATGATCAAATTTCCCATCACAAATCTTCCAGAAGATATATTCCATTTCCCCTTTTTTTTCATTTTTCATAAAATTGCACAGATAGTAAAACAGCCAGTGTTGCTACTATAGTAACTAGTATGTGTTCTTCTCTCGTCTACCGACACACCAACTCACAAGCAGCTTTCAGCTTTCTACCAAGTACTGCTAAAATGCCGTTCACCCCTCATTTTTCATCAATTGCCTGATCAAACTTTCTTAAGGTCAATCATATAGCAGGCATGTAATTCGGTTCATCTAGATTCTAGAGTAAAAGTACTAACCGGCTTTAATCAGTTCCTCGCCGGTCATCAACTTGTCATCATCGGAATTTCAATCACACAATTGAAACAAAGGTGAAACAAACTTGCATCTATCACACATGTAGTACTACTTACTAGCCCTGATGTAGGATGGGTTAAAACAAAAGGGTTTATTTTATTTAGTTACCGTGGGCGAGTCGTCGTGGCCGGCGTGGAGCGGCCGGCGGTGGTCGTTGGCGGCGGCGTTGGGGGGCGAAGTCGGCCTTGGCGGCGGGGCCCTGCGCGGCGGCCTTGTGCTGCTGCTGGGCGAGGAGGTCTTCGTCCCCACCGATGCTGGCCCTGGAGAGCTCCCGCTTGTTCTACTTGCGCATCTCTCGGATCTTGGAGAAGTCCATTTGAATTTGATGCAGATATTTGAAAATTTATCTGGATAGTTTTTAATCGATTCCGAAATCCGCCGGATAATGTATATTTGTATCAGTATCCGAGAAAAATTATCCGTTTCAGTTTCCGAATCTAAGATTATCTGAGAATTATCCGATCGATCCTATCCGTATTTGAAATTTCGGACGGTTAGCAGATAATATCCGAACCGTTTTCACTTCTAAGTAGTCGAACCCTTTATTGGACGGTATTGGTATTTGACATGAACTCTTAAGATGAATTTTGCAATGTAAATTTTGTTCCAAATTATTAATAATTTAATAGGTTTCATCGTGGATTTTGGTAATGAAATCGAATTTGATTTTTTTTCCTAAATTTTAATTAATCTCGTATTCGAAGAAATTACTATATAGAACGTTTTGTAAAAAAAAAATTTTATTGTACTCTCTCAGACTATTTCACCGGAGCACTTAACCCTTTAAATTGTTTTTCGGCTTATTTTACAGCCCGAACTTAATCTCGTAGTCGAAGAAATTTCTATATTGAATGTTTTCTTTAAAAAAAATCCATTTTACTCTTTCAAACTATTTCACCGAAGTGCACTAAACTCCTAAACTATTTTTCCGCTCATTTTACATCCCGAATTATTGAAAAAGGTTCAAGACATTTCTCTTTTTTTCCTCTCTATATAGAATGTATTTTGTACTGAAATTTTGTAGAGTTGATATATGCTTTACAACTAACCTCTCAACATTTTTTAGAATTCTTTATATTTTAAAGTTCAAGCAAACAATCATGAAAAATTTAAAAATATTTTAGAACTTTGATAATGGCATCATCTATGGCTTAAAAAAACCATTCTTAATAGTTTGATGTGGGAGGGGTGGTAAAATAAGCCAAAAATAATTTAGGGGTCAAGTGATCCAGTCAAATTATTTGAGTGAGTGAAATAAACTTTTTTTTCTCTAAAAATCGTACTGTTGAGATCGTGCTTGCTATTAGGTGAAAAGACATCATCTGTTTTTTTTCTAATCAGTTTGGCTGGTCAAAGCTAGTAGTAGCAATTAATTAAGGGATCAATAAGAGAAAGGAGAAGACCTGCATGGAGTCCACCTGCAACACGTCTGGTCACCGTCACCGACCGGCCGGGCACCTGACGGGATGACTCTTTTTTACTGTATTGTTTATTGTCTTGGTTCTACTCCGTTTCATTCTTCATTAAGTCTGTTATTTAATTTCCACTCTATAAATATGTATTAGGATCTACTAGATTTAACGGTTAAAATCTCTTCTTTTATTAACGTGATAATTTCTAGTCTCTGGAGCAAATATGAAGCTTTCTTTTAAAGCTGTTTTTATAATATAATAGATAAGTTTAGACTATTCATCTAATACAAGAAAGAAAATTCTGCATGATAACAAATTTCAAGGTTTCATCAACAGATACTATCGCCCAACAGAAAATGACAGTACATATATTCAGACTTCTTTCACACCACAAAATTTCAATCATTGTTAATTATTAGGTTGAAAAGATGTGGTATTTACACTACTACTACAGATTTGGCCACGTGTGAAAGCTTATATGTGATGGGTCGATGCGACCCATTGTGGATACCGTCATCTCTGATGAGTACCCAAAAAAGTCTGTTTAAGATTAGGCTTTGTGGCACGGCCCGTCATAGATAAGGGGTCATTTGTGGCGGGTCAAAGTTACGAACCGACACAGATCAATGGTGTCGGTCTGCAACGCTGACCCATCACATAACGCCCTTCATCTGTGACGGGCCATGCCACGAAGCCTAATCTTAAACAGACTTTTTTAGTACCCATCAGAAATTACGGTATCCATGACAGGTCGCATCGACCCGTCACATATGATCCGTCACACGTGGCCGAATCTGTAGTAGTGTACATACCACATCTTTCAATGGTGTTGGTTCGCAATGCTGACCCATCACAAAAGGCCCTTCATCTGTGACATGCTGTGTAACACGAACCGTCAAAGATGACTGATGTCACCTATGACAAGAACAGTCTTATCGCCCGATAGAGACTGGTGGGTACCTATATATACCCCACTCCTACCCCACTCCTTGCACTGTGTGAGATCTTTGCCCTATGTACTGTTAACATTTTGGATGGGAGGGTTAGGGGGCCACATCTTTGCTTCATTTTTTGAGGGGGAAGTGATTTAGGCCGAATTAACGTTATGTTTGTGTACTATTGGTGTACATTGCATAAAATTTCTATAACGTAAATTAATTTGTATTATTATTGGTATTTCAGTGTTACAGATGGATCAGAATTGGATGTACAACAATAACCGCTTGAGCTAAGAGCATAGAAAGAGTTGTTGAGTTCTTGAATGCTGAACATGACAAGTCTAGAAGGAGTAACCAATATATGGTATGTCTATGTGTGGACTACAAAAATAAGAAAATATTTGCGCATGTGGCCTAATTAAGACGCGCGCTTGCAAAAAGATTATCGCAGGCAAGGGCTTAATTGGGCCACCTGTGAAATCGATTATCGTAGGTGGGCCTGTTAAGCCGCCTGCCTGCGATAATCGATCTTCGCATACGGGCACCGGCCCGCCTGAGAAAAGGGGTATTTTCACATACCCCTTCTCCTAGACGGGCCGGCCACCTGCCTGCGAATATCCGATCTATCCATATCCATATGTAAAGACCGATTCTGCAGTAGTGACATAAACCGATTTTAAAGAAAACCGATGACCCTTAGAAAGTCGAACGGTGACCCTTATATCCAATGTGGACTTACACTGTGTTCGTAAGTGCGAATCAGGTGTAGCTTAAATGAGCCTGCGGTCGATACCTCAGCTGCGAACGCGTGACTAGAGATCCATTCCGCTCCGCGCGTGGGAACGTTACGGTTGCGTCCCCGTGATGTGCCATCTCCTCTCCTTACGCCGTCTCGAGCGTGAGGGCCAATGGCCCTCGCACCGCCAGCAGCAGCTTTCCCTCAACAGTCGTCACAGATCCAGCCACGGAGACCATCTTGCCAGGTCAGGAAGCCGCAGGAGGCATCGAGGATATTCCGTCGTGCTGTGCGCAGTTGTTGACGGAGGGGACGGTGGTGGAGGTACTCAGCAGGCGGTCGTCGATGACCGGTCGGGAAAAAGAGAGCACAGGGGGCGGTGTGCTCTGGGCGCAGCAGTCGAGGACCCTGACCCGCATCGACGGCGGAGAAAGCCGGTCTTCCTCACTGCTCGCCTCGTCCTCTCCCGACTGGAAGGTGGAGCCAGCACCACTTGTCGGCATCTCGACCTCTCGTGCCGCACAGTGAGGTAAGATTCCCCTTCGTAGATGAGATTCGGATATGTGCGTGTCGTCTTCCTCCTCCTCTCATCTCTATTTCAACCAGCCTCCAGTGGCACGATGGCTTGCAAACGGCGAACGGCGAACCGAGTGGGGGCCGATCCGGATGGTGGAGGGCCACCATTGAAGTGTCGAGCAGCCAGAGGCACCTCTCCTAGGCTCTCGTCTCCCACTGCGCTGGACTCCAGCTGTGGATCGTCAGCATCGCTGCAGTCGGACGCCCGCTCCGGCTACATGGTTGAGGAGGACGTTGCAGTCACTGCACGTGCCCTGACCAAGGTCATCGCAACATCGCCTAAAGCGCTGCGCTCGTTTGTCCGCCGCATCACCCCTTCCATTGTGGTCCGCTGCATCGATTGGGATCGAATCCCATCTTGCAGTCCACCTAAGGTAAGCCACAACTATTTTTTTGCAACGTTTCCGGTGATTTGACGGTGTTGACTTCAATTCATAGATGAGCGAGGGTCGAGTGACATGGTCTCGTGACAACCAACTTTGCTTCCTCCAATGTTGCATGGAAGAGACAGCCGCTGGTAACATCGCCTTCAACTGCTCGAAAAATATGGCATACATCAACCTGAAGAAGAAGTTGCTTGATAGGAGAGGGAAGAAGGTCTGCAGGAAGCAAATCAAAAACTACTGGGATACATTGAAAAAGCGATGGGTGCTGTGGTGTTGGCTGGAATTAAATGCAACAGGTCTCGATCGTGATCCAGCCACTCAAGGCATTGTAGCAGATGACGCGTGGTGGGAGAAGGTGATTTCGGTAAGTGCTCTCGAAGTGCTCTCGTTTTACATATTTGAATCGATATATGTTGCCAAAGTTGAGTAATGAACTATAATTTTCTGCTTATTTGATTGTTCATATGTTAATGAACTGATTTATAGCTTGTTCATGCAAAATCAAAGGGATGTTTTTCCTGTGAATATGTACTTATGAGGAACTGTGATAAATGTTGTTGGCTGTTTCATTTCTGTAGCTGTACACTCTGTCAACATCTTCTTTCTTAAGTACCCACAATCATCAAGTGCTGATTTTAGTTATCATGTCTGCCATTCTGAAAATTATATAGGTAATGACAAGCATTTCAAAGTCAGACATGCTTGTACCTTCCAATCCATTTAGGTAATTTAAAAAAATTAATCTCCTGTCATGTACTCTTATGAGGAATATGTATTCACAAACTATTTTATTCTGTCCGATGTGAAACTCGAGCTAAATGTGAAACTGACAAGTGTAGAATTGGTTTTTTGTGTATATTTTGAATTACAACTGAGTTCTGTTTAGTAGTTCATTTCAGAAATTTAGCATTGTCTGTAATTTCAAATAGTTTATACACTGTTCTGCATGGAAGAGATATGCAATGCAACATGTAACGAAGCAGTCCATGCAGTTAATTTATGTGAGGAACTGTTTCCATCTTTTACTGCAATGAACAATCTGAAATTACTCGATGAAATTACAAAACATAAGGAATATAGAGTTGTACTATGGTACAACTTCTATTCAATGTACTGAATGTCTTCTCTTGATTAATAATCTTATTACTTACTTTTCTGTATGTTCGGGATTAATTACAACCTGTTCTTGAGTCTTAAAATAAACATAATACTATGCAGTGGACCATTTCTGCAAACCATCACAGACCATCACATGCAGCTCTGCTGCATTGTTGCCAACTATCAGAAACTAAATTGTAGTGCTGATATATATGTAGTGGCATGAAGAACCATTCTGTACATGTGCAGTACACCTGGTGCTAATATATATTGAATTTCCTAGTGCTGTATCCCCAATAGTGCTGTTATGCATGTTCTTATGGGAGATGCACCATGTTTTAATTGCTATAACTGAAATACTCATATGGTTGCAGATGAAGAAAGATGTTGTGTTTCGCAAGACCCCTTTGAGGTTCATTGAAGAGCACACTGCAGTTTTCCATGGACGAACAGTCACCGGAGACCACTCCAAGGTCACAGGGGCAGTACCTGAGTAGCCAACTCAGGAGGAAGAAGCTACCCGTCCAGACCCTATCGACCTAGAAGCAGTGCCCAATATTCCTTTCAGAGGAACCTCCCCTGAAGACAGAAGCAATCAGAAGAAGGGAAAGGGCAAGAGATGCGTTCCTGAAGATGCATCTACAGGTAGCTCTTCCAAGAGAACACGAACTACCACTGACTCATCAGCTGGCGCACCCTTGCAGCGCCTGGCTGACCTAAGGATGGAGTCCATGGAGAGTAGGGCCTAGAGGTTGGAGAAGATGAAAGAGAAATGCTTAGAAGCTTGCATGGAGTTGGTGGAGTTCGATGGCCACAGCAACACGAGCCCTACATGGAGCAAGGCCATGCATCTCTTCCATGACCCATACTACCGCGGGTTTTTCTTGAAGAACTGCAAAAGTGCCGAGGAGCGAGCGCACTTCATCGAGACCCACTACAACTTGAAGATGGGAGGGAACATTGGCGCCATAGCTCCTATGGGAGGGCAACCTAGTTTTGGTGGTGGATTTTTTGGTGCTACACATGGACATGGGGGATTTACTCCAGGAGCAGGGCAGTGGGGGTACGGTCCTTTTTTTTTGGGGGGGGGGGGGTTTGGTCCAGGAGGTTATTACCCAGGTTGTGGAGGTCCGGGGTATGGAGGGTTTGCTGCAGGGATTGGAAGGGCTGGACAGGGCGGATTTGCTCCGGGGGTTGGAGGTGCTGGACAGGGTATGTTTGGTCCATCTGCTGGAGGCCATGGATAGAGTGGGTTTGGTCCATCTGTTGGAGCTCCTGGACAGTGGGGTTATCCTCTAGATGGTTTCGGCATTGGGGGTGTGGGACTGTGGGATTTCCACCCGGGGGCAGATGCAGGTGGCTCCTATTCTGGAGGAGAGGATGAGGGTGGACACAAATGAGTGATTACTGTTTACCTTTGTTGAGTGTAACGCTAGATTCGTATTTCTATAATGGTTAGTGTAGAATGCAAATTGTTATGTTAGTGTACTGTATTAATTGCTGAACTTTTTGATAATTTGTAAGACAACCATGTGTCATATTGTTCTGCAAAATAATTATGTTCTTGGGTTATTTTAATTGACAATAATTCTCAACTATTGCAATTGTTGTTAGGATGGTACTGCTACCTGATGCATTTTTTCATTTTAACACGTTACACACCGTCTTGTACGTATAGACTAGTATAAATTATTAGTTGTACAGATATTTAGAACTACTCAAACACTTTTACATGGTTATTTATAATTTTTACTTATACATTTCGTACTGCTCAAACTTCTACCTATCATATATATTTCGTTTTTCATCGTCAGGTTACGGAGACATGAGCAGCGATGATAATATTGCAGACGACACTAGCAACAACGAATATGATGAGGCCAGTATGGAAGGTGATGAGATATCGTATAGCAGTTTGGAGGATAAGGTTATTGAGCATGTCATGCAGTCCAATACAAGAGCACAACGTCGAGTACCTATGCAGAGTGGAATCAGTTGGATGCTAGAGACAATGGGAAATCCAGTACAGTGCCGAAATATTTTCCGCTTCAGTGCACAGTAGATAAATAGGCTTCATGAGTTGCTAACAATGCGGTACAACCTGTAAGGTACTTATGAAGTCTATAGCTTAGAAGCACTTGGCATGCTTTTGTTTACAATGGCAGGTCCCCAATCTAATAGAATGACAAATAACCGATGGGTGTGATCTAACTCAACAGTATCGGTGTACTTTCGTCAGGTTTTGGACTCTGTTGGTGCTATGGCTGCAGACATTTTGAAGCCGGTTGATCCTAATTTCAGTACTGTTCATCCTAGGCCACTGAATGACGAACGATTCATTTCTTTCCAGAACTCAGTTGGTGCTATTGATGGAACGCACATTCTAGTTGTAGTCCCGAACCATCGAGCTATCGAGTATAGGAATCGGCACAACGAGACTACAAGAAATGCTCTTGTAGTTACTGGTTGGGATGAAAGGGTGATGTTTCTTGACTGTGGTTGGCTTGACTCTGTTCACGATCAACATGTGCTCCAGAACGCCATATATGGGTATCCGTATCATTTTCCTAGACCCCCGCTTGGTAAGTCAATTGTACTCATATGGTTATTTTTGCATCCGTATGCACTTCTCTTATGCATTGCTTCGTGATCAGTATTGCCATAAATTTGCTTTTTTTTTGTAGAAAAATATTTTCTCGTAGATTCTGGGTATCCTAGTCGAATGGGATTCCTACCGCCATATCCACAAGTACGGTACCACCGGGACCAGTTTGTCGGACCTACTGCACCTGCACCCAACGGCCTGCATGAAGAGTTCAATTTCCTACATTCCTCTCTGAGAAATTCAATTGAGAGGCTTTTTGAGAGAATTAAAAATAGATGGTGAATTCTAAAAGGTGTCCTGAGCTACCATATTGAAGTCTAAACTGCCATCATACAGTCTGCATTTACGCTGTATAATTTTGGGGTGGACTGTTAAGACGACAACTTCATGCATGGCAACCAACTGTATAATGGATAGGCCAGCCATCCAGTTTCACCGCCGTTCCGTATCCGATACAATGCGCTAAATAGTGAGGAGTTCATGAATACAATTCGTGATTAGATTGTAAACCACGTGACAAGTGGTTAGATTTATCTAGTTCTGTGCAATTTGTAACAAATTATAAGCATATAAAATTTATATGATTATTTCACTTTTTTTTATGTTCGTATGTTCTTTCGTACATCTACACTCGTGTCGTCTGCTTCTGTATGTCGTAGTCTTCCGTCAAGCATCCGTCCGACGCTCCGTTTGGCTGTCAACGACGACGCTCTGTCTACGCGTGCGGACGGAAGAAGCCGGCAGCTACAGCCATAAAAACCAGCCTACTGGAGTCCAAATGCCAGTTGCAAAAGCCAGCTTTTCATAAGTGCTGCCGAACAGCGTATTAATAACATGACCCTATTAATATGACCGGCGTGCATTACGGTCTACTATATCTTGATGACCAAGCCAGTGGTACATGTTATACTACCAATCAACCAAGACATTCGGGATATTAGATAGAATCGTTTTTTTTTTCCGAAAATACCATAGGACCGGGATCCTACTACCGGGATCCGGGATCCTACAGTAGGATCGAAATCTTATTAAATTTTAGAAGTACATATTTTTATTTTAGTTTTTTACTATTTTGTATAAATTGAATCCTATAATGTTGATTTTGTTAAATTTAATTTACTGTTAACTTAAGTGGACTTGTTCATATTATTTTCAATCTAACTTATTTTAAATAATACTTTTGTAGGATTGCAGGCATTCTAGGATTGGGATCTTATATAAGATCCGATAGGATTGAATGGAACTAAATAGAAAAACAAGATACTATCAAAATTAAGATTAGGATCGGTATTATTTTGATTTGGTAGGATTATAGTATCATACTATGATACTATATGTATCAGAATACTAATAACCTTGCTACTAATTATGGGCAATACCAGTTTAGTTACATGAGTTGAAAATATCGTAAACCAATTAACAATCTAGGTAGTACGTACTATAGTGAGATAAGATTGTCGCTCTACATATTTTCAGTTTTTTTAATCATGATTAGGGAAAATTGTGCTATATTTCTACAGGTATTATATTTTGACTTGTACATGGATCCCATACCAATGTGATATATTTGTTTGCAGTGATTCAGTGAAGTTAAACAATTAAGAAGAAACTTGGTGTTGAAAATTTAAGAAGTGTGAACGTGTCGGAAGTTGAACACAAGATCTCAGGATTAAGACCACATCCCCATGCCACTATGCCAGCAAGCGCATCCGTAATTCAGTGAAGTTGTTGTATACACAGTTGGAGTGCACACGCATTATTGTCTAGGAAGGATTATCTTAGTGTAAGTGTAACCCTTTTGTGGTGGGTTTGAGATGGATTATTAATTATTGGGACGCGACTACAAGTCAGGCGCCGTATTCATCGAGCGTCCGTGTTTCCTGTCCGATCTATGCCTGCCTACGTTGTTCATCTGATCTAATTCATGTATTTGAGCGCTGTCGTACTCTAGTTAAGCGAGAGAACAAGGGATGGGATGTTTAAAAACTACCATCTATCCGAGCGACGGACGCATTATTTATTGGCCGGGTGTTCACTCAATAATAACTTATATATGTCCTGGTATTTGGTGGGTTAGGGTTAGGGGATTTGAAGTAGTTGGCTACTGGACTTGAAATGTGATGAGCTAAAAAAGCCACAAAAATAAAGTTTTAGACCCAGTCAAGTGTATACATGTAATATACCTACATATATTAAATTCTTTTCGGAAATTTTTAGGTATTCATGCCAATACACAGAATACCCATTACATCCACCCCTGATCTATCATTTCTATTATTAATTTATCTAGCCTGTTATTACATGACCTCATATAATAAATTGCAACTCCACAAAAGCCCAAAAAAATGAGTGCAAGCAAAAAACAAAAATTGAAGCATTGTCCAAATAAAAAGGATTGAGTGGGCATTATAGTTTTAGTAGAATGTTTATTGGGATGGTTAAAACATTCGTCTGAACATTCTGAAATAAGAAAATCCAACTGTTGAAACATTTGGAAAAAGGGGAAAAACTAGTAGATAATAACAAGATTTGGTCCATTTACCACACTTCGTGATCGATACCAGCAAAAGTAGTGCTAATACCTTTTCTTCTTTAATTTCCTTTCTTCCTGGCCAAAGCAGAGGACAGGATGAAGAGAGCAGCGGCAAGTAGCATGCAGATCGCATGAAGCTCGCATGAAGCTTTTGCTCCACTCCTTTAATTTTTCCTTTTCTTTTCTCTCTTCCTGCTTTGCCTGGCCGACAGCAGCTCTTATATATGGTTACCTGAAGGTTTGGCAAAGGAGGAAATATAAAGCCAGAAAAAGAAGGGAATGCCACTAGCAAGTAGCATCATTGCCATCACATGCATGTAAATTCGTCACTCCTTCAGTAAGCTACATAGATAAAAAAGAACGATGTGCAAAGAAAAAAACTAGCCATGCATGATGCATATGCAGCAGGGATTGCCGTACCGTTTGGGAGATGTTACTGCTAGGATATGGTAGTTATCATGGTAACCGTCTAAAACCGCACGAATTTTATCTTTAAAAATTTGAATTTAGAATTTTTAAATCTCACAGTAAGATCGCGGTTTGCTCGCACAGCATGGTAAGCCACGATAACCACGGTACGTTAAAACTAAAAAGAAAAAAAATATAAAACGTAGTAAAAATTCTAAAAAGTTATAGAAAATTCAAGAAAAAATTGTGCATATCTCTAGAAAAACAATGTAATATTGCATAATTTTTTACGTAACTCTTGCTATCGTTTTTACATTTAAATAAAGTAGAAATTATATCCCAACTCATCTCTTATTTTTTTAATTTCGATGGAGCTTCAAAATATGAAGTAAACTTCATTATTTTCACAAACTTTCTTCACCACAGTGATCCATAATTTAAGTACTAGCTACTAGAATTTTTTAGATTTTTTTATTTTTTAAAAAAATTAAATTCGGGTGAAATTTGCTTAAACCAAATCGCTGGTTACCCTAATCATACCCCGGCGGTTTGGGCGGTTACCGCGGTAACCGGCGCCTTGGTGAACACTGATATGCAGATATGGATTTGTTTATGTTGCCAGAACTAGTATGACTGAGTTGAGTGGATTACCTCTCATATTTGATATTCCTTCGGAAAGTTTGTAGCATCAATGCCAATTCATGTTGCTCTCATGTTCTGCGCATTAAATAACTGGAACTAAATGCACGCCACAGTAAAATCAGTGTACTCTATAAATCAGCTCATAAATCTAGAGATCATGATAAGAAATATATTATGCTCTTAGCTCTGTGGCCGTTTTCAGTATAGAATTCAGTTCACGGTTACCAAGAGTGTCCTGTCATATAAAAGATATTTGAGTTAATTAATGAAATAACACCTTCGATTTCATGTTTTTATAGGTTAGTCATAATATTTAATAGCGGTGCATAGAATTGGCTATGGTTGGATGAAATAAAACACTTTAACCCCAATACCAGTTTCAACCAGTTTTATAATTTTGGAAACAGTGGACGTCTAATTTTATTTAGATGAAACTCCTTTCATCTCTCTCTTTATAATTATATCGCTATATCATCAAATTTATTTACATGACATCTTATTTATTAAGAATGAAACTACTACGATCCTACCATTGCTAATGGCTTTAGGTTTTACTTTTGTGGCACAAAACCCCAGGCATATATTATATTCCTAAGATTTCAAAAAACCACAACGTTAATCAATCTAACTTACTAGAAATAAAAAATAACGAACTCAAATGGGTACAACTCTTATATGATGTATTAAAAAAGACATAAATTTTAAATAGGAATAAGTCTACTTAACCCCTAAAGTATAAAACTGTATATTCTATCCCCAAAGTATGCAAACCGGTTCAAATAACCCTCTAGAGTGGTTCGATTGCCTCAACCAATTTCTTAGTACATCAACACATTTGATATGTAAACGATGATGTGACGACGGTATTGCTCAGGTGACGGGTGGTATTATTTATATGGTACATATATTAGTCCATTTGGTCTAAAATGATCTAACCAATCATTTCTCTTACCAACAAGTAAGTCCGAGAATTGTATATCAATATCAATATACTTCTCTTTCAAATCGTTATACTTGTTTAAAAAATATTTAGCATACTTCATTGCCATGTTATTATCCATGTCATAGTCCACGTGACCAAAACCACTTATAAAACCACTCTAGGGAGTTATTTGAACCGGTCTATATATTTTAGAAGATAAAATATCCCGTTTCATACTTTAAAGAGTTAAATAGACCAACCCCAATATTTTAGGGTTTAAGTTAACTTATTTCTTAATAGACCAACCCAATACTTTAAGGTTTAAGCTAACTTATTCCTTTCAAGTATAAGTGCCACTTTCTGCATATATGGTGTACATTGTACTGGTGCTGGTGCATCAGCCGTCTTTCGTCCATCATCATACTGACGCTCGTTCGATCTCCAGAAATATAATCTCAGATTAGAGATGTCGCGGCGGACGTCGCAGGCGCCGGTGCCGGCGACACCTCCCTTCTGCAATGCAACCGTGGGCGAGCAACCGGCAGGCTGCAACCTCGGCCTGTTGGCCCGGATCGAAGCCCTGGTGCTCTTCTGCTCCGCCATCCTCGCGCTCCTCGTCTTCCTCGGCTCGTCCAGGCGCCGGAGCAGCAGCGCCACCGTCCGCCTCGTCGTGTGGGGCGCCTTCACGGTGTCCTACCCGGTCGCTGCCTACACCATTGGGCTCATGCAGTCCTCCCCTTTCCACCACGAGCTGTTCGTGGTCTGGTCCTGCTTCTTCCTCTTCGTCCTCGCCAGCTCCGACTCCATCACCGCCTACACCCTCGCCGACATCAAGAGCCCGGCCACCGTGCTGCTCAACCGAGGCCTCCAGGTCATCTACGTCTCCGTGCTGCTCCACTACTACTCCTCCGTGCTCTCCTCGAAGCTCAAGATCTACCTCTTCATAGTGTGGTTCGTGAGCCTGGGAAAGATCGCGTTGAGCGCTCTCGGCTACCGGCTGGCACTGCGGTCCGACAGGTTGGAGACGGACAACAAAGCTCATCGCTGACTACATGACCTACGAGCACGAGCTCGGCGATGCCCATGGCGGCGACAGAGATCCGGTCACCATGGAAGGCTACAAGTACATAGTCAGAGGGGAGGAGACGGACGTCACGGAGCCAACGGCGCCGGACTACGTCAAGAAGATCAAGGTGGACGACGCGCGCGCTGTGGTGACGGTGGAGAGGGTCTGGCAATGCAAGGGACGGCTGCTGAGCAGCTCCGACGCTGGCGCCGCCGCGCGACGGGATCTTTGCCTCTCGTTTGCTCTGTTCAAGCTACTCCGCCGGAGGTGCAGCAACTATCCCTTGGCCGAGTCCGGCCAACCCAAGACGAGGGACTTTGTCCTCAAGGGCCTCCTCCTGCAGGGAGGAGGAGGAGACGACGACCGGAGAAGACGAGACGCCCGAGCTTTCCGGGTGATCGAAGTGGAGCTCGGCTTCCTCTACGACCTGTTCTACACGAGGTATCCATTCATCTGCCACGCCGCCGTGAGCACGGCACCGCACCTCGCCATGTGCGCCCTCGTGGTGACCGTCGGCGCGCTCACCCTCTTCTCCCACTCGCTTCGACACTACCACCCTACTCACCATAGAAGCATCGAGGTCCACAGCGTCAACCTCGACGTCGTCCTCACCATGACCATCATAGCCCTGGTCATCGTCCTCGAGACATACCAGTTCATCGCCGTGCTCTTCTCCGACTGGCAGAAGGTAAAGATGCTGTGCAGGTATGTTCTCCGGCCGTCATGCCAGGGTAACCCTTTCTTCGAGGTGGTATTGGGTGTGCTGTGCCATTGTGGCAGGGGCATGTACTGGAAGAAGACGATGAGCCAGTACTCCATCGTTCGCCATGCCTCTCCTGGCCACGCCGTGAAGGACTGGCTGTCGCGGGTGACTCGCAGGTGGCTGGATACGCTCATGTTTAACAGTGGCAAGATGCCGCCGGTGAAGGTGTCGGCCGCGGTGGAGAGCGCGCTCGCGTCGGCGCTGAGGGCGAGCGGTGGCGTCCTCGGCGACGGGCGCGTCTCGCTGCGGCGGCACGGAGTCGAACAGAGTCTCGGCTGGGCGTGCGGGCGCATGACCTGCGCGCACACCATTCTGATCTGGCACATCGCCACTTGCCTCTGCGACATGCAGGCGATGATCTCGAAGAAGAAGACACACCACCCACGCGGGAGCAAGGACGTCGCCGGCGCCGACCACCGTGCATTGGCGACGAGCCTGTCTAGGTACTGCGCGTACCTGGTGTCGTCGGCGCCGGTGCTTCTGCCAGACCATCAGTACACCACTCGGACGATCGCCGAGGCGGTGCTGCACGAGCTCCGCAGATGCCTCCGCGGTTGCGCATCGGACGAGGAGGTCTTGCGCAAGCTGATGCCGTCGGTGGCAGTGGTGGTGGCGCCGGCGAGCTCGGCCTCGCCGGTGGACAGCATCCATGTGCTCGGCGCGAGGCTTGCGGCACAGCTGATGGAGATCCAGCAAGATGCGAGGAGGTGGGAGGTCCTGGCCGAGCTCTGGGCGGAGCTGATGCTGTTCGTCACCCCGGCGGACAACGCTACGGCGCACGTCGAGCATCTGACAAAGGGTGGCGAGCTCATTACCCACCTCTGGGCTCTGCTGACACACGCCGGCATCGTCGACCGCCCTTCACACTCCCCACACCTACAGTCCGCGTAAATTAACTGTCCGTATGATAGAGCTTCCATCTTTAAAAAAATCGTACTAGCTCTGGTTTTAAATACTTATCATTACATACTATTCATCTTTTAACTTTGATCGCTCCTCTTTCTTCAGAAAGTTTATTTATGCTTAGAAGGTATGCAATATTATCAATATATGTTGTGTCATATATAAATATATAATAATATAACTCCCATTAATTATAAATTAACCGTTTAAAAGCTATTAACATTAAAAAAAGTATTGATGGTCAACAAGGACAACTAAACGAGGACGGAGAGAGAATGAGCAAAGGTGTCGACAGATCGAGTTTTTTTTTCTGTTTTGAGTCTTTCTTTTTGCCAAGGATATCTGCAATGAGATTTATTCTTCGCTTTATTGTGTTTTCTGCTTTCAACAATATGCATGTTTGGTTTGATAAGCGATCAGTTGTGCCCGTCTTAAACTCTCCATTCCCTACATTACTAATTTAATTTCAAAATTTGAGATTAATAATTAGCAATTTGTAATTGACGTAGTTGGGAACCCTAAACAGTGCCAGTTCTCAACCTGGCACTAATTACCCCCTTTTCAGCGCCGGTTCCATAACCGGCACAGATAAGCCTTAGGAGTGCACAAAAAGAGAAACCTAGGAGGTTATCAGTGCCAACTCATTGAGGGCACGAGGGGGGGAAGGAGGGGGGGGTGGTCATCAGTACCAATTCATCCATCCAGGCCACTATATTAGCAGGTGTAGGGTGCCCGTTCCCACAGGCCCCCAAATTTTATGTTTTTCATCTAAGCCAATGCGTTTTAACATGTTTCTGAATCTCCTTATTTTATTTTCTAAAGTTTCTTTTTCTCTTTCACTAGTTTAGCTAGAACGGCCTTGATTTTCTCGGCTCCCATAAGTGTTTGATAATAACTATGGCCACCTCAAAGAATAGTAGCTTATGACAACGATGTGAATGTGCATTACAGCAACTGAAGATTCCATTCTTCAGCTTAGTAAGAAAAACTAAAACACTGCATCAGGATATAATTCTTCTTCCTAAAGTGTAATTTTAATCAAAGGAAACTTTAATTATTTTTTAAGTTAGTATTTGATAAATATGAGGCCTTATTTTATGTTTTGCACAGGGGTCTTAAATTCTTAGAGACGGCCCTGCATCCATCAAACTGGCACTGATGTTTTATTCCAGAATAAAAAAGGAATATTCTACTACACATGCAGAATATTATTATTTTGCATCACATGTAAACAAATAATTATTTAATTTCAATAATAATACATCATTATGTATAGTCATTAATTATACATCACATGCATAAATCAATTAAACATCACATCACATGCAGTCATTAATAATTAATGTCCATTGCATGAAGAGAGTACATTGTCATTATAAGAAGCCTGCTACTTTGCCGTTGAATGACTTGACAAATCAATGTCTTGTAGAAATGTTGGCCCTTTTTTTTTGTTGTTTAGTATAATGGTCTCTCGACAAATGGTATATGTCTTTTGGAAATGATTTCCCTAACGACGAAGCCGGCGAATTCGACTTGAAGGCCCAGACTTGATTGGGCATTCGTTAAACCCCATTCCGACAACCAACCTTCGGCAATAACACGGGTAAAAAAGTGTTCAGTGCATTGATTCAGTTTAGACTAATCTATTTTCATAACTTTTGTCGTGTCTTAATTATTTAGCAGGTATCAATCAAATAATGAAGAAATGCATGGAAAAGGAGAAAAGAAGGGACCGGCAAAACCTGATGGCTCAGCCGGCCAATCAAGGTGTCGCTAGCCGACCTGGCTATAAGGGTCAGCCGGCCCCTCCTCCATCAGGCAAGTAGCCAAGGGGAGGCTAGGCCGGCCGACCACCAGGTTGTCTCGGTCAGCCACTCTCCTGGCCTTGCCGGCCCTGGTCGATGGACCAGCCGGTGCATCCAATTGACCTAGAGGCTGATCAACCTAGTGAGGGGGCAGACCGACCTAAAGAGGAGTTGACCAGTGCACCCCAATAGGCTGGCCAGCCTAGCCCAACTCATGACTGACCTTCAACCGTCATAAAGGAGCGATCTAAAGAGTTGGATGAGTTGACAGACCTATTGGAGGGGGCCCCGGCAGGCCAACTTGGCCCGGCTGTCATAGACACTACACCGGCTGGTGCACCGACTTCAAACAAGGTATAAATAACCCTTTCCTCAGCCATTTGAAGCACACCACAATCGCCATTTAGTGGTTGAAGCTCCATTTTCCACTTTGTAGTCACTGGAGTGTCATTAATAGCCAACTCTAGTTCGTAGAGGAGCAGGAGGAGTTCAGTCGAGAGTCGAGTTGAATCAAAAATCAGCTAGAGTTTGAGGTTTGCCTTTGGAAATCGGTAACGATTCTTGTATCTTTTTTGAGTCGTACATTTCGGTAAACATATATCTGTAACACCCTGAAATTACCTAATTTAAATAATTGTGTGTGAAAAGGAATTTTAGAAATATATTTAAAAGTCTCAAGGAGTAGAAATAATAAAAACAGAGAAAAATCTTAACAAAAGTTGGCCTAGAGATAATTTTCAAAAAAAAATACTTTGCTTAATTATTTATCTCTTAGAATTTTATGGGATTTATTTGAGCAAGAAAAGTATTTTTGGTGAATTAAATAAGCTTTATAGTATTAAAATAAAAGAAAAATAAATTAAATAAGTATTTACCTCTCCTCGCGCGCCGGCCGACGGCCTGCAGCCACCCACGTCCCTCCACGCTCGCCAACAGGTGGGCCCCACCTATCAGGATTGTCTACGGCCTCGGGGTGGAGGGCTCTTGTGCAGCCCGACGCCACCGCCGCCAATCCTGCTCCAATCCGCTCGCCCCGGTCGGGTTTTGATCCAATTGGTTGAGGGGTTTTGATCCCCTAGACCTCCTTTCTCTTTTCCCCGAGAATCACGGCAAGAAACCGAAGGAATCGACGTCGACACGGGCTCGTAAAGCATCAGGACTCCGAGTGTTAACCTAATCCGCCACTGCCGTCGTACCCGAGTTGATCTCTCCTCCCCGCCGTTACAAATAGCATCTCCCGGCGCCCCTCTCTCTCTTTCTGCCTCAACCCTAGCAAGTGCCCGCCGCCCGTGCCCTAGCGCCAAGAGTTCTCCACTCCGCTGTCGCCGCTGAGCTCCAGCTTAGCGTCGCTGTCACCAGCGCTCACCGCCGCTCCTATCAGCACCGCCAGCACGTGAGGGAGCTAGGCCGCCATCTCTCAGCCGCTGGAGACCGCTGGAACCCCGACACCGTCCAGGACCCGAGAAGCTTCGCCACCAAAACCTTGCCGCCGGTCCTCCTCGTCGCCGATCGTTGTCGTTTCACCCATGGTAAGAATCCCCGGGATCCCCTCTACTCGTTTCTATCCCTGCTGCACGCCGCCGATTGCCGTCGAACATTGGTCCCCAAGCTGCCGCCGTCACCATTGCCGACGTGGCTGCCAATGTGGACGCCGCGTAGGAGCCAGCGTAGCACCGCGAGATTGATCCGGGCGGGATTAATCCTAGCTGTCCGATCTATCTTAGTTAGATCTCGGCCATTAGATCTGTAGGATAGATCCTAGCCGTTTGATCTAGGTTGGGTTAGATCTCAGCCCTCCGATCCATCTCAAAACTCCTAATCAATATGAGTTGTCCGATCTAATTCTTTTTAATCCAAGTGTCGATGTTTCGTATTGGCAATAAGAATATGAGGCTACTCATGAAACCTAAACTTGATGGATTGTAAAGGAACACGAAACAATTTATACTAGTTTAGGCCCTCGAAATGAGGTAATACCCTATATCCAATTGTGGTGTATAGCTTTTGAAGTTTCTCTAGTGAGATTCTGATATGCCTTGCCCTCAGGGGACGCCCTGCCTCCCCTTATATACCGGGGGACAGGGTTACAGAGTAGGAATCCTAGTCGGACTTCGACTAAGAGATTTTCTTCTAAGAATACAACGTGCTAGACTAGGACTATATCCTTTCCTTGTCATGTAAGGTAATGTATGCCGAGTCCTATTGTATCCCTAATTATAAGGTTAGATCCATTCTCTATCCGAGCTGCTCTAATACTTCTCATGAGGTACCCGAGGCCCCTGGCCTCCACATCAAGCCGTTGAAATCTCTGTGGACCTCAGTAGACTTGGTCTACTATAGACCCGAGCCTTTTCTCTCACTGACCTATGGGGCCAGGTGTCAGTCGCATTTTGACTTAGTGCTGACGCCATAAATCCATTTTCCCTAATTAAAATAAATCATAAATAATTTCATAAATCGGTTTAATTTTTTTAAATAGACTTTAAATGGATTTAAACTTCTAAAATTCATAACTAATTCATCTGAACTCCATTTGGGGTGATTCAACTTGCAAAATTCTTTAAAAATCAAGATCTACCCAATAAAAATATAATATTTTACTGTTAATGTGTGCTTATATACTGGTTTACTCGTTCTTGTTTATTACCTTTAGCCGTTGACGTTCCCGAAGAGTCGGGATTTCTCGAGGAAAGTTCGGAAGCGTGTGCAGAGCAGCAAGGCAAGTCACATAGATACCTCAACACCTTTGAGCATATTGTACATATGTTTTAAGCTATCTTTTCCTTCAACTATGCATTTATTTTTATAATATCATTTGGAAGAGAAACCTTTATCCTTGGTTATGGCCTTGTTGATTTGTTTACCTGTCATTGTACCCATGGGAAAATGTGACTAGCTAGCTTTAAATATTGGTTAGCTGAAATAATTCTAGGATCCTGCTTAGCCATGCATAGAAACTTTAGTATAACTTATGGGTTATCATTTAAACCTTGAATTACATTATTCAGTTCGCATGAAATGATGATTCCGTTCACGACTGTGGTCGTGTGAGGATAATTTAATGGTCTACTAAAATTTGACTAACTGGTGGGTTGTGAGCATTAGGGTTGTGAATGTTGCTAGCAGTGCTCATGATAGTTAAGGACCGGTTCGCGGACTACTTGTTGCGAAGCAACACTTGTGCTAACCACAAGCCTGACTGAGTAATAGCGGGAACTAAAATGTAGTCCGTTCAACCGGAGGCCCCATGGTGTGTTGTGGCTGTGTCAATAAGACCACCATAGCTGCGTCAATAAGTCCATATTTGGGTGGTCCAGCGGGTGGCTCTCTTGTTGTGCGGGTTATATGGAGGGTCCTGTCACAACTCCTTTCCATGGTACCATGGTGGTAATAAGGTGCACAGTGATGTGTTGTGGAGTTATGTCTTGTGGGTAAATTGGTACACCTCTGGCCAGAGTAAAACTATTCAAATAGCCGTGTCCGCAGTTAGTGGGCAGGCCTAGCAATATTTTCTGTGATTAGTCTCACACTATCTTAATTAAATAATGCATGGTGGAAGATGGTTAGCTCTAGGTTTGGAGTGGTTAGGCCTTTGTTGCTTTGGAGAGCAGTATAGTGTTGGTTAATATTGTTTAATGTCTATTGTTTTATTACTCTCTTAAATACTTTATTAAATGCTAGTTATGCAACTTGAGCCATATATTACCATCCTTTGGATACCTGTGCACTTGCATATTTGCTGTGTGGCTTGCGGAGTATTCCATATACTCACCTTGCAATCAACAATCATCATCAGAGGAGTACTACAGCGAGGAGGACTTCTTGGAGGACTAAGCGGGAGCCTGGTTAAGTGCATGGAGTGGGAGTCATCATGTCGTCCGTAGTTTAATTTTGCTGTTTAGACTTTATTATTTTGAGAGGTGCCATTCGCCTTTGTAATAAATACAGTCGTTATGTAAACAATTACTTTGTTATCAACTTTGTCATATGTGCCTCGGTTGATTCCTGGATGAGGATTTATACACAATAAAGCACCTAAATTTTGGATGAAAATTCCGGGTGTGACAATATCTGCTTTACTTTTTGAGTATTTACTTTAACGCATTTACTTTCAAGTATTTACTTTTTGTACGGAATATTTATCCGAACGACCTTTCAGACGCTCATTGTGCTAGACTAGGAGTCTGTGGATAGTTTTTATGGGTTTCTTGTTCAATCTTTGTTCACCTAGCTAAGCCTGGGAGTTCTCTCTTTTGATAGGAGAGAGAGCTTTGGTTCACGACTTAGGCATGGTGCCTCGGCCGTGTCTCTCCAAGGAAGATTTGCCAAAGAAATGGACAAACGTAGTTGATCGGGTGGTGATAGCCCTGGTCGTCCTTTGTAGTTGTCCATGTTAGCTCTGGTGCATTGGCATGTAATGGTCAGGCAGGGTAGTTCTTTGATAGCAGGAACCTGCGCTCTGTGCCCGAAATAATTCCTACACCACAGTATCTTTAGTCGAACCGAGATTAGCTCAAGCCGAGTTATCCTTTCCCCGTAGTCTCCTCCGAAACTCCAGAGCTAGATAGGTTAGGTCCCAGTGTGTGTGTGTCATGTGCTTAAACCTGATATATTTATCTTCAGCGGATTTACCCCCAATTTTGGTTAGTATAAGTTTCCTTAGTCAAGCAAGGTAAAAAGAAAGGAAACATTTTATGCCAAACATTGCGTCCTTTGGGAAAATATAAATACGATACCCTGGAATACTCTGAGGTAAAGTGATACAACAGTAATTTCCGTGTGCTTGTGGAATCCTTTTGTAAGAGTATAAGAAATACCAACAATAATTCACTTTTTCCCATTTGCTGCATTCGAACCACTTAGCACGTCATGTAAAATATCGAACTTAGTACAATTGTATTGTATATGCGTCACAAGGAGATATATACCTCTTCATCGTCGAGATAGAAGTAGTCATCCGTAAAAGGCATGATACATTGCATCACGTAAAAGCCACATCGGTTCCCTTCGGGTGGTTTAAGGCAAGGAAAGCCAAAGCTCACACTCCATTTAGTTTTCTTAGTTGATTTCTTGTAGTGGTTGAACACCCTGTTCATGACGTCAATTTCTTTCTAGAATAAGGATTGGTCCTTTCGACGGGAATCCGTGACAACAATGTGGTCCCTATGTGGTTCGATGACAAGGAGAATCCAATGATCCTTGTGCATGTGTGAAGTTGATGGATATGAATAGTTGTATAATCATGTAGAGATCCAAATAGTAAATACGATCAAAGAATAGAGGGACACGTACTTCACGAGGTGTGGTACGATAAGTGTTATTGTCTCTATGCCTATTCAAAGCTGACACTATGTTGTCCACCACATCCTTCGGTTGTTGTATCACCTTCTGCATCTCATCGCACACCTTCTGCAAAAAGTAGGGAGACTAGATATGCAACCAACACCTTATGCATTTAATCATGTTATACGTAATATATGTGGTACTTACAAAATCCAGATTTTCATGATACAGATGTGGAGGGAGTCCTACTGGGAGAGATGGAACAGTTGTTCGAAACCCAGATATATCACTCCATTGCCGTGGAAGAAATCATCGTCAGTATAGTACGCACCGAGATGAATCGTGCCCTTTTGTGACTCCGTCATGTACCACTCATGTAATCTCCCCATCTAGGTTTGTAGTTCGCCGAGTTTTTTTGGCTTGACTAAAGGAGATCCCAATTTGTATTTATGAGCCAATTCGGCATCGTCTCTTGAACAACGACGGGCTTCTATCTGCAGATACTTCTTTCCCATTATCCATTCATAATCTGACTTCAACGGTCATGGGGCGCTCTATCTCTTCACCATGCCAATGAAAAATTTTTGAACCTCAGGATCCACCGATTCTTCCTTTTTCTCTTTAGGCTTGAGGAGTGATGTGATACTTCTGCTCATCTCATTAGGACTCTCCTTAGGACCCTTAGGAGTTGGATTACGCTTCTGCAAGGACATTGATTTTTTCAATCCTGTTGGCCTCGCAGAAGTACTACCATGCCCCCTCTTTTTGTTGGTCAGCGGAGGTGGATGTGGTGGTGCAGACGGACTCTTCTACCGCGGTTCCTCAGCTAGCGATAGGTGGCCAGGATGTGGTGGAGAAGATACCTCCTCGTCCTCTAGAATGATGTAGCGCTTCAGCCATGCAATAGGATAATATAAAGCCTATCTCAAAGTTATGACATCGTCCTCAGGTGGGATATCTAGCTTCTCATTTAGGTAAACTTGGGCTTCACAAGCTTGACATCAACCCACGCATACCCATCTAGAAGCCTACGTCCATGTAGTGTCATTTCTGGCTTGCATAGGTGAGCCATGCCCTCGGCCACCTCTTTGCTAAGGTGCTCCCAATAAGCTACGTGGAGCTTGCACGGAGTTGGTCTCGTGGTATTGTCCACAGGATGACGTGTGCAATCTCTTGGTTGCTCAGTGGATGCGCATCTACCCTTTTTGAGGCCCTAGGGCTCGCTTCAGCTAGGCTAGGCATTATGATCCCGTCAGCTAAAATCTGAGACATTGCTTGCTCCAGATGTACTTTATACCGCGCCGATAACCTAGCCTCAACCACAAATAGGTGAACTTGCAGCCGAGCAACAACATGTGCCTCCACCTGCTCCTGGAGCTTTGATGAGACCTCAGCGGTGATCCTTTCTCACAAATTCCCTGTCTTTGCAACCTAGCCCCTAATACGAGATCTATAGCTATAGAGCCAAGAAGAGCTTCAAAATTCCCTAAAATGTGTGAAAAAATTGCAAAATCTCAAACCCCTCCCCCTCCCCCCCCCCCCCTTCTCAAGCTAGATGTGAGCAGAACAGGGTTCCCTGCCTATTCTGCTCAAGCTGTTCGAGATGCGGCGGCTGATGGGCTTATGTAGACACCCTCGTCAGTGCTAGTTTAGGCCACAGACTGGCACTGGTAACCCCCCTTATCAATGTTGGTCTGTGGCTTGAGCCAGCACTGATGGGTTTTCTGCCCAAACCACCCCCCCCCAACACACACACATACACAAAAACCTCATCGGTGCCCATTCTTCTCCGCAACCAGTACTGATATGGGTTGTATCAGTGCCAGTTGGGGGAAAAAACTTAGACTGATTGGCGATCTGTCACTTCCGAAAATTCACCAAAATTTCCAAAGCTAATTTATGCATTAAATTCTCGTCCTGGAATCAACCGAGTTACACAAATCGACAATTTGATAAATATAACCATAACGAAATAACGATAAATACTTACCAAAGAGACACTTAGTCCTCACACAGAAGAAAACTGCAGCGGAACAAAAATCCGAGCGAAGCTTCAGCACCAAGCCCACAGGTAGCTCAACTGGTGTATAAGCCAAACACCAAGAACCTTCTTCATCCAAGCAAATCTTTACTCTAACGTTGGTAATATTGCAAGACTGAGTACCACCCATCGGACTCAACAAGCCACACAAGAATGCAAAATAATGCAACAGGATTCCAAAGAAAGACATAGTATGGCTCTTTTGCATGAATAGCATTTAAAACATTTACATTTAAAATATTGCGAAAACAGTATAGTTTAATTATTATCAACATTAGACCAATCACTGAACAACACTCCAATGCAGTTTAGGCCCAAACCAAACCCTCCAAACCTGAAGCTATCAAGTTACCATCAATTATTACCATTAATGAGTAGTGTGGGACTAATCATGAAAAACATTACTAGACCTCCCATAACCGCGGGCACGGCTATTCGAATAGTTTTACTCTGGCTAGAGGTGTACCAATTTACCCACAAGACACAGTTCCACGTATGTCACCATGCCCTGAAATACCACCATGATACTGCAAAGGGGGAAACAGTGCAAGACTTTTCATCTAACCCACCCAACAGAAGAGCCACCCACTGAACCACCTATCTCCGGTAGGGACTGATCAGGTGCCTAACAGGGAGACGGCCCAGCACCCAAACCATGGACTTATGACTGCCATGCGTGGACTTATTGACTGCCACAACATGCCCTGGTGCCTCCTGTTGAACGGTTATCCATTCTAGCTTGTGGTTAGTATGGGTATTGCTTCGCAACAGGTAGCTCGCGAACCGATCCTTAATTGTCATGAGCACCACTAGCATCATCATCATTCCATGTGCGCACAACTCACCATCAATCAAATTTTAGTTGGCATATTTAATTAACCAACCACGACCAACCGTCGTGAAAAGATAGCCATTAACCATTAATTAATCGTTGGTGAATGAATAGTTCCCCACATAAAATGACACTAAAGTTTCTATGTATGGCTAAGTAAAACCTAAATAATCTAGCTAAATCATTAATTAAACATCTATGTAGTCAAAATTAATTACCCAAGATATCAAGGTAAAGGTATCAATGACAAAATGACCATAATCAAGGAATAAAAGAATAATAATATATACCCGTAATAATGACATTTTAAAGTTTGCATGCAATAACGTTAAAACAAAATAGTTTTCATAATTGGGATCAACATGCTTAAGGGGATTGTTGTATGACTTGACATGCAATAGAAAAGTCTTCACATGGTCTTCTAAACTCTTTCTCAAACTTCATGATCCTTTAAAATAGCAGAAAATACATGACTACATGCAAAATAAGGAAACACTAAGAAACTCCAAATAAATAGTATATAAAAAAGTATACAAACATGTAGATACAGCCTCCTGAAGTTCGAATTTAGAGAAAATTGAAAAAAATAAGAAAAGAAATATTCTCGAAAACATTCTCTGGATTTTTGAATTAAAGGAATTAATTTTGGTGGGATATTGGAGGTAGGACCCACTGTCATGGACACGGCTCACCGTGGAATAGGTTCACAGAACAGAGGATGGAGAGAGGTGGTAGACTGACTGAGGTGGATGCCATGTGGCAACACGTGAGAAAAAGAAATGAGATGGCGGCTGACGTGGCGATTAGGGTTGACGTGTCATGATGACGTGGCAAAAAGGGTTGATGTGGCAGGGCAATCGGGTTAAGAAAATTTGATGGCTCAGATGAGATCACAAAGATCGGATGGTCGAGATTTGTTTCGTGCTTTGTGTAGATCGAAGGGCTCCGGATAGATTAAGATGATCCGACGGCTTGGATTGATTTAGGGACTGTTCACCAGGCCCGCTTGTCATTCACAGGAGAGGAATGCTGGTGGGGCTTGTCACACACCCAGAGGAGGGCCTGCCGACCGGGGCCTGCCATCAATGCCCTGGGGCTTCCGTGCGCCCATGGCGCTGGCGCGACGCGGTGACCGCGCACCGACGCGGTGCACGCGCGGCAAGGCAGCAAGGCAGGGTCCGACCAGCGACGACTGGCGGCAATCGAAGGTGACCAAGGACGGCAGAGAGACGGTGAGCCGAAGATGGCATCTCGCCGACGAAGGAGAAGGGGAGGAAAAAGGGTGACGCAGGTGGATGCTCTCGGGACGATGAGCTTGACGTCAACCATGGCGGCGCAGTAGAGGGAGGAGATGAGGGCGACGGTGGTGCTGAGGTCTAGATGCTCACCGGCGCGGGTGGCGAACGCAAGGACGACGACGGTGGTAGCGGAGGGAAGCCGAGCGGCGGCGGCGACTTCGGAACGGCGAGCTCAGATCGGCGCGAGGTGGCTAGGGCACGGGGCTAGGGGCAGCATATTTAGGACTTCGGGATGGAGAGGAGCAGCGGTATTTATAGAAGAGGTAGGGTTGGAGGCAGCGGCAGCGGCGCTCGATGCCGAGATCTGCGGCGGCGGTTGCAGTGCGGAGCAGTGGAGCGGGCTAGGGTCGAGGCCGAGGAGGGAGGGCAGCGCTAGGCGGTAGGCCGGGGACGTCGCCAGGCCGCACCAGGAGGCGTAGGCAGCGGGGATGGGCCAAGGCGGCTCGGGTTCGGTCTCCACCGGCGAGGGAAAAAGAAGGATGGAGGAGGAAGAAGAAAGGGAAAGAAAGAGAAGGAAAAAAAAGAAACGAGGAAAAGAAAAGATAAAAGGGGGACGGAAAAAAGAGAGAAGGAAGTAGAAATGTCCAAATGGGCCGTGCCCCGTCAGGCCAGCCAGGGCACGATGCTACAGTAACCGTGTCCGGGCTGGCCCGACACGGTTGGCCGTGGGCCGTGCCGGCACGGCCTGAGTAGCCGTGCCGTGCTTGGGCCGGCGGTGTGGCACGGCACGGCCCGTGGACTGTAGCGGGCCGGCACGGCATGGCACAGGGCACGGGCCGGCACGGCCTGCCCGGAGGGCGGCGGCGGAGGCCGCGCCGCCGTGGCAGGCGTCTGCGGCCGGCAGAGGCCGAGGTAGGCGTCGGCGGCCGAGGCTGGGGAGGCGCCCGGGCGCGGAGGTGGCGGCGGAGGGCGCTGGAGGAGGCCGAGGCAGCAGCCGGGAGGAGGCGGGTGAGGGAGGAGGCGGGTGTCGGCCGGGAGGAGGCGGCGGGAGGAGGCGGCGGCCAGCCAGGAGGAGGCGGCCAGGAGGAGGCGGTGGAGCCAAGGAGGCCAGGAGGAGGCGGCGGGAGGCCGAGGAGGCCGAGGCGGCGGGAGGAGGTGGAGGAGCCGAGGAGGCTAGGAGGAAGCCGAGGCGGCGGGAGGAGGCGGAGGAGCCGAGGAGGCGGCGGGAGGCCAAGGCGGCGGGAGGAGGCCGAGGCGGCGGGAGGAGGCGGAGGAGCCGAGGAGGCGGCGGGAGGCCGAGGAGGCCGGGAGGAGGCCGAGGAGGTGGAGGAGGAGGAGGCGGGAGGAGGCGGAGGAGCCGAGGAGGTGGCGAGAGGCTGAGGCGGCAAGAGGAGGCGGAGGAGGCCGAGGCGGCGGGAGGCCGAGGAGGCCGAGGCGGCGGGAGGCCGAGGAGGCCGGGAGGAAGCCGACGAGGCGGAGGAGGAGGGGGCGGGAGGAGGCGGAGGAGCCGAGGAGAGGAGGCCGAGGCCGGGTGCGTGCGGGAGGAGGAGGCAGGCGACCGTTGCACTGACATCTGCCCGTTGTGTCGCTGATGACCGTTTGCTACAGTGTTCGGCCGCGTTGGCCCAGTAAAAAATTGACACGTGTCCCAACGGTCCGTGTTGTTCTCAAATGACCGTTGCAGGACAAAAAAAATCCAAAAAAATATCAAAAAAATCCAAAAAATTATGAAATTTTCTCCTATAAATAGGGGAACCCCCAGCCACATTTTTGCTCATCCAAACCTCCCAATCTCTCCTCTTGTGCTCTATTCTCCTCTCTTTTGCTCTCTTTGCTCAAAATTTTTGATTTAGACAAAATTTTGTCTAAAATTCAAAAATTTCCCACATTCTCATAGGTAATAGCTGCAGCCTCCGGTACTCCTGCAAGGTAAAAAAAATCCTAAATTTTCTTCTTTGTTCCTACTATTTTTTTAATACTAATTTTCTCTATTTATATTGCAGGATGGATCCGAACTACCCGACGTTCCAACTGAGTGACTTCGAACCGAGCTATCTGTCGATGTCGCAAGGAGACGACTCCGGGTCGGCTCCTACACAGCAAGAACATCCGGAGGAAATACATGCAGCTTCAGAAGGATCCGGAACTGCGAGCGGGAGCCTATCAACGGCAACTGGCTTAAAGAGATCAAGAACTTCCTCCGCCTGGCAACATTTTGATGAGATCAAGGAGACCGCTGCGGATGGAAGGGAGGTAACTTACGCGAAATGTAAAATTTGTAAAACTAAACTCTCTGGAAAATCTTTTGGTGGAACAGGGCATTTGAGGCGGCATGCTGAGGCGTGTGCGAAGAAGCAAGGTTATCAGCTAAGACAGTAGCAACTGGTACTCAATCCGGACGGTACGGTACGTTCATGGGAGTATAATCCTCAGGTAGCACGAGATTCCCTTACCCGTTTAATTGCTAGACAGGATCTACCCCTAAACTTTGGTGAGTCTCCTGCATTTGAGACTTACATTAAAACTGCTCATAATCCTAGGTTTCAAGATGTTAGTAGATAAACTACAACCCGGGACTTGGTGAATGTTTACAACCAAGGCCGGGATAATATTAAACAATTATTTACTACTTGCACATTTTCTATTAGTATCACATCTGATATTTGGAGTGGTAGGGCTATGGAAGACTATATTAGTGTAGTTGCTCATTATGTTGATGATGAATGGAAACTACAAAAAAGAGTAATAGCTTTAAAATTAATTGATGTTTCACATAATGCAGAAAATATTGCTGAACGAATTTCTAGAGTTTGTGAGGATTTTGGCATCACAAATAAAATATTTTCAGTAACTCTAGATAATGCAGCTGCAAATTCCAGAGCAATGGAAATTTTGCAGCCTTTATTCAATGTTTATGCTGAATCATTTCTTTTACATCAACGTTGTGCTTACCATGTTATTAATCTTATAGTTAAATTCGATTTTAAAAGAGTAACTGTATATCTCGATTCTATCTGTGAAGCCATAATATGGCTGAATGGTTCTAATCCTCGACTTGTGACCTTCAAGCGATTCTGCATCGCTTCGGACAAGCGTCCACGCAAGTTCCAAATGGATGCGGACCATCGGTGGAACTCGACTTATTTAATGTTGAAACATGTCTTGCCTTACAAAGATATACTAACTATTTTCTTGCAGTCCAAGAATGTTGTTACCAGTGATGGGCAACCACTACTGACAGAACAGTCTTGGCATGTTGTAGAAAGGTTTTATTACTTTCTTGAAACATTTTATGATGCAACTGTTACTTTGTCTGGTGTTTACTATCCAACTGCTAATTTAATTTTGCACAAAATTTTTGAGATTGCCACTTTATTAAAAGAATATGAAGATGACCAACTACTAGGACTTGTAGTATTTCACATGAAACAAAAATATCTTAAATACTAGAGGGACATTCCATACTTGTATGCTTTTGCATTTATTCTTGATCCTAGGGGTAAAATACGGGGGTTTCTAAATATTTTGAATCTTATTGGGGATGCAATGAATATTGATTACAGTAACTACTATTCTGATTCTAAGACAAAATTGTATGAAGTATTTCGAAAGTATGAAACTAAGTTTCAGGGAGTTCGCGTGCAAAGAGCCCCACTCGTCCCTGTCCCAGGTAAGAAGAAATTGCAGTGGGGCCAAATTTGGGGTGGTTCCTCTTCTTCGAGCACCGGTGGTGGAAGTTCGGCCGCAGCAAGTCCTACACACGCTTCGCTTGAAGCTCTTGAGCTGTCCACCTACTTGGACAACGACTCGATCAACCAGGAAGATCTCAACGTTCTTCAATGGTGGAATGATCACAAGACCCAATATCCTGTGCTCTCAAAGCTAGCACGGGATGTGTTCACGGTGTCTGTCTCTACGGTATCATCCGAATCGGCCTTCAGTCTTTGCGGAAGAATTATTGAGGAGAGAAGAAGAAATCTCCGCAGTGAGGTGGTAGAAATGCTACTTGCGGTTAAAGACTGGGAGCTATCTAAGGAACGTGCCTAACACACCACGGAGAACCAAGATTTGGCTGAGCAGTTCGAAAATCTTTACCTACAAAATGAGAAACTAGAGTAATCTTTTTTATTTTTGAGTATTGACCTTTAGCTGTACTCTTTTTTCTTTGTCATGGTTTTCTCAAAATTGAGTTTTTACATGACAGTTTTTAATGAGGCAGTTGTATAATATCAAAATCAATAAAGGTCATTGCGCAATTTTCCCCTATATCTATGTAGAAATTAAATTGCATAACTATATATGTTCTTCTATTTTGCTTGTTTAAAAAATATAAAAATTTCCCCCTCTAATATCATCAAAAAATACCCTCATATTTTTTTACTCATCTCAGATAATGTTTTTAAATTTTTTTCATATTTTTTTACCACTCCTCTAATTTTTTAAAATTTTTTAAGTCTTTTTTTCCTTTTTTACTCATCTCTCAGTCACTCTCACTTGACTCAGTCGGGAGTCGGCGCAGGCAGGGAGGCGGCGGAGGGCGGCCTCGGGGGGCGACGCGCAGGCGGGGAGGCGGCGGCGGAGGGCGGCGGCAGGCGGCGGAGGCCAGGGAGGCGCGCGCGGGAGGCGGCGGCAGAGGGGCGGAGGAGGCCGAGGCGGCAGGACGAGGCGGAGGAGCCGAGGAGGCCGAGGCGGCGGCAGGCGGCGGAGGGGGCGGCGCGCAGGCGGGGAGGCGGCAGCGGAGGACGGCGGCAGGCGACGGAGGCCAGGGAGGCGCGCGTGGGTGGCGGCGGCGGAGGGGGCGGAGGAGGCCGAGGCGGCGGGACGAGGCGGAGGAGCCGAGGAGGTCGAGACGGCAGGAGGCCGAGGCAGTGGGAGGAGGCCGAGGCGGCGGGAGGAAGCGGAGGAGCCGAGGAGGCCGAGGCAGCGGCAGGTGGCGGAGGGGGCGGCGCGCAGGCGGAGAGGCGGCGGCGGAGGCCGAGGACGCCGGACGCGCGGCGGCAGGTGTTGGTGGACCGGGTCGGCCCGGGCACGGTGGGCCGCCCACGACCTCGGCCTGTCGTGCCTGGGCCGGGGGGGAGGCACGCGGGCCTACACGGCACGGCCCGCTACAAGAACCGTGCCTACACGGGCCGTGCCGTAGCAGGCCGTGCCGGACCGTGCCTCGGGCCGTGCCGGCCCGGTCCGCCCGTTTGGCCACCTATAGGAGGAAGGGGGGTTTTCTGAAAAAACGTAAATTTCTAAAATTTAGAAATTTATGAGAAACTCGGGAATATTAGGAACATATGGATATTGAGCATTTTTCTAGAAATTTGAGAATTTCAGAAAAGAAGATTAGGAAGTTAAGAATTTGGATATTCCTAAGGATTTAGGAATATTTCATGGAATTTGAAAATTGAGGAAATTGAATAGGAGACTGGATAACTTCTAAGAAAAGGTGACAAAGGTGATTTAAAGATTTTTGGGACTTTGGGAAATTAGGAAATGTGGGCACCCCGGAAGTGCATTATGGAGAGTAATTATTATGACAACGCGAAATATCTAGATGGATGGGGTCTCGAATAAAAACCGAATAAATGCAGTAACCATCCATCCTCATCGCAGCCTTGCCATAATCTTTACCCACTCACAATACAAATCCAACGCGCCGAATTCAGAAATAAAGAGATATTTTGAAAGTTGATTCACCAGTCCCAAACGGCGAAGTGTGCCCGTCAAACCACACGAAGGTGGCGACCAAACACAATACACACTTCTGGGGACATGGTCTACGGTTGAATCAACGTCCAGGCATCTCATTATTTCTAAATTCATACTCATGTTCAGCTAGTCCCCAGAAAAGCGACTAGCCTCACACTTTCATCGCAAGCAATTGATAAACATCACAAGTACTCTAAATATGGATAAACGAGCAGCAGGGTTATAAATATTACATAGAGGGTTTACACACCCTGATACATCACAGAGTAGCACAAAAGATAGCAGCGGAATATCAACATAAAGGATAAGACCAGTGGTGCCATACCCATCCCACAAGGCAACCGATTGGGGCAGAACTTAACTTCAACTACACATTATCCTCGCCACCCTCGGTGGGATAATAGTAGACCACATCAATGTCGTCATTGTCCTCACCTGAAAGATGCAGTGTGAGTACACAAGTACTCAGCTAGACTTATACAATAATAATAGAACAAAGGAGTAATGCTAGTCTCTACATCCAGGAGTATGGCTAGGTTGATCTGATTTTGCATAAAGCTGATTTTATTGAGCAAGTAATACATTTAAAACATAAGCATTTGTGAAATAACTCAAACTGAAAATTTAGGACAGCAAGCTTGTAGTTCTGAAATGTAAGTAAACATGAGTACAAACCATGCTCTAATCATCCTCCATGGGTCACCATTGCCCAATTATATATGCTACACAAGCATACCACTTTTCATGACTAAACCAAGTCATATTTAACATCAAAGCCCTTTTTTTATAAACCCATTCATCCATGACTATCCTAAGTCATGGTATCACCACAATAATCCCAAGTTGGATACTAACATAGATTGACTAACACATCAAGCGGTCATCCTGTAACCATGGACACGGCTATTCAAATAGTTCTTACTCTGATCAGAGGTGTACATCTTTACCCACACGATGTGATAGAAACCAAACAGCTACACTCTAGTTTGATCCATACCTGCCGGTACCCACACTCTACACATTGAGTGTGGACTAGAGGTCACAACAGAACCTTTTGCATGCTTAGCCCCAACCACTTAAACCACGTCTGGGCCCCCGACGATTTAGTCGTGCGTGTGTGGTGACTAAGGCGGGCTCACCGTCGCGGGAGGCACCTCCGGCCAAAACCAAGCGCGCTCGAGGCCCTCCAAAGGAAATCCCTCCTCAAGACTGACGGACGGACGTAGATGGCTACAGCCTCCCGTGCTACTGAGTTAAGCCGTCCCATTCCCGGCTTGTGGAAGTACGTAGGGTGCTTGAATAGATGCCAGCATGTTCGGTCCTTCACGACCCAGACGGAGCTATGTGCATCGGGGAAACACCATCCCGTCATCGCCCTATCATCCGTCCAAGTCAAATATTTTCCCAATTATTAATCAGAAGTTATTCTTGTCAGATTTTAACCCATCCGTTCGTATTAAACTAGTTTTGAACCGATAGCTCCATCTATTGGATTTCTCTAAGTCTAGAAATAAGCATGGCTAAGCATTCAGTAAAATAAAAGTATCCCAAAGTCCTTAACCAGGGGTGACAAGGTAGAAGTATGGTATCAACAATCAAGGAAAGGAAATGCATACAATTGGGTTATTGACTCTACCCGTTTTCCCATTTTAAATAGACCGAAATATGCATATAGATATTGCTTTTTCAAATAAAAAAATTTATTGAAAATATAGGTTCAATATACTTAGATGCTTGCTCTAGATGCTTGCCTTGCTGCAGAGAAGGTTCACTCTCAACCTCTGGATTAGTTTCCTCGTACTCTGAAACCTCCGAATCTATCGATAAAAGCGGATATGCAAATAAGAATCAATTAAATATGCTTATGCAAAAATGATCAATAAATGTTGAGATAAATACAGTAGGTAGGCCACATTCTAAAGTGAATTTTTGTGAAAGAATCACCTCAATATCTTTTACGGTTTATGAGTTACAAAAATAACAAGATGAAAAGGCTGAAAATGGCAGTTTTGTAATTATTTGTATTGTAACCTTAAGTTATTATATTTGACTAACCTTTTTCTATTAAGATTTCAAGAAGGCAAGTATCGTTATATAAGAGAGAATAACCTACTGGTTCTAACCAAATTAGGTTCACTGGATTTTGATTTAAATTGATTTAGTTGTGAATTTTACAAGTTTATCAAAAAGAGGGGTTAGAAATTACTTAGGTCTATTTTGGGAGGTAGTTTTGTCAAAAACACTTTATTCACAGCAAAGGTTACAACTCTCTGAGTTAAACAAGAGTGGTTTCATATTTTTAGCAGCTAGGATGAAATTTCTAGGAATTTATAAACTTCTATGTAATAAAGATGTATATAATAGATATTTCTATTTTTAGAGAAAAATCCTACATAGAAGTTCTCACTTTTTATTTTATAAAATTAAAGAGAACATTTTTATGAATCCAGAGAAATTTGGTTCACCTCAAAAGGAGTTATAGTGGATTTTATAGAAATATTCCAAGTTCTTAAGCACAAAATAGGTTATTTTTGCTTCACATTATTTTATAGGCATTTTCTGTACAGCAATTGTCCTGTTTGATTCCACAGCATTAAAGTTCAAAATTTTACAGCACTAACAAAATTGGTTTCACTCAAAAAGGAGTTATAATGAGAAAGTTATGGATTTACAAACTTTGCATATTTTTCAGTTAGAAAATAAATCAGTTAATCCTTTTTCAAATTTTCTCTTCTTTTCTTATTTCTCTTCCAACCCGGGCCCATCTGTCAGCGGCACAAAACAGAGGAGACCGAGGCTGGCTGGGCCGACGGTTCTGTTCGCCGGCGGCGAACAGCGGTGCGGCTAGCGCCGAGGCCAACAGAGAAAAGGTAGAGGAAGACGAGGCGAACACATCGGTGGTCTTCTCATCGCCGGCGGTGGCCGAAATCTCACCGGCGGCGGTCTCCAGCGGCGGCTACTTCCGGGTTGCACATGGATGTGCCAAAACAGCCACAAACCGAGCCAGGAAAATAATGGAACAGGTGCTAGGGGTCAGAAGGAGGCTCACCGTGCTTCAGGATAGGCTGGGCGAGCTCACGCGAGGTCCGTCGACGGCGAAATACTCCTGGCGGCGGCAAAAACCTTCGGGTTCACGTGGTTGGCTCGACTCGCTACTTGCACGGTGGAAACAACACATGCGGGAGGTTAAGGAGGTCACGAGGATGCTACCAGTGCGAGGAATCGGTCTAACTCTCACCGGGGAGCGAGGAATCGATGGCGGCGGCGGCTCAGATCGGCGCCGGGGAAGATGACAGTGGATCTCGAGCTTGGGGTACCGCAGCTCGATTCCTTCGGTTGGCGGTCTTCTGGAGGCAGGGCGACGGTGTTGGCGCAAGGGCTCGGTCAGACTTGCTCCGAGGCAGCCGGAACGGCGGGGCGACGCCGGCGGCGGCGCTGTAAGGCAGAGACAGAGCACGGCGGCGCCACGGCGACTTCGGCTAGTGATCCAAAGGCTGTCGAGTACAAAAATGGAACTATTAGAAGGTGTAGATCATGTTCCCGGGGTCAAGAATGGATGGAACTCACCGGAGCTAGCTCGAGCTCGGTCGAACACTCTCGGCAGAGGAGAAAAAGGGAGTTGCCGCCGGGGATCCTTGGGGTCTCCGTCGGTTTTCTCGGTGGGAACGTAGAGAGAAAGGGTGAGAGGTGCTGCTGGCGAAGTTTGAGTCGAAATGGTCGATGCTCCCTAGTGTTGTGCTCACATCTATGTCTCTATGTGCTGTGTGAGGGAGAGAAAGGAGGTGCTGACACGTTGGCTCATGCAAAATGAGGTGGCTCCAGCTCTACAGTGCCCATGGTGGGTCCCACATGTAAGACAACACTTTTCTACACATGTTTGGCTAGGTTTAGTCTATGTCTTGTGGCCCAAGTAGTGAAATCCTAGGAAAGAGAGAGGAGTATGTGTAGGAATGTTGGTGAATCACACTGTCCCATGCTGTGCTATGGCTTATAGGTGGCCAGGGGCTGTGGGGTCCACCTGGAAGTGAAATAGAGAGGAGAAATCTCTAGAGAAGTGTTGTGAGCTGTATGGACAGCTGTCTTGCATCTGTGATTTCAGTAGGTTAATAAGGGATATAAATTATGGAAAAATTATTGGAGATAGAGAAAGATGTGTTTAACCTGCTGGCAAAATTTCGTGGTTAGAATAAGTCTGGTTAATCTGTGGTGAAATTGCAAAGTAGGCATGCTGGTCCAGTTTTTCTGCAGTACATTTTATATCCCTAGGGCATTGCTCTTATTATTTTATGTGATTTCTTTGGGAATTAAATTGTGCCAAAATTACTGGTGGTAGGGTTTATGTTGGAACACACTTTAGTAAAAGGGCTCTGTCTAAATAGTCTTCATTTTTATTTGGTGAATTTTAGAATTATACCCATTCATTTTTAGCTAGCTCCCTAGTCTAGCTGATTCGAGAGATTTTATTGAAGTACTTACTGAAGTGATAAAATCATGTAAAATTTACAGTGGATTGATTATGTGGAAAAGTGTTCACAGGAATTTTTCCATGATTTTATGTGCAACCAAACATCTTTAGAAAATCCTTAGATATAAGTGCATAGGTCAAAGAAAAGGACCCCGGCTTAAACTTGTTTCACTTTTTAAGGGGTCTAAACTATTGAAATAAATTCCTGGAAAAATTATGTTAGGTCATGATAGATAATCTAGTATTTGCATAAATTATCTCCCATATACACTTCTGTTCAATTAGATGCACTTTTTGGTAATGGTTTGTTTTTGCTGATTAGGGTTTAATATTGCCATCTTTAATTTACATGGAGTGAAAATGCAAGGATTTAAATTATGCATTCTAATGACAGTAGGTCTTAACCCTAATTACCTAAAATTAGATTTAGGGCTATGACAGGAAATTTGGACCTTGGGAGTATTTGGGCATTAGAAGTTTTAGGAATATTTAGGAAACTAGATATTTATGGAGATCGGAAATTCTGTGGAAACATTTAGAATATCCAAGGATTTGAATTTATTTCAAAAGGAAAGAGAACATTAGGGAAATAGGAGACTTTGGAGATTTTTAGGATTTCGGATATAAGAGAATTTTCCCAGGATTAGACTTTCGAGGATTTAGGAGTTCAAGAATGACACCAGGCATTGATAACGGAGAGGGACATGGGTCCGAGTCAAAGAGAAAGATATAAAAGAGTTGGAGAAGGAATGACCCAAGATTGGGAGAAGAAAAAGAATTTATTTTCCATTTATTTAATTATAATTATTGGAATGTTCTTTGTAACATTAAAATTAATTCTGGAGCTCCAAAAAATCCGAGAAAATTTCAGAGAGTTTATTAAATCATGGAGAATTTACCAAAAGTAAATACCACCATGAAACAAAAAAATCCATTATTATAAATACCTGAATGCTTAAAAATATTCCAACCAACCCCACGAAATACCAAAGCATGCCAAGCAGATTTTATCTTGGAAATTTTTAATATTGGAAATTTAGGATTTTATTCAAACACTTTCACAAGCTCTTTTAGTGTTTTGTTGTATTTCCTTTTACCCATAATAATTTTTAATTAGGATGATTTTTAGGGTGTGACACGATCCCCTCATCAGTGACGGTTATTCCCCTAATTGGCATCGATGAGGGGCCATCAGTGTCGGCTCCTAGTTGCTGAGGGCACATGCCGTGTTATTTGGCAAGAACCCCCTATCAGTGTCGGGGTTTCCTAAACCGGCACAGATAGGGAGGTACATATGTGCTGTTTTGTAGTAGTGTTAGTGCTCAACTAGTATAGGTAGTGGTGTTATAATTAAGTATCTCTGTATGGACTGTAAGTTACACATTTTGATTCTAAATATCTTTGTTTTTTATCTAAATTGGTTCAATGAGGCCAGAAATTTTTTGTTGTTAATATTTGTTTATATTTTCTTTTTTCAATATTGCTATTGTTTTCTTCCTGTTGGTCATCAAATCGGGTCAACTGAATAAGACCCAGGGAAAGAACTCCTTAAGTTTTTTAACCCAATATACATACTATTTCATAATATTGCCTGCGAAAGAGGTCGCATAATTGATCCAACTTATCAAGAAGTGGAATTGGATAGTTCATTTTAATTATAAATTAGAGGGAGTGTCTAGATCGATTATAGGTGACACTTCTCATCCTTGGATTACAATCTTGTGGTTCTCTTCACCCCTGGAAGCCCGCACCTTGTTGGACATGGCATGGCAGGAGGCAGCTACAGGTGGCACGGCGAGGTAGGAGGGTGGTGACGGGCAGGCGAGGCAAGAGGATGGCGACGAACTAGTGCGGAAGCGTCGGGTGGACGGGCTAGGTGTCTAGACTTGCCAATCTAGCTGGTTGGCCCTAGCCCAGTGGACGTGCCAGTACAACGGTGATGGAGGCTATTGCAGTGAGGACAGCGACGGTGGGAGGACGATGCGTGGCAACAGCAAATGTGGTGGTGGGTACAGGTGGCCACATGGTCGCCTAGGCCTTTGCCTCCACTTCAACCGACCCGGTCGGCAGTCACCGTCACCGCCATGGGGAAGCCGGTTGCCACTCGAGCACCAACATCGGTGACACCTGTGGGCACCACACACCTTCCTAGATGCGATGTTGTGACGCCCCCTTCCTCATTCATGCATCGGGGTGTACTCTCCGGGTGAAAGCCTTGTTTCGGATATCCGGAATAGCGACAACGACATTCTAGATGCCGCAACCTTCTTGAAGGCGTCGCATTGGAGGCTCCCTATTGGTGTGGCGTCCTTGTGGCGATGTTCTCGTCGGATCAGGTTCGATGGCAATGGCAGTGAAATGATCTTGGCGAATGACTAATTTACAACTGTGTTACTCTCCGATAGTATCTTCCACATTGGTTCGACGTCAATCACCGGTGATGATGGGAGCAAAATTCGATCGATACAAGGATCGGCCACTGATTTCGGAGGTTCTGCTTTTCTGGTTTGAGGAAGACAAGGACTACATACAACTTATAAGCCGTTGGTAGGTTATGCATAATCTGGCCAACCATAGATAGAAATCTCTTTCTTTAAAGTGGTATTTTAAGTAGTTTTGTTATTTTTAATCAAGCTGTAATTTTATAATTTATAGTCATTTGTTCTACAATATTTGTAGTAATTGGATATAGCTTCTTTGAAGCAAAAACCAAAATGAATCCCATTATCTAAAAAAACTTAAATGAAGTGACTTCTTTCTTAGGTAAAAGATTGAACAATAAATTACTCTAACTTAAACATGAAATAAACATGCAATTCATAAAACTTTACAAGTATTCAAATTACATAAAAATAAAGTAAAGTCATATATAACAACAAATTACACTTAAAATGAACAAAAATTACACATTGCCTCTGAAATATAGCAAACATCTATATAAAAATAGGACAAGACTGCGTAGTAGTGCACGTGCACTCATTAGTCCCTAACGAGCAACCTCTCTCTCGCTTTGCCAAAAATAGTAGCACACATAGTGCTAGTATGCATATCATTCCAAAAATAGTGCTATGCGTGTCATAGCTAGTCATTGGATGTTTGTGCACGTCGCGTGTTACACAAGACATCTAGTTTAAATCTATCAAGTTTAAAAATTCAATAAAAAACTGTATCACGAGAATTATCAAATATAGCATCCATCCTTTGTTTTCGCATCTACTTTGTGGTAATCTTGCCAAAAAAAAGTGTATAGTTACATTTGTGCAAAATTACTTTTATATTCACTATATTTATTCTTGCTCTGTAGTTACTTCTGATAAGGTGGAAAGTTACTTCTATTTTTTAGAGTTACTTCCCTTTAGCAGTAAAATTATAGTTAGTTCTATTTATTATATTTACTTCGCTATTATGACATAACAAATTACTTTTTCTAATAAAAAACAATATAGTGATTACTAAAAGTAAAGAAAATCCATGTATTTACTTGTGAATCTTCTCTGTATTTTACTTCTGAATTTACATCACATAGTTAATTGTTTCAACTCTCCTGCAGACTTACTTTCATTCTGTCTTTAGTTACTTAATACGTTGTGTAAATTACTTTTGAACATATTTCATATTAGACTAATTTTTTTTTATATTTTAAGTTGAGTACGATGGTTCAAACAGATGCTTAAAAAGCAATACCCCTTTTCAAAGTATATATAAGTTGTCAACGATTGTATACGAAGGAAAATAATACTAGTACTTAGGCACTAACCTGTCGAATTGCTCACGCATGACATAGTTTAAATTAATTAATGCAGGTCAGAAACCAACGCAAATAATTTTTTTTTTTAACCTCAAGCCTAGCGGGAATCTCGCCGGTTACCTGGACCTTGCCTCCCCGCGGTCAACTCATCCGTCTCCCAGCGCAGAAGCAAAGAGTGCGTGCGCGACGCAAGTAGAATTATACTTTCTGCTCTATATATGTTAGAACGCTTGGTTTCATTTTTACTCAGCTAACGTATTTCTTTTTCCAACAATAAAACTCGGAGTTGAGCGTACCGATATCCTACGGTGAATATTGCAGGTTGGCGCGGCACTTATTATAGCTTCACCATCGGCCATGACAGCTCATCAATGATTTAAGCCTTGGTGGCAAACTCAAGCACGTGAAAAGACTTGCTTTGGCCTAAGCTTGTGGGCCTAAATAGAATAAAGAGAAGATCTTAAGACAGTGGGTTAAACTGACCTTTTTGTAATTTTATAATTGGGTACCATCGGCCGGCTCGCAATGTGGTCGCTCGTTAAGGGCAAAAGAGTGCGTGTGCACCAAGTAGAAGCTTATACGTTAATGCAAAGCAGAGAACAAGATAGAAAAAAACAAAACTGAACATAATTGGTCGGTTGTTTCTCACGGTTTTTACGAAAGCGTTTAGATCATAATCCTTCTATCCCAAAATAAGTTAAATCCTCCCATCCCGAGAAAAATTTAATGATGATTAAAAAGACTAAAGTACCCATCATTAATAAAAAAATAGTATTGGTGAGTGGTAGTTAATAAGTGTCTTAAAGAGATAAACTTCTCGATAATCGTGAATCGAAAGACTACTCCATCCCAAATTAAGTTGGAATTTCTAGAACTTCAAAACTTTATTCGCAAAATAAGTTACTCTCTCCATACCAAAATAATTTTATCTTTAGCACACCTTATTTGTCCGCATAAAGACTTCAATTGTTTTAGAAGCAACTAATAGTATTGGTAGTTTGTGAAATTGAGAAACCAAATAGCGTTCGAGTTTTGCTAAAATGGAAAAATACATTGAAGTTTGTTAAAATAGAAGATAAGTGTATTGGAGTTTTTAACACTCGTTAGCCTATCCGTCAGGCTTCAATAAATAGAGCAGTTTTATACTGTTCAATACGACATAAACGCAAGCTCTAGACTACCCATGCTGTTTTCTATTAATGAAGGGCACTTTGGTATTTCTTATTTACTCATAATTATTTTCTCGGTGTAACGAAGATCAACTTTTTCTGGGCGGAGGGATATTAGGTTAAAGAGTGAAGTAAATAAATTGTAACTTATTTTAGGTTAAAATTTAAACCCTAAATATCAATTTATTTTGGGACAGGGAGTACAGTTTTCTTGGCCATGGAAGATTGCCATAATTCAGACCACGAACTCCTTTCATGCTTTTTCCCTTGGATAGTGAGATCAACTCTTGCTAACACACACACACACACATATATATGATAGTGTATTAACTAAAAATAGTTTAGATAAAATTTTAAGTCTCAGACATTATAAGGATTTAATAAAATTCATAACATATGTTTCTATACTACTTAAAGACCCTTATGATGACGTTGATTCTGTTCTCCGAGAACTTAATTTTTTTTCATAGCAACCATTAGATTCGATGCCACTGTACAGCTCCTCCCCATCCCCCTGCGCCCCCGTACGGTCCAGTCCTATAGCGCGTTCGTAATCCCTGCGTAGGGGTGAAAACGGTCGAAAACGGTCGGAAACTAAACTATACCGATGAGTTCCATTTTCAAACTATTTTTTTCGGATCGGATTCCCGGGAATCGGAAACCTCGATAGTGGAAAACAGAAGTAAAATATTTACTGGACTACAGATAACCAGAGCGAATAACGAAGTCGGGAACGAATATGGTAGACGAATATTTATAAATTCGAATATAAAAACCCCTCAAATTGAACTTTAGACACCAACGAGAGAGACAACCTTATTATTTTTGTAAAACGAATTATATCAATGATTTCTAAAA